>CM062814.1:874935152-875343050 GCA_031772625.1 Pinus tabuliformis | reverse complement strand
TTCAAGGTGAATAATGAGCATATGTTCCACAGAGAAACCTCAAGATATGAAAGAAAAGGAGGAGCTGCAGACATGAAGTCAGAGCCTGGAAATAACCATAAAGCAGGCCTGCAAGGCAGTTCCATAATTGAACATCCCAGAGGATCTCGCAGCTTCAGTAAAAGTGAGAAAATTGGTTGTTGTAGTTCGCACATCAAAGGATGAGATCGGCCAGGTTACTTTTGATTTTCAAATGAAGATATCAAAGCTACAGCTCAAGTTGCAGCCAACTACTTCGTCAAAAGTTTGGGAGCAATAAGGAGCAACGATACAAGAGAATATGAATACATTGGATATCATAGGCACCGACTGTACAGTGATGTTTGTACAAGCCATGGAATTATGGACGAACTTGCCAGAGGACCCAAACTTGTAGAGGTTGAACGCTGATGTCAGGGGGACGGAGTGAAAGAATGATGAAGTCTAAGAGACTGTGTGCACTTTTCTGCCAGCGTAATGCCTTGTGAAGTTACAAGAAGGAAAGTAGCTACAAGCACAGACAGAAGAATTACAAAGAAAATAGGCCCTTCTAAAGGCCAAATTATAGTCGTGGCTAGAGGAAGCCTGCCAAATTACTCTATCTCTTTAGGAAAAGCTAAAGGTGTTGCAACAAACACAAAGGAAAATGTGCCTAGAAGTGGAAGGCCTGACAACAGAGAAGTTGGTAGAAGAAGTGCAGTAGGTCACGGTGCAGAGTGTTGGGGAAGTTGCAGCATTATAGGTCGAGCTAAGGGTATTTGTAGCAAGATCGAGGTGCCAGCTGAGTGACTCAAGGGTGAGTCATGATATTTGTGTTGGAGGCATGTTAGCATAGGGTCCCCAGGGTATGTTTTGCGGTTAGTTAACCCAAAGTTTGTAAATTTTTTGTAAAAGATGTAAAGTCTCCACGAAATGTGGATGTGGAGCACGCAGGTAGATAGTATTCAAAGGGGTCTTAGCTCCTTGTTTGGATAAGTAAATAGGTCATTTTTTAGACTCACCCATGTTCCATGGACCATGGTATTGTATTGAATAAACCTATATATAGTTGAGTCATAGCGAGTCTAAGAGGTAACTAATGGTAGAGAAGGATAAGTAAGAAAATATAGAAATTGTTTTGGGAAAGTGTTAAGGAAGGAAGGCTCTCCTTCCTGTACTTAGTCGAAAGGGGAAGGCTTGTAGGTTTTAACCCTGTACAGAAATTACCTACATGTGAATTCTAAAACACAGAAAATAAACAATGCTAGAGAATAACACAGAAAAGACATGTACATAGAGATCTTCCCCTGGATCCCAAAACCGGGACTACCAAATTGATTTTTCATTATTTTCCTTTTAATGTTACAATACATATTTATACATGCCAAAGAATCCAATACCATGGAATGAAAACCATCGTGTCCAAAACCATGTGCGAAAATCATGCACAAAATCATAGGTAGGTCCGCCCAACCTAACATAGGGTCCAAAACATAAATTTTATGGGGCGCTACCCCGGACCCCATAGAGTGGGGTTACCTGCACCCCTCAAACCCCACGTGACTGCCCCCACTATGCAATCGATGCAACTTGGCCTAGTCGTAGAAAGAATATAAGACAACCCAACATTCTGCCACTTGTTTTTTTATTTCCATAGGGGGCCACAAGAGAGCTTAGTCGTTTATCCAATCCTACAACGCCCATTGTTTCTCTACACCAAGAGAACTTCTCAGAGCTCACAGATTTTGTCAATGCATCTACAGTATTCTTTAAAGTGTCCACCTTTACTAGCAACACCTTTTTTTCCTTCTATCATATCCCTCACGCAGTGATATTGAACATCAATATTCTTTTTCTTTGAATGAAATGCAGGTTTCTTTACCAAGAAAAATTCACTTTGGCTATCACAGTCTGCCTTATAGCTCCCTGTACTAACCCCATATTTGAACACAATCTCAGCAACCAAATTTCTTCCTTGCTTGCATGAGTGGCTACCATGTATTCTGCTTTTGTAGTTGATAGTGCCACTACAGATTGTTTCTTACTCATCCAACTGATTGCACCTCCAAATAGGTTAAACATATACCCACTTGTAGATCTTCTCTAGTCTAGATCTCCAGCCCACTCTACATCAACAAAGCCACAAATATCTAAAACCCTATCCAATCTTGTTCTTCCTTAGTAGCAAAACCCATAATCACTAGTGCCACGCAAATACCTAAAAACCTGCTTCACTACTGTCCAGTGCTCCTTCCCAGGTTTTGAAATAAACCTTCTCCATACTCCCACTACATGTGCAATGTCTGGTCTAGTACAGACCATCACATACATCAAGCTACTGACTGCACTTGCATATGGAACATCGGACATGTCCTCTTCCTCTTCTTGTGTCTCGAGACACTGTTCAGTAGATAACTTTACACCTACAGGAATAGGAACCTTCACCGGTTTACTATCGTGCATATTAAACCTCTGCAATATTGTCTCAACACACTTCCTCTAGTTTAACCAAAGCTTCCTCTTTGTTTGATCTATTTTAATTTCCATGCCCAAAATATAGTTTGCAGCACCAAGATATTTCATGTTGAATTTGGAGGACAAATGGGTCTTCAAATCCTAGATAATTTCTTTGTCATTTCCAACCAGCAACATATCATCCACATATAAGACCAGATAAATAACATGGTCACCAATTAATTTAAAATACACACAGTAATTTGCGTTGCTTCTGGTGAAGCCAAGTCCCCATATAAATGTATCAAATTTATGATACCACATCCTTGGTAACTGTTTTAACCCATACAAAGATTTCTTTAACTTGCATACCAGTTCTTTCTTACCCTTCACCACAAAGCCTTCAGGTTGCTTCATGTAGATATCCTCTTATAGATCCTCATGAAGAAATTTTGTCTTCACATCCATCTGTTCTACCTCAAAATCAAAAAGTAGCAGCAACAGCTAAAAGTAATCTAATAGAAGTTACCATGGCAACAGGAGAAAAAATATCACCAAAATTAATTCCCGCCACCTGGGAATAACCTTTTTCTACCGACTGAGCTTTGTATTTCTCCACCTTTCTTTTGCATTTGTCTTCTTTTTGAACATCCATTTGCTGCTAGTGGGTTTCCTTCTAGCCTGCAACTCCACGAGATCCCAAGCCTCATTTTTGTGCAAAGATGCCATTTCATCAACCATGGCCTCTCTCCAGAGTTTTCCATCCTGTGAATCTATTGCTTCCTTCACAGTTTTGGGATCATCATCAGTAATAAATAAAGAAAAATTTTAATAGAAATCATATGGACTATACCTTTCTAGTTTCCTTATTTCTCAAATTGATCTTCTCACACCCGAAGGTTGTGGCTCTTCATCTTTTGATTCCTCCTCTACTGTAGAGTCCGATTCATCCTCCTTTAGCTCAAACTATATCTTCTCAGTTTCCTTTGATTGGACTTCATGTTTAACAACATCTTTCACCTCTCTGAACACCACATCTTAGTTGTACACAACCTTCCTTGTTACTGGGTTCCAAAGCTTATAACCATTTAAACCATCCTTATACCCAATAATGATGCACTTTTCAGATTTACTATCCAACTTGGTTCGTTTCTCTTTGGAACATGTACATATGTATCACATCCAAATACCCTCAGATGTGAAAGAGAGGGTTTCTTACCAGTCCATACCTCTTGTGGTGTCTTATCCTCCAACGTTGATGAAGGTGATCTATTGACTAGGTGGCATGTTGTCTCCACTTCCTCTCCCCAGAATTCCTGTCCTAACTCGACACCATTGAGCATGCTTCTTGCCCTTTCCATCAACATCTTGTTCATTCTTTCTGCAACTCCATTTTTCTGAGGTGTATATGGAGTAGTCTTCTGTTGTGCTATACCACACTTCTTATATAATTCTTCAAATTCCTTACTGCACAACTCTCCACCGTTATTAGTCCTCAGCACCTTTATCTTCTTCTATGTCTGGTTTTCCACTAGAGCCTTAAATTCTTTGAACCTATCAAAGACTTCAGATTTCTTCTTAAGGAAATATATCCATGTATTCCTTGAGAAGTCATCTATAAATGATACATAGTACACAGACTTACCTAGTGATGGAACCTTCACAGGTCCAAACACATCACTGTGCACAAGCTCTAATAGTTGTTTCGCCCTCTTACCACCGAAGGGAAAACTCACCCAATTATGATTCCCATATACACAATTTTAATAGAAATAAAAATATAGGGAGCTATTAATCATACCTTCTACCATACCTTTACCATGAAGTATTCGAAGGCCATTCTCTCCAATATGTCCAAGCCTTTGATGCCACAACATGGTCTTCTCTCCAAAGACCACTAGATTTTCTGCTCCACTTTCAGGAACCACAGAATTGTTGCACCCACCAATAACAATTCTACCTTGAAGCTTGTACAGAGTTCCAATCCAAACTACCCACATCAATACCGGTGCTTCCTGAACCATCTTGCAGGTATCCTTCTCAAACACTATTTTTACACCTGCATTATCCAATTTTCTTACAGAAATCAGATTTCTGGCCAATGCAGGAATATGTAGAACACCCAGAATTTTTCTAACCCTTCCACCTTGCAACTTCAACTTCACTTTTCCACGACCAACAATTCTAGCCTTCCTATCATCCCCTAAGAAGACATTACCACCATTGTATTTCTCATACTTGTAGAACCACTCTCTATGGGGAGTGAAGTGAAAGGATGCACCTAAATCAATCAACCATGCCTCATGATCTACATGTGTACTTGAAGAAGCCAAGTACA
This sequence comes from Pinus tabuliformis, assembly GCA_031772625.1. Taxonomy (NCBI): domain Eukaryota; kingdom Viridiplantae; phylum Streptophyta; class Pinopsida; order Pinales; family Pinaceae; genus Pinus; species Pinus tabuliformis. The sequence continues at coordinate 875,338,261 of CM062814.1, read as the reverse complement.
CATCCCCACCTTCATTTGAGGTGGTTTTCACCTCTGCAAAAGGAGCATCATCAAATCCCTTTCCTTTGTCAGGAGATTTAGATTTACAGTCCCTTTTGTAGTGCCCTTCCTTTCCACATTTCCAGCACACCACCTTTACAGGTTTTCCTAGAGATTTAGATCTCCCACTCTATGAATTATTTTTGTTTTTGTTCTAGGACTGTCCTCATATAGACAAGGCATCACCATTCTGGCTCTCCATATTTTTCTATCTCATCTCCTTCATCAGTAAGGATGAGACTATTTCATCAAACTGCAAGGCAGTTGCTGTTAGCTCTGCCACATATATTGATATTTTGAGAATCAAATGCAAGCTTAGCCGTATTGCCGATGTTAAAAAGAGAACTCATGCTAGTCATCTTCCTCCTTCTCCCTCACTCTGCTAACTCTCTCATAACCCCGTTGCCTTTGTTTTTCCTCCAAAACCCCGGATAAACACTTATTCCTTAAAGCCCTGAGCGCCAAAACCTATACCCCATATAACTGCATGCCTTCGCAAATTCCCATTGCCGTGACTTCAACCATTTCCCTTCACCACCATTGATCCAACATTTCCCTGTCACATCTGACGAAATCCATGTGATTTAAACCTTGCCAGCTGATCATCTCCGACGCGATCGGACGACATCCGCTTCCCCCGCAACCACAATGTAGTAGTGCATTAACATGCGATAGAGGGTGGTTTTCGTCCTTTGCCTGCCGCCACACATCATGCGCCGAGTGGGATTTCTCTCCATTGTATGTTTACCGCCCAACCCTCAATGGTGGTGCAGGAAATACCACTTACTTCCTGTCCTCAATCCTTGCCCGTTAACTCCCGCACGTCTCCTCCTCCTGATGAACATTGGATCTGCCACCTGAGATCCAACGACCCGCGTTCATTCCACCCCATTTTCCCGATAGTCCCCGCCGATCGATCCCTGCTGTCTATCCACTTGATCCGACGACTGATTTCCCTCCTCCATCCTACTCGTACATTCACCATGCAGTCCACTCGCCCTAACCATTTCGTGTGCCCGAAGGACAAAGGTGACTTGTTTACTAGTACCCAGTTCATTTGCTCTCCGACAACCACCTTTAACAGACAGTATGGTTGAGAAAGAAAAGGACAGGGCCTGAGCAGGTGAGGGCATTGAATAGTTATGGAATTTCATTCTGCACGACACTCCACCCGCCCAAGAGAACGACAGAGCACAGGAAAAGATTGCATCCATCAACTACAGCAAGCAATCGCACAAGAAACTCCATCAGGCAGTTAAAGCGGTTGGTGGACAATTATGACCCCTCCATACTTAGAATGGCCAAGCGCCTTTGTAATGAAACTCTATATATACCCAAAAGAAAGAGGTAATCAGGGTTGATGGTTGTTGTTTTGATGTAAGGTTCAACTTCTGGAGACTGTAACTATTTTGATACTTGCAATGTCTCGTCTTCATTTTCAGCTAATACAAGCTTCTTTTGTTGTTAGTTGCTCACTTTCCATTTCTATCCTATTCTAGGCTATGCCTGATATGCAGCATTTCCTGAACTCTTGATGTTTAGCATTAGAGGAGTTGTCATCCTACCTCTGTGTTAAAGTCTTGTATGTATTAGTGAATGAGTTATTCAGGTTTCTTTTCACTTAGTGATAGAGAGCTTTCATCATGTCTGTACACTAGGGAATTAGATTTGCAGACCTCTTTACTGGTTGCAGCCGGCCATCACAAGGTCTTGTGTATCTGCTGGTGTGGTCAGTATTCTCCATATTCACCCAATCTCTGAACCGTGAGTAATTGGTGGTATAAAGCCTTGTAGTCTGGGGGTGTTCACGCATGTCTGGAGTTAAGCATAGTAGAAGTGGTTATCTGGCTTGAACAAGCATCATCTCTCCCATTCATCCATTTGCAACAATAAGTTGAATTTGTAATGTTCTCGAGCATCTCTGAGCTACAACCTAGGAGAGTTTCTTGGGGTGATAATAGTTGCATTGCTACCTATTGGAATAACTAGACTATCCCATCAATCTGGTAGAGAACACAACAAACTAATGCACTTACCTTCATCTGAAATTTTGATATCAATAGACGATAACTGACTTACCACAGTATTGAACGCATTCATATGCTCTGTCACTGAGTCTCCATCTTTCATCCTCAAGTTATACAACTTTTTCCATAGGAACATTTTATTCACCAGAGACTTAGATTGGTACAAAGTCCCTAACTTGTCCCACAAAGCCTTCTTCATAGCTTCCCCTGATACATTCAGCAATAATGAATCTGAGACACAAAATTGTATTGTGGTCTTTGCCTTTCAATCTAAATTCTTCCATCCTTCATCAGACACTCCAGTTGATTTAGTACCTGGATCTACACCAAATCCTCCATCTTGAGTTTCCATAACTGAAAACTCTGACCATTAAATTTCTCGATCTCTATCTTTCCATTGCACGCCATATTCTTTCACCACCAGAATCAATCCTGCAGATCTCCCACTGAATAGGGTCTACCCCAGGCCCGAGCAAAATGTCTCAACAACAAAGGCGTCCCCTTGAAACCAAAACAACTCTGATACCAAATATAGGGTTTAACCTCGTACATAAATTACCTGCATACGAATTCTAAAACACAGAAAATAAACAATGCAAGACCATAACTCATAAAACATATATACATAGAGGTTTTCCCCTAGATCCCAAAACCAGGACTACCAAATTGATTTTTTATTAATTTCCTTTCAATGTTACAATACATATTTATACATGGCGAAGCATCCAATACCATGGACCGAAAACCATCACCTCTAAAACCATGTGTGAAAATCATGCACAAAACCATAGGTAGGTCCGCCCAACCTAACATAGGGTCCAAAACAAAAATTTTCTGAGGTGCTACCCCGAACCCCATAGAGCGGGGTTACCTGCACCCCTCAAACCCCCTGTGACTCCCCCCGCTATGCAATCGGCGCAACGAAGGGGGGGATGTGCCCCCCTTCTAACCCCCTGGTTAACTATGTGGGCTAGTCATGAAAAGAATATAACACAACCCAACAAGGGTCCCGTAGCTGAGTGCACAGGAGGCCTTGGTAAGTCTGCAGTTGAGTGCGTGGACCCCTGCAGCTAAGTGCGTAGGGTAAAGGAGTCTGTAATCTGAATGTTGAAGCTTAATAAAGAAAGGTTCTGAAGAAACGCTTTGCATCTAAGTATTATTGTCTATTCTGGTTATGTTATGATCTATCGCTTTATAATAGGTTTTTTGTGGAAAAATGTATAAATGTTGCATGAATCTAATGAATCTATCATGTTTTTGCATGTCTTAAGTAATTATTTGTGTTCACAAAGTTAAGGGTTAATTTTGTTATGATTTTTGATGAATTGGATAGATCTACGTGAAGGCAGATCTAGGGTTATTAATTATCACATGAAAGTAGATAGGATGCTACCTTAGGGTCTATAAAGACTGATCATCGACCTTTGCAAAGATCTAGAAGATGTTTTACTCGAGTTACAATATTAGGCCATAGAAGGATACCAATCTGCGCAAAGGAAAATCTGAGCTATAAGAGGTTAAGACCTCTTATCACACTGTCTCTGGATAAAGAAACTGGGTTCTAGCATCCCCCAATACCGCTTTGGGTGAGACTACAGCCTGCGCTATGCGGGTTGTTGCCAAAAAGGCCAGTAGTTAGGGTTTTGTTGGTTGGCACGAAGAACTCTCAACCTGGGTCAGGCTCCCTTAAGCCAAAAACTGAACCTAGTAGGGATTGCACAATTTTGGATGCACGAGATTCTCATTAATATGAGCTATTCAACCATAGGAATTGTGTAAGGAAATAGGGGCTTGGAGAGCAGCAAAAGAGGCTAGATATTGGCTTGAACTTTCTTGTGAGCAGGGAGATTGATCATACTGAGTGTTGGGATTGTTCTTGTGACAAAAATCATTGTGTTATCATCTTGGATTTTAGATATATGAAATACAGATAGTGGGGTTTTTAGCTGAGGTTTTCCCTAGATATTTATTGTGTTATGTGTTATTGATTTGTCTTCCTCTTGTCGATTATTATTTTCAGCGATCTATTAGCTTTCGCTGGTTGAAAGTAGAAGTAGATTCTTGTATTTTTCTTTAGTACATTACATGAGCTTGTGAATCTACAGGATTTTCTAAATGGTATCAGAGCTGAGAACAATATATTAGAGGAGGTTTCGAAGTTTTGAGTTTTGGGTTACAAGTGAAATTCGAATTTGTAATACATACTTCAGGATCGGGAAATGGCATTATACAGTTTCCGTGTCGAGTATGCCTTAGAAGGAAAATCAAATTTTATAGCCTGGAGGGACAGAATGGAGGTTGTGCTATAGGATAATTGCTTGAAGTAATTAGTTGATCAATCAATTCCTAAGCTAGCAGCATCAGATGCACAAAATTTGGTCGAATGGAAGAAGTGTGTGGCGAAGGCAAGGTGATTAAACGTTAAGTGAGTTTGAGACTACATTCACTCAAGTATCCATGGCAAGGAAACTGTGTATGATATGTGGAAAACATTGATGGACTTGCATCAAAAAAGCAGTGATCAAAGGAAATTGGCACTGAAGGAAAAACTTCAACAAATCAAAATGGAAAAAGGCGAGACTATTTCAAAATAGTTGACCAAGTTCACTCAATGTCATGATGAACTTGGAAGTGTTGGAATCACGGTTTCTGAGGAAGATATGGTGAGTATTTATCTTCTAGGACTCCCAAAGAGTTGGCATAATTATCAGGACTCTATCAATGGTCAAGAGAAGTTGCCAAATTCGAAACCACTGTGGTCAGATTTGATGATGGAGGAGATTAGGAGGAACACCAAAGATGGCTCTTCATCAAAGACTGATGATGAAGAGAATTATGCCTTAGCGATTAAGGTGAAGAAGGGGAAAGGGAAAGCTTCCCATTCCAAATCATATTCTTTTCATGGAGGTCAGAAGAAAGGCATGACAAAAGTTAGGTGCTTTCAATTTCATGAGTTGTGCCATTTTTCTACAAATTTCCCACTCAAGAAGTCCAAGAAGAAGTCCTGAGGAGGAGCGGTGGGTGAGGCTTTGGCCTCTCAATTCGAATTGGAATTTTCCCTCATTGCATGCATGGTGTCATCAATGATCGGAAGTGTATGTTACTTAGACAGTGGAGCTTCATTCAACATGACTAGCGACAAAGAGTTATTTAGCGACCTGGAGGAGAAAGATCGCGAGATGCATATCGAGATGGGTGATGACGGGAAGTATAGTGTTATTGGATTGGGCATGATTACTTTTCAGTTGGATCATGGAGCACCACTCACCTTGAAGAATGTTATGTGTGTTCATGTACTGAAGAAGAACTTGGTATCTATTGCCATGCTTGAGGATAGAGGCTATGATGTGATATTCTCGAAAGGAAAGGTGTTCTTTCAACACATAGCCATGGGTCAAGTAAAGAATATAGGGATTTGGGTGAAGAATATCTATAAGTTGGAGGTAGAGGAGTGTGCTTCTTCAAGCACAAAAGAAGAAAGGGTGTAGACCCAAGGGCCACTTGCATCTTGGATATTTGAACATATTGCAGCAGATCTCTACCGATCTTCCTAAAGGTACACTTAAGCAAGTTGATACATGTAAGGGGTGTACTTTGGGAAAATATACCAAGTCTTCCTTTCATGACAGAGACAAGAGCAAAGGATATTATAGAGAGATTCCATTCAGATGTGTGTGGACCATTCTCGACAGCATCCATAGCCAAACACAGGTATTATGTTATATTTCTTGATTACTATTCTCATAAACGCTGGATATTTTCATGCAGAAAAAGGATCAAACTTTCATAAATTTTTGTGAGTTTAAATCATTGGTGGAGAAATATTCAGGCAAGAAGGTTAAAGATCTATGGAGTGATAATGGTGGTCAGTATGTCTCAAATGAGTTTAAGAACTTATGTGCAACAGAAGGGATTAAATGGGAGTTGACGACACCCCATAACCCTGAGAAAAATGGGGTGACCGAGAGGAAGAATAGAAGTATAGTAGGGACAGTGAGGGAAATATTGCATGATTAGGGTCTACCACTACACTTGTGGGCTGAGGCATGCAACATAGCAGTTTATGTTCAGAACCATAGCCCACATCGGATACTTGAGATGAGGACACTAGATGAGGCTTATTTCAGTAAGAGGTCAAATGTTGGTCACTTCAGGATTTTGAGGTCATTGGTATATTTCCATGTGACCAAAGATATAGGGGAAGAAGATTGAGCTGATAGAAAATTTGGGGATATTTGTGTGGTACACTGATAGACCTCACAACTATCAAATGTACTTATCAACCAATAGGGTGACAGTGGTTCACAAGTATGTCAAATTCGATGAGGAGAAGGCCATGTGAGTTTTCCTTGAGAGGAAGCTTGAGCTACATGCAGATGAGGAGCTTTTAGTTCCTAAGGTTGAGGAGGCTCATATTGATGTGGAGAAACCACATGTAGAGGATCCGGGAGTGGAGACATCCACTCAGGCAGAGTCTTCGAGAGAGGGAAGAAAGTTCACCAGAGAGGCTGAAAGATTGTTGGATGATGCACAGGAGAATGTGGGAGCACCCACTTCTCAGTACAGGCAGAGGAGGTCACTTGAGAGGTACATTGGATACATGGCTCTTATGGGTGAATGTGTTGTGGCAGAGCCATCTTCCTTTAACGAAGCAGTGTAGCAGTTGGTTTGGGTTGATGCCATGGTGGAGTAGTATGACTCCATAGTTCATAACAGTGTTTGGGATGTGGTCTTGAGATTGAAGGACAAGTCAATGGTGGGATCACGTTGGCTTTACAAGGTAAAGCAAGCCGCAGATGGTAGTGTGGAGAAGCATAAGGCTAGATCTTTGGCCCATGGATTTTCACAGGTAAAGGGGATTGACTATGATGAGACCTTTGCTCTTGTTGCAAGGTACTCATCAATCAAATCTATATTGGCACTATCAGCGCAAATGGGTTGGAAGATACATCAGATGGATGTGAAGGAAGCCTTCATTAATGGCATGATTGAGGAAGAGATGTACATAGAGCAACTTGAAGGTTTTGAAACCTTTAACCGTGAGTCTCATGTGTGCCAGCTCAAGAAAGTGTTGTATGGGTTGAAGTAAGCACCTCATGCTTGGTACACAATGATAGATAGCTAGTCATCAAACTTGGATTCATGAAAAGTGAAGTGGATGCGAACCCGTACCACATAGTAATGGAAGGTAAGTTGTTGACCATTTTAATTTATGTTGATGATCTCATACTGATAGGTGATGATTAGATGATAAAATCTTGCAAGGAGGACCTTTCAAGAGAGTTTGAGATGAAGGACATCAGGTTCATGCATTACATTCTTGGCATGGAGGTATAGCAGGGAGATCAGGACTTGTTTGTGTCTCAGGTAAAGTATGCCAACGCGATACTCAGGAGATACCACATGGAGAGCATCAATCCCATGGAGACTCCTCTAGCAGGTAACTAGAGGAATGAGGATGTTGTTTCAGGGGAAGTAGTGGAAGCTATTGTTTACAAGTATCTTATGGGTTCAATCATGTACTTGAGACCAAATATGTACTATGCAGTTAACCATATTAGTAAAGCGATGGTTAGGCCTACCAAGTTGTATTGGAAGGTGGAAAAGCATGTGTTAAGATACCTCATGGGAACTTCTTAGTATGGATTATGGTATAGATGGATAGAGGGAGTGAAGCTTCAAGGCTTCACCGATGCAGATTGGGCAAGGAGTCCCTCCAACAAGAAGAGCACATCAGGAGTGATCTTGAGTATTGGGTCAGTGACAGTTTCTTGGTACAATAGGAAATAGAGATCGGTTGCACTCAATTCGGAAAAGGCATAGTACATGGTTACGAGTCAGATAGCATGTGAGGCCATATGGATGAGGAAGATCCTGGTTGGATTTTTTCGACAACAAATGGATCCAACTGTGATTTACTTCAATAATCATAGTTGTATCAAACTCTCTGAAAATACAGTTTTTCATGATCGGTCCAAGCATATTGATATCTGATATAATCATCTCAAAGATTGTGTACTGAGGCATATTATGTTGTTAGAGTACATTCCCATGGAGGAGCAAGATGCTGACATTTTTACAAAGGCATTTTCAAAATGTAAATTCAACTTTCACAGAGACAGGATCGAGGTAGTTGATAATCCCTTTTTTTTTGAGAGGGAGTGCGAAGAAATGGCAACAAGAAATTCCAGTTTAATTTGTCCTTGAATTAAACTGATAATTAAAATTGAATTCTATTCTCATAGAAACTTGTAAATAGTTAATTAAGTTTAATTAACTTAATTAGCTTAGGAATTTCGATTTGGAAGTCTTTCTTAAGTCATGTATATGTTCTCTCTAGATTTTAGGGGTCCAGTATGAGTTTATTGTGAGTTGTAATTAGATAACTCAATTTACTGAGTTAAGTTCAGTTAAATTAGTTCCAAACTATTTGAAAAACTAATAGAGAGTTAATAGTCAGTTGGTGCACTAATGCATCCACTAGTGCTACTCCATTTAACTGAAGATTCTCTCATCAAAAACTCATGCATGTCGATTATGAGAAAGACCCAGTTGAGGCTAGAGTGCAGGGACAGTGTACTATCAGTTGTATGATTTACTAAGTTGTATAGATCATGCATGTAATCAAGAACTAAACCTAGTAGGGATTGCACAGTTTTGGATGCACTAGATCCCCATTAATATGGGTTATTCATCCATAGGAATTGTGCAAGGAAATAGGGGCTTGGAGAGTAGTAGAAGAGGCTAGAGATTGGCTTGAGCTTGCGTATGAGTAAGGAGATTGATCATACTGAGTGTTGGGATTTTTCTTGTGAGAACAAGAATTGTGTTATGATCTTGGCTTTTTGATATATGAAACACAGATAGTGGGGTTTTTAGTTGAGGGTTTCCCTAGATATTTATTTTGTTATGTGTTATTAATTTGTCTTCCTCTTGTCGACTATTATTTTCATTGATCTATTGGCTTCCGCTAGTTGAAAGTAGAATTATATTCTTGTCTTTTACTTTAGTACATTGCATGAACTCGTGCGTCTATAGGATTAGGGGCTTGGAGAGTAGTAGAATAGGCTAGAGATTGGCTTGAGTTGCTTGTTAGGAGGGAGATTGATCATACTGAGTGTTGGGATTGTTCTTGTGAGAACAAGAATTGTATTATCATCTTGGATTTCTACTATATGCAATACAGATATTGGGGGTTTTAGTTAAGGTTTTCCCCATATATTTATTGTGTTATGTTTTATTGATTTGTCTTCCTCTTGTCGATTATTGTTTTCATTGATCTATTGGCCTCCGTGTCGGGTCTTGAAATTGTCATTCACTTCCATTACATTTTCACTTATATCTCCATATTGTCATCTTCACTCCACCTTTATTTCATTACATTTACCTTACCATTATCATTATTGGGTCACATTTATGTATTTCCAAACTTTACTAATTCTTAGCATTTTTAAGTGAATTTATGGTTAAAAATTAGAAAATAATGTGAATATGCTTATACCTAACAAGTGGGTTGAGATTGTTGACATGTGTAGGTCAAAATGAAGCTTCTAAAAGACTCTTATGTGGTTTCCCAAAACCAAATTCGAATTTGAGTGGAGAAGATCATGGGATCATGAAGATATGTGTCTCATTTCCTATTTGTATTGAAACTATAGGAAGGCATGTGTCTTATCATTTCCTATTTTGATTATAACTCTAAATATATGGGGAGAGATTCATGGACTCTCATTAATGAGATAGCTTCTCATATTTTTGTATAAATAGGGGAAGTTTTCTCTTATCATTTTCATGTGTAAAATTAGAGTTATGCTCAAGCATTGAATACAAAATTAGATTGTGGCACCTTAATCATGAACATTCCTTCATTTTGACTTGCTTTTGCTTACGTATGGAGCATCTTGCTTTACCATCTCTCACACTTTTAGATCAGCTACCTAAAATGTGTGAGATTTAATTGCTTTTATAAATTAAAATTCATTTGCTTTCTTAGTATTAGTTTGAGAATGACTGTGTAATCTTTGCTTTTCTAAAAACATTTCAATAGGAAAGATTTATGTATTTTCCAATTGGATTAAGTTTGAGGCAACAACTCATAGTTATTTAGTTTCCTTTCATGTTTTGTTATTTACTTTCTTAGATCAAACTATCAATTCATTGTATAATTGAATAAAATATCAGACCAGGAAGGTGACCTAGAAGTCAATCCGACGAACGGTTTGCAAGATATCGACTACCCTAGTTTGAAGCCGGAAACTGCTGAAACTGAAGCTGCAACTGTAGAAGAAAATATTGACTTGCATGGCCTATAATATCTCCTCATCTGAACTATGCTATAGGTTCATCTGAACCTCCTTTGAAAGCCGCAACTTTTGGTGGTGGAATGAAGTTAATCCGACGAACGGTTTGTGAGATATGGTATGCCCTAGTTTGAAGCCGGAAACTGCTGAAACTGAAGCTGCAACTGCAGAAGTAAAGATTGACTTGCGTGGCCTAGAAGATCTCCTCATCTGAACTGCGCTGTAGGTTCATATGAACCTCCTCTGGAAGCTGAAACTTTTGGTGGTGGAATGAAGTCAATCTGACGGTCGGTTTGTGAGATATGGTCTGTCCTAATTTGATAATGAAGCCGCTAATGTTGATGCTACTGATCTAAGGTTTGCCACTACTGATATGAATCAGATTTATTGTACTATTTCTCTCTGCTGAATTATTGAAGATAAAAGAAGATTTGATCAAAGGGTTTCCCCACACATTGTGGGGTTTGTCCCTGGCTAGCCGCCACATCTTGTGTCTCTTGTATTGGCTTGTTTTCTGTCGATCGTTTAATGTTCTATCTGCACTTTACTTTATGTACATGTGATTGCTAATCGGTGGAATATAATAAGAAAAAGAAGTAAACTATTATAAGCATAGAACATACCATAACTTAACATTTTCTGCACACTTTACTTGCTTTTCTAGGACATTAGAAGTTAAAGTATAAATAGTTGCTTACACATCATCTCGAGAAGGTAGCACTTCATAATTGAATGCTGGAGTAACTAAGTATACATTAGTTGTATTTGATTTCACACGTCAATTGAATTTCATTTTTATTATTTAATTTCATAGATTAGATGAATTGGTTTTCGTTATTTTGTAGTTAAATTGATCTAAACTGAAAGACAATTTTTATCACATATAGTGCATGCATGTTTCACAAGCTTACTAAACCCCCGGGTTGACAAATTAAATGACAGACAATCACTTTGCGCCAACATTTTGGCACCATTGCCGGGGAAGTGTGCATAGGAACTAGCTTTTAGTTTAGAGTGTATTTTATTTTTTTTTGTTTTTACCAACCATTTATGGACAAAGGATCTCAAATGCAACCCAAAGTCTACATTGAGGAATGGTATAAAGAAGTGGTTACACCACAATATTCATCAATTCTTCAAGAGATCCTTGCGGAAAATCAAAAAGTCAAATCGATTTCGCATATCTTTACAAACAATCAAGTACATTTTTCAAGTTGAGATATGAGCATTTCAAAAATTCTAATCCGTAAATGGCTTCATTGGAAGCATGAATATACTTAAAAAATAAAAAATAAAGAATGTTTTTAGATAGATAGGATAAATAAAAATAATTTTTTTGTAGTTTTTAGGATAAATTTGATGTTTTGTAGTGCAGTAAGAACCATCCATCTACTAACCCTTGGCAAGAAATATTTTCAATAAAACAAATGATTGAGAATGAGCTGAAGCAAGGATCACGAACAAAAATTTAAGGTATGAGATCAATCCTTTTCATTTTATTTTTGCAAAACTTATAGAGGAACCGATTGATAATATCTTGACTATGCTAACAAAAAAAAAAAAAAAAACTCAATTATTCTCTCCTTCTTCACTTCGTGTGACTTGGAGGATCAAAAAAAAAAAAAATTGTTTTGTTAGTATATCATAAAAAATTATTTAGCTACAAAATGCAATTCTAGAGCTAATTCCTGTTTTCATCATTTCATTTGATTTAGTTTTACAATAAACTTTAAAAAAAGAAAAATTGTTTTGTTTAATGAAATATATATGTATATTTTTAAATTTTTGAAAGTATAACATATATAATTTATTAACAAATCAATTAAAAAAAAAAAATTAACAAAACACATCCTTCAATACTAGCTGCATGTATGGTGGCTGCAAAATATGTTGATAGACTCCAATTTAATTTGCACCTAAAAAATTTTGTAGCAGCGTTAAACGCCAGGAGTTCTAGGAAAAGCAGTCAATTGGGGGTTATGATTTCAAAGTCAAAACCTCTAAAGAATGCTACAAGACTTGCAAATCCATGTGCAAAAATGATGATCCTTACCTCTGTAATGAATGAGTTTTCTGTGGGGATACAAAAATGACGCGATTAGATTTCTTGGGTAGATCTTTGGATCAGTAACTTCGTGATCAAAACTCACTGGTTCAATTTCTTCAAAGCGATGTCCCATCTTTTATCTCATTCCAGATTTCGGATCCCCCAGAATTGCCCATAGGACGATTGATATAGTTATTCCCTTTTCCTTTTCTAGAAGACATCCATGTAGCCACAAGCCCAACCTTCAAAACCTGCAAATCAAAACCACCAGAAATTGATTCTAGTTGCAGAAACATTTCCAGAAAACGTAATTGTTTTGATAAATAATTTTAAAACGTGTTTTCTGAATAAACCAAGGCAAACTAGAAAAATCAAATACATTGGTTTTTTCCAAAATAAGGGCAATTAGGAAACCCAAAAACCATTTTCTAGCTTTTACAACCAATGGAGAGAATATTGCAATTCTTCAGAGCCCTATTTTGCTATCTGCGTGAAAAAAAAATAAATTATATATACAGTGAATGGTTTCAGCCGAGAAAGAATATTGGTACAAGCCTTCTCATCCATTCACCACCAACAAAATTAATAAAAAGGTTTTGATAAGCTAACTTCTCAACCTCACATCAAAACCTGTAAATCCAACCACAGCAAATGATTTTAGTTGCCAGAGCATCACAAAAAATGTAATTATTTTGACACACGATTTAAAACGAAAATTTTGAGCAAACCCAGGAAAATTAGAAAAATCCAATACATGGGTTTTTTCGGGAACAGGGTAAATTAGGTAACCACAAAGTAGTTTTCTGAATTTCACAACTGTTTGAGCGAATTTTATGGTTCTTTGGAGACTCATTTGCTATATTTTCTGGAAAAAAAAGGGGTTTTTAATTAATGAACAGAAGCAGTTGCAGCCCTGATCTGATCTCCCTGATCTACAAGAGGTAGATCCGCCACTAGGAGAGATTTATGTTGGTAATTCTCTTGATTTTTCCACTTCTACTACCACCTCCATTGTTTTTGTTGCTAGTCCCCATTGTCATTATGCTCATCTCACCAAACAATAACCAACTTGCAGAGTATGTCTGACATGGCGATAGCAGCTCTCTAGCTGAGTGAGCTCTCCAATGGGACCCTGAAGACTAATGCTACCCACAGACTCCACAAAGAAACTTTCCACCCTGTCCCACAATGGCTTTCTCTCACTAGGATTCCAAATGGTCTTGGTATTAAAGGTTTTGGAGTTTTAGCTTGTAAAGAGGAGAGGCAGTTAAGAAAGCCATTAACAATAAGATTTTCAATCACCGATTCTCAAGAAAGTGATGCAAGAATGAATCGAAAGTCTGAGGAGGATGACACTAGAAGAAATCCTCTAGTTCTTACAATTATAGCAGGCAATGTGGCTTTCCTTTTATTTTGTTGGGTTTTAGGACCAATAGTATTTTCAATAGTTCGTCTTTTCTGGAAATGACCTTAGCCTTCATCTTTGAAATATTTGATTTGTGTTATTAAACTATATGTCTAGTTATTTTAGGTGTACCTCCATGTATATCTAGTTCTTTTTTCTTATTTTTACAGGAACAATTTCATTAAAAAAAAAGTTTTATTTATTAATTTTTCAGGAAGAGGCATTGATCAAATTGTAGATTGGACTGGTTATTTGTTCATAACAAAAATGCATAGATATGTGTACTTAACTATCTATTTAGGATTTTAGCTACAGAAACTGCGCAATTCTGCAGCTGAAAAACCTCATGTCAATTTTCACTATTTCAACCAAATTTGAATTCGGCATAACTTTCTCATACGACATCAAATTTCCACAATTAAAGCATCGTTGGAAAGATATCGATGGGGTCTACATAATTAGAAAGCTATCATCTAATTTTGAATAGAAAAAGAGTGAATAAATTCTATTTGACACAACAAGTAACATGAGGCACTGGTTTCAATACAGGTAAAAAAAATTCATTTGGTTTTCTTCCATGATTTTGTTTTATTAGTACCAATTCTTAGTTTTTTTGTGTAAATGCTATTAATAGAGAAGACTGATAACCTCTCTCTTGATAATGTTACATTCCATTGCAGAAAAAAGTACTTTTTTTTTGCAGGTTCCATGAGGAAGAATAGATTACCATAACCAAACAGTGTCTCTCACAAAGACCATATTTATTTCACAAGAGCATGATCAAAGCAATATCAAAGATGAAACATCAAAAGCATGAGCATATGATGTCAGATCAGATGGAACATTTGAGAGCTTTCAGATGTGAGTCTCATTATTTCATTCCTTCTTTTTCAGTCAATAAAACCTGCATCTCATTTTCCTTCACTGCTTAATTTCTTTCACAATCATTTTCTTTCCTTGCTTTCACTAACTTATAAACCACAAATAAAAGCAAGAAGCTCACCTATGTGCTTATTTCCCAATTTCATCTTTCATTTTCATTTTTCCTTTCCTATCCTTTTCATTTCACAAATAAACCCTTCTTCAATGCAAATCATTGAGCCCATAGTCCTTTGAGTCTAAAATCCTTGCAAAGAAAAACACCTTGAGGCTTGTATGCCTTAATGGCAAGTCCTCATGCCGATGAACAATGGGAATACATTAATGTATCTTGTTCATTGGATCTTCTAGGTACTCGACAACAATAAAATTATTCGTACCTAGCAAGATGTGTTTGGGTATCTTGACTCTCATTGGCATCAATGGTGAGAGTTCTTGTGTTGACTAGTGGCATCCATTAATGGCCACTAAGTCAATAATTTCCTGCTATGTTCAACATCATAACATCTATTCACATAGCAGGAATTGTGCCAATGAGTTTTGAAGACATGAAGACTATCATTTTCAACATTTTAGAGCAAACGTAGAAGACATGTAGTTTTGGAATCAACTGACAACTGCACAATCAAATAACAGCTGCAGAATCAAATGGCAGTAGCAGAATCAACACCATTCCACAGCAGATTCAACAAATTTCAATAAAAGTAATAAAAATTCATCTTGACTATTTTCTCCATGACTTGTCTAGCCACTTGAAGAAGATTATGATCAGACTTTTATAGCCACCACACATACAAATCATCCAATTTCAAAGGGTAAGTTAAGGTACATCATTTTCTAACTTTTTACCATAGAATTCCTTTTTTCCAAAGGAAAAAACAGTAACTTTTTATTAAAAAATAATAAAGAGTTACACAATCATATGCATTGAAGCATACCTGAAAAGGTGCCCATTGGGCTCCAGTGCTTTCGCACCACATGCAACATTACAAAGAAACTGTAATAGAGAAAGAGAAAGAGAAAGAGAGGAGGGAAGATAAAGAGGGGAAAAACTACATTCCGATGGTGAGTAAGGACTCACCCATCAGGTTTTTCTCCCCTTTTTCTTTTCGACCTTGCGCCACTCACCTTGAGTGGGCTCAATCGATGCTAAGACCAACTGTGTTTCTGCTTTCTGAGAGGCTGTTTCCTTATCTGAATCTGAAGTATCTGAGTGGTGATGCCTTTTGATCCCTCCCATAATCATACCCTCGCTTGACTTCTCTGTGTGAATCTGTGCATCCTTGTTGTCCGATGTGATTCCTTGCTGGTTCTCCATTTCTTGAGAAACCTCGGTCTTCTCTGCGGGGATCTCTTCCTCCTCTGCTTCTGATGCTTCGTCCTCTGAATCTGGAGGTGAAAATCGCCATCCTTTCTTCTGCTTCCCTTTCTGCTTCTTTTTACTGTTTGCTTTCTTGGCTTCTGGACATGAGCTTTGCAAGTGTCCTGTCTGCCTGCAGAGCCTACACCTGAAAGCGGTGTTTTCATAATCTAGGACTTGCAACCAATTTTGTTGCTTGTAGATCAGCCTTATACTATCCGGCAGCCCTTTACTTAAATCTGCTTCCACACATATACGTGCGAAAGTGTAGATTCTTTCATCGATCCTTTCCAGATCTGTTTTGATATATTTCCCTATGCTGTTCCCAATGCTTTCCAAAACTCGTTCATTCCAAAAATGAAGAGGAAGATTGTATAGTCTCACCCAGACCGGCATTTTAGATACAGTCATTTTGTTTGGATCGAAGTCTGGAAACCATGGGGTCATAAACAGCCCCGCTGTTCCCCAAAACCACGGACCAGTACTGATGATTGTATCTCTGACTTCCTTGGATGTAAATTTTACTATAAAGAACCCCTTTGAACATAGATGAATATCGCATTCCATGGTCCAGCTGGTGAAGATCCAATGGAAGAGATCCAAAGGTTTGGGCCAGAAACTGTTGAAACGGCATATTAAGGCTTGTGTTTCATAGGACTGAACGAAATCATCAAGCCCTGTAGTATCTAAATTTAGGGCTGGGGTTTGATCTGATTGATCTACTATGTATGGCCTGGGTATGTGTCCGCCTTGATCTAGAGAGGACCCTGAATCTCTGCTGCCCTGTAATATATTTTTGTAGGATAAGCCTCCCTTGGGTTGTTGCTGGGATGCAGTTTTTTTCCCTTGTCTCCCCCTGAGGAGCTTGGTTGTCCCTGAGGCAGGGCCCCTCCTTTCAATCTAAAGTTTAGAGTAATGATTGATCCTGGACCAATCTCATAGTTTTCCAACGATCTACAGTCCTGGAGGGACCGCCTTGTTATAGACATTTTTCTGCCTTACAACATGAAGCATGAAATGTCCATAATCTAAGGGATCCAAAGTCCCTAAACATGTTGTTCCTGCCCCTAGAGGAACAAGGTCAGCAAACCACAGCACTGAATATCAGTTCTCCACCTGAAAACACTCAAAAACAAGCTAATTCTGGATCATGTCAACTGCTCCATTGAGCATCTGCGCTGAATGTCAACTGCTCCACTATGTACCTGCGCTGAATGTGAACTGCAAAGAAGGCTACCTGCGCTGGGTGAGTTTTGACAAGTGGCATAGTCATTCCTCAAGGTGTCAATGCCCAGGAAGCTTCCAAAATGACACTTGGATCAGAGAATTCGACTGGTGATGAGTAAGAGGGTCTAGATCTCCAAGTGGAAGCAAGAACCTCCAAGTGGACTCAAGAATTGAAGAATAACTGAAGTGAGAGAGGACACTAGTCAGCTTCATGCCAAGCTCAAGCTGACTCATCCTTTCTCCAAAACCCTATATATAGATCTCTCTCATGAGGTCTAGGGAGGCTAGAATCTTGTGAATGTAAGGAAGTGCTGTTGGTTTGAGTATAGAACTATTGGGTGATTTTCTTTGAAGGAGGTGAAGAGGAGATTTCTTTCCACTAGGAGGTGATGCTGGATTGGGCCTTTTATGGTTGTATCACTTCCTGAACTTTACTTCTTCCATTAATAAAGCATTTGAGGTTCTTCTATATACATGTGTCTCAATGGTGTATTGTTATACTTGTGTATTTGATTTATTCTAATCCTTGAATCAATTATGAATGTATGCTTCTTGTAGTTTCCCTCTCTTGCCATTTTGCAGGATCTTGGTGTAGCTAGGCCAGTGAAAGAGCAAGGAGCTGGGAGCAAGCAGCAAAGAGAGAAGATTGGATCAATCATTAGCGGAAGAAATCGGTTAGTGGATCTCTTTCTCCCCTCTCTTACATCTCATAAAGAAGTAATCTCAAATAGCTTTGCTTTGATTGTTGCTGAGGTACTATCACCCTTAGAGTGGAATAGGGTCATTCCGTATTGGATACTTTTCCCAGCAACAAATTGGCGACTCCACTGGGGATCGTATCCTGTTGGTTGTTTGTGTTTTTTCTATTCATTTCATAAACACAGGGAGTACCGAATTGAACTGCATTTGGATCTTTCAAATGCAAAGTAGAGGGCAGCTACTCTAGCTCAATTTCTGGGCATGTTTATGATTTGAAGAGCTGATCCACAAGGATTCTGAACAGCTCTTAGTGATAGCTTTTCATCCTCCTTTTCATCCTCTAGTGTGTACTTGATTGATAGCTTCTGATTTGGCCAAAAACTGTGAATTTTTGAGCAACCTGTGACCCGGAAACTGAGAAAAACGAAAGTTTATCTCTTCATTGCAGGCACTGTGAAGGCAGTCTGCATTTCATCGTAGGTCCCGAAGGGGCTACCTGCACTGAAGGTCAAACTGCCAGTGTACTACCTGCGCTGAACCAGTTTTGCCTAGTGCTACTGGGGTTCCCTCCTGTTTATTGCCCTGTTTTCATCCTTGTTTTTGCAGCCTGTTATCAGTCAATGTACCTATCTGAAACCAACTTTCTTTGCCACTATTCTGCCTCGGTTGTATAAAGAAACTGTATTTGTTCTTTGTGGATTTCTTATATCATTTGCAGTTTCCCATAACGAAAAGTGAACTAGTCTTGTTGTGGCCTCTTAGATCTAGACCTGTGATAAGTGTCATTTTGATCTTAAGAGTTAGTTTGTTTGCTGTTCATAGCTGATTGAGCTTTTGCTTTCGTCATATGGTTTGAATTTATGTATTTCTAGTGTCGAAACAAGTAAATCTTAAGGTGTCTTTTGATTTTAGACAAAGCTTGTTTGCTTTAAATTGAAATTGAATTCAAAGTTATACAACAGCTTTCTTTTTGTAATACATCAACATTAAGAAAGAGAAAAGAAATACCTGCATTGTGCATGTGCATTTTGACAGCTTGCATGTTGATTTAGGGAAAAAGTGCATTAGTGTGTGCTCTATAATCTGTGTGAAAAGATGATGTCTTTGTTTTCCCTCAGTAGTTAAGATTTTCAAAGTTGAAAGATTGAAAAGCTTGCTTATCATCTTAGACTGCATTCAGGAAGTTGTATTATACATCTCGTGGTGATCCATAAAGGAAAACTGCTAAACAAGATCAACCTTAAAATAAATTGAATTTACATAACAACGCATTGAAACATAACGCAAACACATAGAGGTCTAAGCTAGAGACGTGTTCCGGCGTCGTTAAACGTGATATCTTAGCGTTGAGTGGTTGGGTGATTCCTCCACGGTGAAGCGATAAGTATCAATACGGACTTGTGCTCCCATGTATCGTCACGTATATATTGGGAGACCCCTATAGGAATAAAGCCTTTATCCATAGGAAGCCGTGTCGGCCGCCCTACTGATCGCAATGCAGTGAACACAGCATTCACGAAGATCGACCACCCGTACCGTAAAACGTATTCTGTGGTTTTGCGAAAAGTTTGGCACACCCTCTGCCTAGATCTCTAGAGCAGTTTCTTTTGGCCTTTTTCAAACTCTATAACTGAAAAATTCCATCCGAGCATTTGTCACTTCGGGCTCGTTAAAACATCGAAGGAGACTAGATTCATCTTTAGCTTTTTCTCGACTCTTAAAAAGTGAAAAAGCAAGTTGTGTCTAAAGTGTCGTTATACAATTTATTTTAAACGGAACATAATCACCTCCTATTCCTGCGTTGATCTCTAGGTTGAGAACATGGAACGCCCCAACCAAGGAATTCCTCATGATGGAAATCCTAGTCCTTTCTCCTCTTGGGGAGAAGTTGGTGCGCCCCGCATGGCCACATTGTCGCTTCCAGGACTGACAATTGGCCTGCCAATTTTGCTATTCTCAACCAATGTAATTCAGAACACCATGGTTCCTGAACAGTCGAGTCAACAGTTAGATTAGTCTAGAGCTACCCACCAGCCTTCTACTTCCTATAACTCTTCCTCCGATCCTTCATCTTCGCAAGGTAGAGCCGGCAAAAGCCAAGCTCCCATGGAGAAGAAGGAGAAGAAGAAGAGAGAGAAGAAGAAGAAGGAGCTTAAGGCGACTGGGGGCAAGCAAAAGACATCTGACAAAAATCCACACATAGCACAGACCGGGCCTAAATCGCCATGTGTCATATGTAGAGGAGACCACTTCCATAGAGATTGTCCCTGTATTCCCCGGATACTAAGGGACTGGTCCCCTCGTTTGCACAATTCGGGAGCTTCAACCTCTGATAGCCATGTTGAATGCTTACCATCAACCAACTAAAGTGAAGGTTCAAGACAAAGAGGGGGAGCAAGATCCCCCTGCAGATTGTGTGAAGGCGATCACGCCATCCACCGTTGTCCCTTCTTAGACGAAGCGAAGAGAGTTTTGGAAGATCGTCCGGTTTCACCGTTGAGACTTCCTCCTGGATACAAAAAACTCGTGCCAAGTCCTTCGTTGGTTGAGAATACAGCTGGCCCGCTCAAGTGGTCAGCTGAAGCGTCAGTCATTGAAGATGAACCTACTGAATCCAGACCGGACGAAAGTCCAAAGGTCGAAACGGCAGTTGACCCAGTTCTTCCTTCAGAAGTTTCATCGTCAAATGACATCGTCACTGAAGATCCATCTTCAAATGACACCCTCACCGAAGAGAATAAGGATGACAGCATCCAGAGTCTTTTCATCAACACAGACTCTGATGAGCATCAGGGCAATGCACCCATTCCCTTATCGCAGGAAGGAACATCGTCAGGGTCATATCCGGCCGTGTATTCGGTCCCACCACCAAGCAACCTGGTTGTGTACTTTGATTGGAATCAACTAGGCAGACCCCGGTTGCCAGCCAATATACCATTCAGAGTCATCGTCCAAATATACAGAATGGTAATGGCTGGCACTATCATTGATGAAGGGGCATCTGTGAGTATCCTTTCCTCTATTGCTTGGAAAGCACTGGGTTCCCCGGTGCTTTTGCCTGAGATAAGAAATCTCTCGGGTTTCGACAAAGGAACCAGTCGACCATTAGGGATCCTCCCCAATGTGCCTGTTACATTGAAAGGGAAGACCATTCAGATGAACGTGATTGTCTTTCAAGGACCCTTGGATTATAACCTACTCCTTGGACGAGACTATATATATTGCATGGGAGCAATAGTCTCCTCACTCTTTAGAGTAATGTGTTTTCCACACGAAGGAAGGATGGTCAAGCTCGTAGACCAACTTTCATTTCCGGGATCACGCATCGCAAATAGTCACATACCAACCCTGAATGGTCTATTCAATCAAGAAATTTCTCCACCCCCAGTCCTCCTTCCCGATGAGTGCGAGTGATTCGGAAAGATGGGACTGGAACCCAGGGGGCATGCATCCTGGTCTGCTTCGGGCAGAAAGAACCCTGGGTATAAGGTAGAATTTCCGCGAAAGAATATGACTAGTCCGTACCCCGTCCGTGGATGGAAGAGGGGTTGTTCTGGAATAGGATTCTTTTGTCAAGGTTATGCGTTTGACAACAGTCATTCACCCTTGTCTATTTCGGTAGACAGTGCCGAGGAAATGTTTTGTTTGAAAGATAACGAAACAATCTTTGGGTAACCAAAAAGAGGCAAGCCTCCCTCAATAACACCAATGTTTTGTCTTTGAGTAGTGTTCTTCTCTTGTCGCAAGTAGCTGCTCTCTTGTCGCAAGTAGCTGCTCTCTTGTCGCAAGTAGTTGTTCTCTTGCGATCTTGCGAAAGATCTGTTAAAAATTGGGCTGACGAGAAGACAAGTATCGCGTAAGACCCGTTAAAAATAACGAGAAGACAAGTATCGTTAACATTAGACTGGCAAGACGACAAGTAGCTGTGAACACCCAAAGAAAGACAGAAGTGGGAAGGAGGAGGGGCAGCCTTGAAATTGTATTTTATACCTGGGGGCATGCAAACCTTTTGGAGTGCAAGAAAAGAGCGATTATTTATCTATTTTTTTGGATTAGTCGTTTCCGAACTTGCATAAAAAAAGGATATGGAGTAAAGCTTAGTGAAGATGAAACTCCTTAAAAAATAGAGATCTCACAGGAGACATTTTTTATCTTATCACTGGTATATCGAGCAGTTTTAGCATAAAGTTCATGCTCGTCAAAAAATAAACGCAAGATCCGAGCAATTTTAACGCGGTCTTCATGCTCGTTAAAAAATAAATAAAAGCAGTGAGCAATGTTTCCCCCAGAGGTTAAGCTCATTTTTAAATAAAAAATGAACCTATTCCGGTAAATAACCTCTGTGATCGTAAATTTATCAGCCATAAAAAGCCTTGGTCGTGTTTTGCACCTGCCACCTCCACCGTCATTTGGCCGATCGTTCACCCCCATATGATTGTTTACCCATTTTGAGGAACAGCTGCGAAGAGTGATTTCACCTAGCCATCCTTGTGACACTGCCGTGATTGGAAAATTCCAACCTGTACCTGGAATCTGCTGCTATCCCTGTATATCACTCGTTCCTCAAAAGACGAGTCTTCTTTGAGCTCTTTTCAACTGACTCGTAAAATATGAAAAGTTTGCCGAGTTTTGGCCTTCCAGCTCGTTAAAAGGACCGGAAGAGCTATCCCTCCTCTAGATTTTAATCTTTTTGGACCTGAGGGATTATTGCACAAAAAGGTCGAGCACTTGTTTTATTCGGCTCGTTAAAGTTATAGAAAACTCATCCCTTCTGTATTGTTTTATACTTTTTCGGACTTAAGGGATTAGATGACGAAAAAGGAATTTTGGAGTTAGCTTTCTGTACCTTTTCAGACTCTCTAAAAATGAAAAGGACCGAGTTTTCCTTGTCGTTAGACTCGTTAAAATGATTAAATAGCGACAAACTTGTCTTTAGACGAGAACGAGTTTCCCTATCGCTAGGCTCGTTAAAACATAGCGATGGGCTTGCCCGAAGGGCAGGTTATAGAACAAGCATATGTTATCCTCCTCAAGCTTGACAAAAATAAAGAGGTACTGGTCAGAAATGACTGGGGAAAAATTGGGAGAACCTCAAAGCTTTAATGGTAGCAAGTCACTCTTGAACATGACACTTTTCCTCCCTACCACATCGGGTTGGGTTGTTTCATTCACCGGTCTCATCACCATGGTCTCGCCAAACCATCCACAGTTGGGGTAATGCTACCGATCCATCACATCAGTGTCGTTATATGTTCAAGAGATGTTGTTCAGAAAGAGTCAACCGTGTCCCATCCACTGCCATACATTATCCTTCATCCATCCATGATCGCCACCCTGAATCATATTTCACAGATTGTTTTCACCTCCATTAAAGTCATTAGCTCCGTTCCGTGTCACTGATGTGGGATTCATTAAGGCCCTCCTTTGACGGATCGCTTCTTGTCGACTTCAGCTCATTATCCAAGAAGTTGATCTAGGAACACCCCCCCTCAGTACTTTGAAGCTTGCATGCCTCAATGGCAAGTTTCTCACTTCCGGCGACAGGTATACATCAATGACCTTCGACCAGAAGATTTTGCGTGGTGTTCGACGCCAAGTCCTTTATTCACACCACGTGAATGGTACTGCAGTACCTTGAGGGTCATTATCATTATCGGTGATTCCTCTCGCGCTTGTTAACGGTTTACATCATTGACCGGTAATCAAGCGATGTCTTTCCATGTTCGACTTCAACGCAATTCTCACATGGATCGACTTGTACTTAGAGTGAAGATCGAACGAGTTTGAAGACCCCGGATCTAGTTTCATCCATCCGGGCTGTGATATATATTCAGGGAATATAAAGACATTTGACATGTACATCATTAGAGCAGATGATCATCCTACTCAAAGGATGATAATTTCAACAGAGAATTATTAATCTACCATCAGACGATCGTCTGTTATATGTACCAAAATGAATTTATAAAGTTGAGCATGGGAATGCCCGCCTCAGCTAGATCATGAAAGCAGAATGAATCGTAATGTATTGTATTGTATTTTATTACAGGTCACCTCTCAACGATTGAATGAACTTCGGATCCTCCTAATAAAGCATTTCACCCGATAAACGACCTCATACTTTAGGGGGCAACTGTTATAGAAATTTTTGTGCCTTACAGCATGAAGCATGAAATGTCCATAATCTAAGGGATCCAAAGTCCCTAAACATGTTGTTCCTGCCCCTAGAGGAACAAGGTCAGCAAACCACAGCACTGAATATCAGTTCTCCACCTGAAAACACTCAAAAACAAGCTAATTCTGGATCATGCCAACTGCTCCACTGAGCATCTGCGCTGAATGTCAACTGCTCCACTGTGTACCTGCGATGAATGTCAACTGCAAAGAAGGCTACCTACGCTGGGCGAGTTTGGACAAGTGGCACAGTCATTCCTCAAGGTGTCAATGCCCAGGAATCTTCCAAAATGACACTTGGATCAGAGAATTCGACTGGTGATGAGTAAGAGGGTCTAGATCTCCAAGTGGAAGCAAGAACCTCCAAGTGGACTCAAGAACTGAAGAATAACTGAAGTGAGAGAGGACACTAGTCAGCTTCATGCCAAGCTCAAGCTGACTCATCCTTTCTCCAAAACCCTATATATAGATCTCTCTCATGAGGTCTAGGGAGGCTGGAATCTTGTGAATGTAAGGAAGTGTTGTTGGTTTGAGTATAGAACTATTGGGTGATTTTCTTTGAAGGAGGTGAAGAGGAGATTTCTTTCTGCTGGGAGGTGATGCTGGATTGGGCCTTTTATGGTTGTATCACTTCCTGAACTTTACTTCTTCCATTAGTAAAGCATTTGAGGTTCTTCTATATACATGTGTCTCAATGGTGTATTGTTATACTTGTGTATTTGATTTATTCTAATCCTTGAATCAATTATGAATGTATGCTTCTTGTAGTTTCCCTCTCTTGCCATTTTGCAGGATCTTGGTGTAGCTGGGCTTGTGAAAGAGCAAGGAGCTGGGAGCAAGCAGCAAAGAGAGAAGATTGGATCAATCATTAGCGGAAGACATCGGTTAGTGGATCTCTTTCTCCCCTCTCTTACATCTCATAAAGAAGTAATCTCAAATAGCTTTGCTTTGATTGTTGCTGAGGTACTATCACCCTTAGAGTGGGATAGGGTCATTCCGTATTGGATACTTTTCCCAAAAACACGCCTACCACTGACCAGATGTTGTATCTGAACTGGGTAACCCATTTCTGCCCATATTTGTTGTTTCAGCTGCAAGGAAGTGCTACCTGCATGTACCCACACTAAACGAGTTTTCCCCTGAGGAGGTTTAATCAGAATCTGAAAACGATTAGATGTTACCTGCTCTGGCTGTAAGCAGTCTTCCAGATCTGGCCCCGTTTTTGAGCATTTGACCTTTTGCATGTCTAGATCTGCAAAAGCTCTGCACGATCTATTATTTATACCTTCGATCTGCTTCCTGAACTCTGGCTGTGTACGGATATAGTCTAGATCATGTAGATCCAAGCCGGATCTACAACGTTTGGGCATCTGCATTGTAGGAGGGATCGGATCTGCTGCATGCAGTCCCTCCCTGCCGTTTCTCCATATGTTCTGGGTTTTGCGATACCAGACCTCTAAACGCCTTACGGCATGTAGGCAGCTTTGTTCTAAAACGCATTTTCTGACCTCGATCCACCGCAAAAGGAAACCCTCCTCGTGTGCCCACGCCAGAAGGTGAGCTTCCGTTGATGCCCTCGCCTCGTGGTCTCGTTGGAACCTTGTATATCGTTCCCAGTCCAGGATCGGATGATTTCTCTTGACGGAAAACCCCACGGATGCATTACCACGCAGATCTGAGTGTATTTGAGGCTTTTGGCTGCGGGAGAAAAGTCGTTCCTCTGCATGCTCTTGTACTAAAGGATACCTTACAGCGGCGATCGTCGTCATCCCAAGGCATGGATCGCCTTTGGCCCTTGAGGCGGCCTTAGGAACCGATACGGCCGCAGATCGATCTCTGCTCGCGCAAACCCTAACAAGCGCCATTCTCTTACCATAGAATTCCTTGAAAAGCTAGAATGATAATTTTTTGAAAAAAAACATTTCTCTTCCTCATCTCATAAGATTGTCGATATCATCAGTTGGGGGGGATACATTCATATTCATATTTTTCCATATTCATATCACATTCAAAATCCCACATACTTTCAAAAGATATCAACTATTACATTATCATTATGAGCATATAAAGGCTTTTCAAAAATTCTGAAAAGATAATTGGATACAAACACAATCATGGTTGTCACACAAGAACCAACTATGATGCAATCTAATAAAGATATACTTTGCAACAATAATCAAATTATCATTATGCAAAGTTCAAAGATCAAAAATGAATCCAACAACAAAATCTGGTTGTAACACAAGAACCAACCATGTTGCAATTCAACTAAAAGACTTTAGAGAAGTATGAAGTTATCAAATGATATCATGCAAAGTTAAGCCAAAGCTCAAGGAAAAAAAAAATTGATGTAATAGGTTGCATGAGGAAATGCAATAGCTTCAGTTTGGGGGTATTTTGGGCCTTGAAATTGTCATTCACTTCCATTACATTTTCACTTATATTTCCATATTGTCATCTTCACTCCACCTCTATTTCATTACATTTACCTCCATTTCATTACATTTACCTTATCATTATCATTATTGGGTCACATTTATGTTTTTCCAAACTTTATTAATTCTTATCATTTTTAAGTGAATTTATAGTTAAAAATTAGAAAATAATGTGCATATTCTTATACCTAACAAGTGGGATGAGATTGTTGACATGTGTAGGTCAAAATGAAGCCTCTAAAAGACCCTTAGGTGGCCTCCCAAAACCAAATTCGAATTTGAGTGGAGAAGATGATGGGATCATGAGGATATGTGTCCCATTTCCTATTTGTATTGAAACTCTAAAAAGACATGTGTCTTATCATTTCCTATTTTGATTATAACTCTAGAGATATGGGGAGAAATTTATACTCTCATTAATGAGATAGCTTTTCATATTTTTATATAAATAGAGGAAGTTTTCTCCTATAATTTTCATGTGTAAAATTGGAGTTATGCTCAAGCTTTGAATACAGAATTAGATTGTGGCACCTTACTCATGAATGTTCCTTCATTTTGACTTGGTTTTGCTTACATATGGAGCATCTCTATTTACCATCTCTCACAATTTTATATCAAGTACCTAAAATGTGTGAGATTTAATTGCTTTTATAGATTAAAGTTCATTTTCTTTCTTAGTATTAGTTTTAGAATGACTATGTAATCTTTGCTTTTCTAAAAACATTTCAATAGGAATGATTTATGTATTTTCCAATTGGATTAAGTCTGAGGCAAGAGCTCATAGTTATTTAGTTTCCTTTCATGTGCTGCTATTTACTTTCTTAGATCAAACTATCAATTCATTGTATAATTGAATAAAAGATCAGGCTAAGAAGGTGACTTCAAATTGGGTGATCGAATGTTCAACCTATGCAATCGTTGAGATTTACTTTTTCGTGCTTTTATATTTGCTTTTAAGATCCTCATTTAATTTCATTAACTGATATTCCTAAAAATCATTCTAAGAAATTGATTTAATCATTTTTCAAGATTGAATGGTTGAATATTTAATACATGAAATTACTGAGTTATTTTCTGCACACTTTGCTTGCTTTTCTAGGACATTTGAAGTTAAAGTATAAATAGTTACCTACACATCATCTCAAGAAGGTAACACTTCATAATTGAATGCTGGAGTAACTAAGTATACATTAGTTGTTTTTTTATTTCACAAGTTAGTTGAATTTCATTTTCATTATTTGATTTCATAGATTAGATGAATTGGTTTTCGTTATTTTGAAGTTAGATTGATCTAAACTAAAAGACAATTTCTAGCACATACAGTGCACACATGCTTCACAAGTTTTCTGAAACCCCCGGGTTGACAAATTAAATGACAGGTAATCACTTTGCCCCAACGCTTCGCTGGTTGAAAGTAAAAGTAGATTCTTGTCTTTTTCTTTAGTACATTGCATGAACTTGTGAATCTACATGATTTTCTACACTCGCATCTGTACTCAATGTGATTTGCATGGAAGAAGTGAACTTGCTTTTCCCACCATTTTTGTTATCATTCAAGATATTCAACTTCATTTTCCACAATTGTTTGGTTAAATCTAGTGCATCAATCAATGTCATGCCACTCTCCATTGCTAAACAAATCAATGTGGACTGGAGTAGTTAAGCTGAACATATCAACCAACTTGACGAACATGTGTACCATCCATTAGTGAACTCTAGGATGTGATCATTTGGTTATCGTCTGATGGAATATTTCACCAGTGCATCGAAATTCTGATCGTGGACATCCCGGAAGCATATGGATTATTTCTTAGTAGGGACTGGTCCAGCAAGTTGTAAGGATAGTTTGCTACAAAATGGTCACACTTATGGCTTCCATACCAGGGCATAAACAACTAGATTCAAGTGTTGTATGTGAGGTATATGAAACACAATGTTACTCCCTTGAATGGTTAGAATGAACCATTGGCTTTCGTAGAACATTTGTTTGGAAATTTCTTTATGGAAATGCACCTAGGGTGTTATCTTTTCCAATCGAGTCCCACCCCACCAGATACATGGTTGGGTCTCATTCCTTTCCCAACTAGTGGAAATGAAGCTTGTATAGTACCTTGTAACGGTAGTAGTAGTGTTAGTGGTACTAGCATGGCAATTTGTCCTTGTATAGATGACTTGTGGACCTTCTATATTTATGGATCCAAAGCATGGGATGGCTATAGAGCCGAGGGTATTTTTGATCACCGATGGAAAAGAAAACACTTAGTCTCAAGTTTGTTGCAGTTTGAGTACACAAATAATATTTTCGACTATGAAGCACTTGTCTTGGGTTTATAGAAAGCCCTCAGCCTCAATGTTGCTATGCTGAAAGTGGCAGGTGATTCAAAGGTTGTGGTACAACAGGTACGTAAAACCATACACTTTGTCTCACATTGTCTTAAAAGTTACCGACAAGAGGTATGGAGGCTTATCTTTAATTTCCAAGACTTTAATATCATCTTTGTACCAAGAATGTGCATTGTAGCAGCAGATGCTCTGGGAAATGCAGCTACCAAGATCACACTGCTTAGGGATAGATTTACTGTTGAAATTTGGTATAAGCCATCTATCCCTGAAAACATCACTAATTTGCGTGTTTTTGATGATGATGAAAAAACACTGCATTTCATGGCCAACATTGACATCTTCAAAGATGCATCGATAGATGAAGATGTGCATCTGCAATCTCTGTAAGGCACAGGTAATGACGACAAAGGAAACCTCATCCCCAAGGGTGTGGTTTCACTTGAGAAGCTATATGACTTGTAGAACCGCTTCAAAGGTCCTAGGAACACCAAAACCCACAGTTCTACAATGATGCAAAAGTAGATTAACTTGGGAATGAAGAGAGATCTGAATTTCGTGAATCTCGGTATGTGTTGTACACCGAAACAGTGGCAAGCCTTTGTCCGCATGTTTAGATAGTATCATGATTTATTCGTGTGGACATACGATGACTTGAAAACATATGACACATGAATAATCCAACACATCATTCTGATCAAGGAAGGGGTCAAGCCATTTCAGCAGAAGATCAGAAAATTTCATTCATCACTTGAACCCCTCATATAAAAATAATTGACTAAGTTGTTGGATGCTTGGATCATCTACAAGGTTCATCATTCTACTTGGGTTTCAAACTTAGTTCATATAAGGAATAAATCTGGGGAAATCCGCTTGTGCATAAGTTTCTAAAATCTTAATAGGGCCTTAGACAAAGGCAACTACCTTGTGTCATCTATGGAGCACATATTGTAGACAGTATCTGGAGCAGAAATGTTTTCTCTGCTTAACAGTTTTTCTGAATATAACCAAGTTCTGGTAGCAAAACCTGATAGACTTAAAACTACATTCTGTACCAAGTTGGGTACGTTTGCTTACCGAGTAATGTCATTTGGGCTAGTAAACGTAGGCGCAACATTTCATCACACTATGGACATCACCTTCTCTGGGCTCATCGGACAGAGTCTGGTGGTTTACCTTGATGATGTGAAATTATTTTCCAAAAAATGGTCGAACCACCTATGCCATCTTAATAAGATTTTTGAGCGATTTCGGAAGTACGGGATATCCTTGAATCCCAAGAAGAGTGTGTTTACAGTGTTTGAGGGGAACCTCCTTTGGAATATTATTGCCAAGAGGGGGATGAAGGTTGATCCAGATTGAGTTCGGACTATCACATAGATTCCTCACCCAGTTAACAAAAAATCTATGCATTCCTTCTTGGGGAGGATCAACCTCCTTCGAAAGTTCATCTTAGATTATGCATAGATTGTCAAACCTATCCAGGACATGATCAAGAAGGATGTAGTCTACAACTAGGGGAAGAAGGGAAATGATGCATTCACCTGTATTAAGTAGGCAATAGCAGATGCACCTCTGCTATATAGCCCAAATTTCAACAAAGATTTATTGCTTTATACTTTTGATTTTGACAATTCACTTGTTGTAGTGCTCACACATAAGGATGAGTTGAACAACGAACGTCCCATCTCCTTCATAAGCGCGAACGTATAGGAACCCAAGCTCAACTATCCCATCGTCGATAAATAAGCATATGTTGTATACAAGGTGGTGAAACATTTTAGCCCCTATCTACTAAAACCCATTGCATACTCTTTGTGCCACACACAACAATCAAATCGTTGCTTGTTCAACAGGGGTTGGGTGAAATATGTCTAAACTGGATGACAGAACTATAAGAGTATGATCTTGACATCAACCCAGTTCACACTATCAAGGGTTGAGGTCTCTGCATGCTTGTAGCAGAAGTGATACATGTGCAAGAGGAAGAAGAAGAGCTCATCGATTGGGAGAAAGAAATTGACATGTACAATGTAGAGTGAGCACCACCCACTTCACACGAAAACTCTTGGTATGAAGAAGTGTGCCAGTACCTTAACCACGACACCATGCCCTCTCACTTTTCCATGCAGCAAAAGAGGGAAATTCACCTCAAATCCTTGCCTTACCAATTGGTGCATGGAGTGCTTTACAAAAAGCACAACAATGGAATTTTTCTTAGGTGCCTGGAGACATAACATTCAAAGAGAGTGTCACATGATATGCATGATGAACCAAACGGAGGTTACTTTGCAGGTAACACAACTATGAACAAAGTCATGAGAATGGTTTCTACTGGCCCGCATTGTTTAAATATGCATACCTTTATGCCCACAAGTGCTTGGTCTGTCAATTATGCGCCAACAGAACTTGAAAGTCAACAACCCCACTTCAGCCTATTGTAGTGGACAAACCATTCCAAAAGTGGGGCTTAGACATCATTGGGGAAATATTCCCATGTTCATCAAAGTAGAACTATTACATTTTGATTGTTACATATTACTTCACGCAGTGGACAGAAGTAGTTCTACTCAAATAAGTGAACGACCAGGAAGTCATCAACTTCCTTCAGTATAACATCATTTTGGAGGTTTGGTGTTCTTGTATCACTTGTTTTTTAAAATGGAACTTAATTCTCTTCATTACAACTTTATGATTTTGCATTTAAATATAATATTGTGCTTAAACATTTAGCTAACTACTACCCACAGGGAAATGATCTTACTGAATCTACCAACAAGAATTGCATTCACATCATAAAAAAACCCTTTTATTATGAGTAGTGAAATTGGAATTCTGCTCTGGTGAATTCACTTTGGGTTGACCGAGTTACACCCAAGCCCTCTCTAAAAAAATATCCATACTTCCTTGTATATGGAAAAGAAGCCATCCTTTCACCCAATATCTATCTTCCTGCTCTGCAGTTATCCCAAGAATCCTGAGGCAAGCTGTGTTTATTGGTTCAGTGTAGGATGGACACATTACACAAGTTACAAGAAGAATGGATGAAAGAAAAATAAAAAATTTCACTCCACCAAAACTGTATCAAGAGATGGTTCAATCAAAGCACTACAAGGAACATCAGCTTCGTTGTGGGTGGCTTAGTCTCAAAGTGGGACAAACCCCACGTGGATTGGTCCATACACGGTTCACGAAAAACTTGGCCAAAACATGTATCGCTTACAATCACTTAGCAAGAGGATTGAAAACCTTCTTGTCAATGGTTAAGATTTAAAATGTTATTTTCAATGACCAGGGGTCGCGCCTCACCCTAGTTACATAGCATGCTTATTTTTGTTACACTATTTTTCTTTGTTGCTTTTTCTTTACTTCACTTTGCTTTGTTTTGATTGTCTTGTCATTTTTTTTGTAAATAAGTGTTGTCCTATACTGTATTCTAGCTTTTGAATAAGTATGTTGTTGAATTTAAAGATTCTTGTGACACTGCAACACTTGGCCAGTCATGTGTCCATCTTCTTTGTGCTTGGTTGTAACTTTTGACTAATGAAGCTTGGACAGAAAATACGATCCGTCTGTAATGAAATCTCTGGTCAAACCATGAACCTGAATCCAAACTCAGAAACCCCATGCTTGTACTCAGTCTTTTGTTCTATGTATTCAAGCTTAATCTAACTAGTAGAAATGGAGAAAGGGAAAAATCTAAACAAGAAAACCTAAATCAGAGTTCTTACATGCTTCTCTAAAGGAACAATGTCTTCTTCTCCCAATAAGTTGGGATCCCTCTTCTACCCCAAAAATAGATAAGTGCATATGCATAGTCCTCTTTCAAAAAATACAAGGGCGAAAGAAGATAAAGGCTTCTTGTGCAAAGAGGTGAAGCAGGAAACTCCACTAGGGTACTGACAAGAGGTATGGTGGCTTATCTTTAATTTCCAAGATTTTAATATCATCTTTGTACCAAGCATGTGCAATGCAACTGCAGATGCTCTGGAAAATGCATCTACCAAGATGACACCGCTTAGGGATATATTTACTGTTGAAATTTTGTATAAGCCATCTATCCCTGAAAACATCACTAATTTGCGTGCTTTTGATGATGATGAACAAATATTGCATTTCATGGCCAAAATTGACATATTCAAGGATGCATCGATAGATGAAGATGTGCATGAGCAGTCTCTGCAAGGCACAGTTCATGAAAACAAAGGAAACCTCATCCCCAAGGGTGTGGTTTCACTTGAGAAGCTATATGACCTATAGAACCACTTCAAAGGGTCTAGGAACACCAAAAACCACAATTCTACAATGATGCACGAAAATATTAACTTGGGAACGAAGAGAGATCTAAATTTCGTAAATCTAGGTATGTGTTGTACACTGAAAGAGTGGCAAGCCTTTGTCCGCATGTTTAGACAGTACCGTGATTTATTCGCATGGACATACGATGACTTGAAAACATATGACACATGAATAATCGAACACATCATTCTGATCAGAGAAGGGGTCAAGGCATTTCAGCAAAATATCAAAAAATTTCATTCTTCACTTGAACCCCTCATACAAAAATAACCGACTAAGTTGTTGGATGCTCAAATCATCTACAAGGTTCATCATTATGTTGGAAATAATACTGAGAGGGGGGGTGAATCAGTATTATCAGATCAATCAAACTTTTTTAATGCTCAGAAACATATACGCTACTTCAGTTAAGTGAACCAGCGTGTACACGCTACTGTGTCTAAAGAAAATAGCGTATAACCAGAAAACTTATAATTCAGTTAGTTTATCTTCAGTTAAGTGCATCAGGTCATCATTCACCATATTAAGAGTAAACAGATGCAGTATAACAGAACAGATCATCACACAAAAGTCACACACATGAACACCATGATATAAGGTGGAAACCCAATGTGGGTGAAAACCACCTGCTGCAAGTCATCTCTATCTTTCTTTAATAAGAATTTCAGTTTACAATCTTTTGTACTGGTGCAGCCTTATACCAGTACGCAGGCTACAACCTGCAGAAGGCTTCAACCTTCTCTTGTTCTCCAAACTTCCTTGGAAGGGAGCTCCAACCCCCTTTGCTCTTGTACTAGCTAAGATACTAGTACGTAGGTGCTGCCCTACAATCTTCTTTCCTTCAGGTACCACTTTTCATCAATTTTCAGACTGGATACTCCTGAAGCACAACATTACAATCTGAAGGCCATGATTCATTCACAGATCATATAAAACAACCAATACTAGCATCATCAATCTTTGAATCACTGAACCACTGAAACCCTGTCAAACCCAGTCACCAGAACACAGAGCAGATTACAGAACTCTACATTAATAGTCAGATCCAGCTGCAACCCAAAAATCAAGCTCCAAAAGATATACGCTACTACTATGAAGGCAACCCGCGTATACACGCGGTTTTACCGAAGACAACCTGCGTACATATCTAAAAATAATCTTTCATAACTTGCAGCTGTACCAGATTTCAGTTATACCCAGAACATAGCATTGCATCAGTATGCAGATATAGAAATTCGCATAATCAACCATATAAAGATAGTTCATTTCAAACCATTTGATCCCGATCTCTCCTTAGATCTTGTTCTCCATCAACCGATGAGATCTCTCCTTAGCTCAGATCAAGCAATACACCATCAACCAATAACCTGCATACTGGATCTAATACTTCATCAGATATTCAAGACATTTCAGATACCTTTGCCTAATGATTTCCTTCTCCTTATATAGCCTTAGGCCTTGTTCAATACCAAGAGCCAAAACCATAGAAATCCAAAACCATCAAATTCAAAACTAGAGATCTACACGTCTGTCGAGGTACTTTGGTCCAAAGACATGGGCACAAGTACCGAGGACTAACTACCATGGACCAAAAGGAAACTTCCCGACATATACTCCCTTTTCTGTTCATGCATCTGCGTGTATACGCGCCTTAGTATATAGCTCTCCCGCATATACGCGACTTAGTATGCATATCACCAGCGTGTATACGCAACTTTGACTTAATTAACCTGCCTATATGAGATTTCTCTTCATTCTTGTAGTCTGAACGGAGATCTGTCATCAAAGAGAGTTGCCATCAAGGACAACACCTGTATCATAGCGCCACACCTGAGCCAAAATGCCAACAATCTCCCCCTTTGGACTTGATGGCAACCTTCAGATCCTTAGAATCATTCTCCCCCTTTGTCATCAAGGGCAAAGGGTTGTGCTCCCCCTGAGGACATGCTGATACCTCTACTTGGCTGTGCTGAATCATGCTCCCCCTGACTGTAGGCAAGATCTGCAAAAGATGTTCTTCAACAAGAACCAAGACTTATACACCATAAGGGACCTTCCTATCACCAAAAGACTTAATACATACATTCATACTCCCTACCAAGAGGGGACATATCAGAAACAACCAATTATATTACATCATTCATCCCAGGCATAGTGGGGAAACCAACATAGGCTGTTACATGACCTTGACACCATAAAAGAGATATCAGAAAAGAGATACATGACATAGAGACAACAGATCTAGACCAAGACTTTTGAAAATCACCAGCAGCATCGGATAAACATCTTTTTAGATCAGCAACCAGGATTTTTGTCTGAGCTCCTTCTCCTGAGACCAACAACCAAAACATCTAAATGCCAACAATGCTTTATGAGACTTTTAAGCTGCTCCCCCTGAACGTGTGCCTGCTGCACCCCCTGAAACTGTGCCTGAATAATTTTGACATACCCATCTCAGACCTTTTTAAACCAGAGTTTTCCCTTGCTGTTCAGAACTTCATATACGCGATTTCTCCTGCATAAACCAGCGTATGTACGCGGACATACTTTCTGCAACAAGCGTACAACATACACGCGACTTACCTCGCATAAATCGGCGTATATACGCGGATATCCCTTACATAACTTGCGTATACCAACTTTTCTGTAGAACAAACAAGCTTCAACAGCAGGATGAAGCATCAACTACTCCCAGCTTTTTTCTGAGATATTCAAAAGTTTCCCTGGGCAGTGGTTTTGTGAGAATATCAGCAACTTGTTCCTTAGAAGGAACATACTCCAACTTGACCTTCTGCTCAAGAACTTGCTCCCGAAGAAAATGGTACTTGATTGGTATGTGCTTGGTCTTTGAGTGCATGACTGGATTCTTTGAAATGCTGATTGCACTTGTATTATCACATAAGATAGAGACCGGTGGAGTGCAAGTGATTTGAAAGTCCTGCAAGGTCTGCATCATCCAAAGAAGTTGTGTGCAACAAGATGCCGCAGCCACATATTCTGCTTCAGCTGTAGATAAGGCAATCGAACTCTGTTTCTTGCTGAACCAAGATACTAATCTGGAACCCATGAAGAAAGCACCACCACTTGTGCTTTTCCTATCATCCACACTTCCAGCCCAATCTGCATCTGTGTAAGCATGAAGAGTGAGATCTGTATCTCTAGGATACCATAAGCCATAGTTTTGGGTCCCTTGAAGATACTTTAAGATTCTTTTGACTACCTGAAGATGAGTTTCCTTGGGGTTGGCTTGGAATCTTCCAACAATTCCTACTGCATGCATAATATCTGGTCGTGTACCTGTTAAATAAAGCAAACTCCCAATCATGGATCTATAATTTGGTTGGTGAACGGCTGCTGATTCATCATTTGCACTGAGGCTGCATCCTGTAACCATGGGGGTACAAACTGGCTTTGAATCTTCCATGCCATACTTCTTCAAGATCTGCTTGAGGTACTTGGTTTGAGACAAGAAAATGCCTCCTTCACTTTGTTGGATTTGCAATCCAAGAAAGTATGTCAATTCTCCAAGTAATGACATTTCAAATTCTTTCTGCATAACCAAGGCAAAGTTCTGACTCATAGCCTCTTCATTGCTGCCAAAGATAATATCATCTACATACACAACAAGTATTAGCAATTTGTTATTTTCAATTTTCATATAGAGATTGCTATCTGCTGATCCTTTTGAAAAACCTTGTTGGTGAAGATATTTGTCCAACCGATAATACCAAGCCCTTGGAGCTTGTTTGAGACCATAAAGAGCCTTTTTCAATCTGCATACAAGGTTTGGATCATTCCCAAGAATGAAACCATCTGGCTGCTCAACATATACTTCTTCTTCTAAGTCTCCATTCAGAAAGGCTGATTTCACATCCATTTGAAATACCTTGAAATTTTGAAAACTTGAGAGAGCAAGGAACATTCGGATGGCCTCAAGTCTTGCAACAGGAGCAAAAGTCTCTTCAAAATCTATCCCTTCTTGATGTGCATACCCTTTACAAACAAGTCTGACCTTGTTTCTAATTACTTCTCCATTTTCATTCAATTTATTCTTGAAGACCCATTTTGTCCCTATGACATTCTTATCTTTTGGTCTAGGAACCAGTTCCCAAGTGTTGTTCTTTTCTATCTGCTCAAGTTCTTCATCCATTGTTTTGACCCAACATTCATCTTTGCATGCTTCTTTCACATTTTGTGGTTCAGTGGAAGATAGTAACGCCAAATAGCTTGAAGCTTCTGTAATTCTTCTTCTTGTTTGTACTCCTGCTTCTTTCTGCCCCACAATCTGAGATTCTGGATGATTCTTTTGAACATATCTGGATGGAGTCTTCTCTTCTATTCTTGTTTGCTCCTCTGGTTCTTCTTGAGGTTCTTCCTCTTCTTGAGGTTCTTCTTCTTCATCATTCTGCCTTTGAGGATAGTCTTCATCTTCTTCAATGTCTTCATGATGAATTTGCCTAGGAATGTATCCCTTCTCATCAACCACTACATCAATGCTATCCACAATTCTCCCAAGTCTTTTATTGTAGCATTTGTATGCTTTGCTATATGGAGAATAACCAAGAAGAATACCTTCATCTGCTCTTGGTTCAAGTTTTCCAAGCTGCTCATCAGTATTCTTAATATAACATTTGCTCCCAAAGATTTTGAAGTGCTTCACCGAAGGAGTCTCACCACTCCAGAGCTCATGAGGTGTTTGAGTGCTGTTTACTCAGACATTTGTTTTGTTAAGAATAATAACAGCAGCATGTGCAGCTTCACCCCAGAAGGTTGCGGGAGTACCTGATTCATCAAGCATAGCACGAGCCATTTGTTGGATTGTTCTGTTCATTCTTTCCACAACCCCATTTTGCTGAGGAGTTCTAGCTGTAGAGAATTCTCTTCTTATCCCATGTTCTTCACAAAAATCAAAAAATTCGTTTGAGGTAAACTCCCCACCTCTGTCAGATCTGAGGCACTTAATTTTATGTCCTGATTCATTTTCAACCAAGGCTTTGAAGGATTTGAATTTTTTGAATGCTTCATCTTTGTGCTTCATAAGTCCTAACCAGACAAACCTGGAGAAATCGTCAATGAATAATATCAAGTATTCTTCTCCTCGAGGTGTTCTTTTTCTGAATGGACCACATGTATCTGTATGTACTAGCTCAAGAGGCATGCTAGCTGATCCTTCCTTCTCTGGAAAGTTAGTTCTGGTTTTCTTTCCAAACTGACAAGATTTGCATATAGTGTTGTCTGGAATTTTGATATCTGGAAGACCACGAACTGCCTGATATTTGCATGCTTTCCTTATTTGTGAAAAACTTAGATGTCCCAACCTCCGATGCCATAGCCAATGTTCATCATCCTTGCTCAAGTAGCATTGTTGTCTTTCCTTAAAGGTATATAGATTATTTGGAGTCCTTCTTCCCTTGAGCACTGTTTCACCTGTATCAAGATCGCGAACACAACATCCATTTGATCTAAATATTACCTCTATTCCTTGATCACACATCTGACTGACACTCAGAAGATTATGCTTCAATCCATCAACATATAAAACATTTCCTGCTTTGACCTTCTCTTTCAATGGAGCAACACCTTTTCCTTTTATGGCTGCAGAGATATCGTTTCCAAAAGAAACTTTCTTCCCTTTTTCTAATGCGGTATATGACTCAAGCTTTTCTTTGTCCCCTGTCATATGCTTCGAACAACTGCTGTCAATGTACCATATACCTTCTTGACCTTCTGCATAAAAGGCTATCCCACATCTTTCTGGTTGCGGTTCCTTTATTCTCCATGTTCTGACATTTGAAGTTTGTTCCTTCTGAGTTGTCTTCCGGAACCTGCTCCTGCATTCAGAGTCTTCATGACCAAAGTTATTACAAATAGAACATTCAACTTCATTTTCAAGAACCGAAAAGTTGTTATAAGTTCTTTTCATGGTTTTAGTCATTCTCCCTTGCTTTTGAGCTTCTCTAGTCATGATTGTCTTGTAGGCAACACATTGAGCTGCTTTGTGACCGAAGTTATGGCAAGAAAAGCATTGGCCATTAAAAAAACTTCTGCGATAATCAGATCTATCATCCAACCGATTGTAGCTTCTATTCACATTCATTCTTGGAGCAAATTGGGAAGATTTTACCTGTGGCTGATTGTAGCTTCTGTTTGTCCTTAAGATGGATTTCCCCTGATAGTTTCTGTTTGCAATTTGTCGCTGCTTTACCTGATGGTCTTCATTGTGCTTTTGCTCATTTCTTCTTGCTGCATCAAGATAACTTTTAGAGGTAGAGGCTTGAGATGTTTCTCCATTATATGCTAGACCTGTCTTGATCAGAGGAGATCGCTGCACATTGATAATCTCATCCAAGGTTTCAGATCCTTTAACAAATTTGAGATTAATAGCTTTTGTTTTCTCAATCTCTTTTCTAAGACCAACAATTTCACCTTCTAATTTTTCAAGATGTCTTTCCTTTTCATCAATTTGAAATTGTAGAGTATCAATGATCATATTCTTCTCTTCTATACATCTCTTAAGTCTAGTAATTTCTTCATGAAAATAATCCACATCTATAGCATCCATATATTCATCATCTTCGAATGCCATTAACAATTTATATTCATTACCTCGTTCATCCTCATCACTGTTTGATAGGTCATCACTATCTTCATGAGTGTAGTAGCTTTTCTTATTTGCACTTTGTTTCTTGTTCCATCTAGCAGGTTCCTTTCCTTTATCCTTATAAGGACATTTAGCAGCATAATGACCTACTCTTCCACAAGCAAAGCATTTAAAGGGCAACTTACCTCTGAATCTTCCAGAACCCCTTTGAAGATTTCTGACAAAGTTTGATTCTTCTTCTTCTTCTGGGACGTGGCTTGCTTCATAATAATCTCCTTTCCTTGATGCCTTGAAAGCAGCTTCTCTTCTGTCTGATGGACCTCCCTTTCTCATTTCATAAGCAGATAGAATTCCATGTAGCTGAGACATAGTAAGAATTCGTAGATTTTCTTTTTCTTCTATTGCAGATACTTTAGATTCAAACTTGGGGGACAATGATCTTAGAACCTTTTCAACCACAATAGCCTCTTTTATTTCTTCACCCAAATTTTTCATACAATTAACAACTTCATCTACCCGAAGAAAATAGTTAGCCACACTTTCATCATTATACATCTTGAGAGTCTCATACTGAATCCTGAGAGTTTGAAGTTTGGCACGCTTTACCTGTTCATCTCCTTCATAGCTCGTGACAATTTTGTCCCATATCTCTTTTGCGGATTTATAGTGCATTACCTTCATGAATTCCGATTGAGATATACATCCTAATAGGGTACTGACTGCTTTTGCATTTGTTTCATACTTCTTTTTCTCGTCTGCATCTGTAGGAGTAGCTGAAGGAAAAGCATAGCCTGTCTCTACGATGTCCCAAACTTCTGTGCCAAGAGATTGAAGATAGGCAGTAACTCTTACCTTCCAATAATTGAAGTTTGTCCCATCAAAAACCGGTGGCCTGATTGATGCTTCTCTCTCATAGTTGCTCATGATGAACGATCTACCTTCAAGCGATCAAGCTTCTTTGAAGGACCTGCTCTGATACCAATTGTTGGAAATAATACTGAGAGGGGGGGTGAATCAGTATTATCAGATCAATCAAACTTTTTTAATGCTCAGAAACATATACGCTACTTCAGTTAAGTGAACCAGCGTGTACACGCTACTGTGTCTAAGGAAAACAGCGTATAACCAGAAAACTTATAATTCAGTTAGTTTATCTTCAGTTAAGTGCATCAGGTCATCATTCACCATATTAAGAGTAAACAGATGCAGTATAACAGAACAGATCATCACACAAAAGTCACACACATGAACACCATGATATAAGGTGGAAACCCAATGTGGGTGAAAACCACCTGCTGCAAGTCGTCTCTATCTTTCTTTAATAAGAATTTCAGTTTATAATCTTTTGTACTGGTGTAGCCTTATACCAGTATGCAGGCTACAACCTGCAGAAGGCTTCAACCTTCTCTCGTTCTCCAAACTTCCTTGGAAGGGAGCTCCAACCCCCTTTGCTCTTGTACTAGCTAAGATACTAGTACGTAGGTGCTGCCCTACAATCTTCTTTCCTTTAGGTACCACTTTTCATCAATTTTCAGACTGGATACTCCTGAAGCACAACATTACAATCTGAAGGCCATGATTCATTCATAGATCATATAAAACAACCAATACTAGAATCATCAATCTTTGAATCACTGAACCACTGAAACCCTGTCAAACCCAGTCACCAGAACACAGAGCAGATTACAGAACTCTACATTAACAGTCAGATCCAGATGCAACCCAAAAATCAAGCTCCAAAAGATATACGATACTACTATGAAGGCAACCCGCGTATACACGCGGTTTTACCGAAGACAACCTGCGTACAGATCTAAAAATAATCTTTCATAACTTGCAGTTGTACCAGATTTCAGTTATACCCAGAACATAGCATTGCGTCAGTATGCAGATCTAGAAATTCGCATAATCAACCATATAAAGATAGTTCATTTCAAACCATTTGATCCCGATCTCTCCTTAGATCTTGTTCTCCATCAACCGATGAGATCTCTCCTTAGCTCAGATCAAGCAATACACCATCAACCAATAACCTGCATACTGGATCTAATACTTCATCAGATATTCAAGAAATTTCAGATACCTTTGCCTAATGATTTCCTTCTCCTTATACAGTCTTAGGCCTTGTTCAATACCAAGAGCCAAAACCATAGAAATCCAAAACCATAAACTTCAAAACTAGAGATCTACACGTCTGTCGAGGTACTTTGGTCCAAAGACATGGGCACAAGTACCGAGGACTAACTACCATGGATCAAAAGGAAACTTCCCGACATATACGCCCTTTTCTATTCATGCATCTGTGTGTATACGCACCTTAGTATATAGCTCTCCTGCGTATACGCGACTTAGTATGCATATCACCAGCGTGTATACACAACTTTGACTTAATTAACCTGCGTATATGAGATTTCTCTTCATTCTTGTAGTCTGAACGAAGATCTGTCATCAAAGAGAGTTGCCATCAAGGACAACACCTGTATCATAGCGCCACACCTGAGCCAAAATGCCAACACATTCTACTTAGGTTTCAAACTTAGTTCATATAAAGAATAAATTCGGGGAAATCTGCTTGTGCATATATTTCTAAAATCTTAATAGGGCCTTAGACAAAGACAACTACCTTGTGTCATCTATGGAACACATATTGTAGACAGTATCTAGAGCAGAAATGTTCTCTCCTTAACAATTTTTCTGAATATAACCAAGATCTGGTAGTAGAACCTAACAGACTTAAAACTACATTCTGTACCAAGTGGGGTATGTTCGCTTACCGAAGAATTTCATTTGGGCTGGTAAATGTAGGTGCAACATTTTGTCATGCTATGGACATCACCTTCTCTGGGCTCTTCAGACAAAGTATGGTGGTTTACCTTGACGATGTGATAGTCTTTTCCAAAAAACGGTCAAACCACCTACACCATCTTAAGAAGATTTTTGAGCGATGTCGAAAGTACGAGATATCCTTAAATCCAAAGAAGATTTTGTTTGCAGTGTTTGAGGGAACCTCCTTGGGAATATTATCACCAAGAGCGGGATGAGGGTTGTTCCAGATCAAGTTCAAACTATCACGCAGATTCCTCACCTAATAAAAAAAAAATCTATGCATTCCTTCTTCGGGAAGATCAACCTACTTCAGAAGTTCATCTCAGATTATGCATAAATTGCCAAACCTATCCAAGACATGATCAAGAAGGATGCAGTCTACAACTAGGGGAAGAAGGAAAAGGATGCATTCACCCGTATCAAGCAAGCAATAGCAGATGCACCTGTGTTATATAGCCCAAATTTCAACAAAGATTTATTGATTTATACTTTTTATTCTGACAATTCACTTATTGTAGTGCTCACACATAAGGATGAGTTGAACAACAAATGTCCCATCTCCTTCATGAGCACGGGCATATAGGGGGCCAAGCTCAACTATCCCACCATCGATAAATAAGCATATGTTGTATACAAGGCGGTGAAACATTTCAGACCCTACCTACTGAAAACTCATTGCATAGTCTTTGTGCCACACCCAACACTCAAATTGTTGCTTGTTCAACAAGGGTTGGGTGAAAGACGTGTGAACTGGATGACAGGACTACAAGAGTATGATCTTGACATCAACCCAGTTCATAGTATCAAGGGTCGTGGTCTCTAAAGACTTGCAGCAGAAGCGATACATGTGCAAGAG
Source organism: Pinus tabuliformis (assembly GCA_031772625.1). Classification (NCBI taxonomy): domain Eukaryota; kingdom Viridiplantae; phylum Streptophyta; class Pinopsida; order Pinales; family Pinaceae; genus Pinus; species Pinus tabuliformis. Next base: position 875,294,747 of record CM062814.1, on the reverse strand, counting down.
GAAGAAGAAGAGCTCATCAGTTGGGAGAAAGAAATAGACATGTACAATGTAGAGCGAGGACCACCCACTTCACATGGAAACTCTTATTATGAAGAAGTGTGCGAGTACCTTGATCATGGCACCATGCCCTCTCACTTTTCCATGCAAAAGAAGAGGGAACTTCACCTCAAATTCTTACCTTACCAATTGGTGCATGGAGTATTTTACAAAAAGCACAACAATGGAATTTTTCTCAGGTGTCTAGAGGCACAAGATTCAGAGAGTGTGTTACGTGTTGAAAATGCAACAAGATGATGGAGCTTAGTAAAAAGAAGTTGCCTTCACTAAGTGGGCCCGCAGGCTATTTTTGGGGCAAAGTCTATTTTTAGACTATGTCTATTTTTAGACATATGGATCATGGTCTATGAGTTGCAGGATGTTGTTTATGGATGATTGGTCATGTTGGGAAAAATATATGGACTTCTATTTTTGGTTCACAACGGAGTGATCAGAGTCTATTTTTAGGCTGCTAGGCTAAAAATAGAAACATTCAAATATTATTAGCCCTTAGTAATATTTGGACTCTAAACATTATATTATTCTCTTGGAGCACTTCAGTTCGAGCTACGGATGTGGCACATGCAGCTGACAAAAGGAATCACATGGTTTCTTATATGTTAGTTGAGATATTGCATGGAGGAATTCAGTTAGAACTCATGCATGTGAGTTCTGTGGAGTTGGATGTGGAGTTGTGTTCAATTTGACTTAGTTGAACTAGTTGTATTTAGTCTAACTAAAGAATACACTAGTGATGAGTTGTGTGAATTGCTTGTTAATTAATTCACTAATTATTAACTCATAAAGAAACTAAAGAATACATCATTTAACTCAGTGCATGGGCAGTTCAACAGAGACGGGTGTTAGAGGTAAGTGAAAGGGTGAGTTGTGACTATCAGTTGTGCATGAGATTTGCACATGCATGGATTGAGTAATGCCAATGAGGATTGCATAGTGTGGGCCAATACCAAGGCAATTGTAGCTTGTGCTCATGTGATTTTCACTTTGGATTGTGCAGTGGAGGCAGGCAAAGCAGCAGAGGAGATTTGAACCTGTGACTTGTTTGGATCTGAGCTAGTTTTGTGTGTAACAGGTGGAGATAGTACTGAGTACTTGTGAGGAGTATTGTAATATGTATTGTTACATGTTCTCGATCATTATAATATATAGATAGTGTGGGGTTTTCAGCTGTATGCTTTCCCCGGTTTCATACTGTGTTAATGTGTGCATGCGATTGATGTTTCATTGTTTTTAATGCTTCTAAATTGATTATCAACGTAGAGGAGGTTATGTATTATGCATGTATTCCACAATAGTGTATAATCGGGATAATCTCTGTGAATAAGTGTTTATTATTCAAAATTTATACATGGTATCGAAGTGGTGTTGATCATCATATCTATTATTCAGAAAGTGATTACATTTTATTTCTTCAGGTAGAGTCTGTAATCGGGCCAGGTAGCCTCTGGATTCATCCTTCTTTTGGAAGGTGAGATATCTGGGGAATGCCCATACAGTCAATTCTGTACGAGAAATACTTTGTTCTCACAATTTTTAGATCAGAAGCGGTTGAGTTTTGAGCTGGTGGAATTCAAATTTGCAGCAGTGTTTTCTTGGTGTCAAAGTTGAAATGTCTTTCAACGGATTGCGATTGGAGTATGCTCTTGAGAGCAGCTCGAACTATATTGCATGGAAAGACAAGATGGAGGCACTGTTAGATGATAATGGGCCGAAGGAGTTCATAGAGGCTAAGGTCCCAAAGCCTACTGATACTGTGCAAGTTGAGGCTTGGCAAAAGAAGACAACAAAGTGTCAAAGGATTCTATTGGAAGGCGTGAAGGATCACATTGTGTCCAGCCTGCATGGAAAGGCTTCTCCATATTTGATGTGGAAAGTGTTGACATATTTATTCCAAAACAAGAGTGACCAGAGGAAGTTGGCACTCAAGGATAAACTCAGAAACATTAAGTGTGAGAATGGAGACAGTATGCCCAGGTATCTCACGAAGTTTAGCCAGTGCCGGGATGAGCTGGGAAGTGTGGGGGTGATTGTCGATGATGAGGACTTGGTGAGCTTGGCTCTCCTTGGTCTTCCGAAGAGTTGGCATTCCTATCAGGACTCTGTCAATGGTCGGAAGAAATTGCCAGGATGGGAGAGACTTTGGTCGGATCTTGTGCAAGAGGAGATCAGATGGAGCACCAGAGATAGTTCTTCATCCATGCATGATGAGGAGAACTGTGCCTTAGCAAGTAAGGTGAATAAGGGGAAGGAGAAGGGTTATCTTTCTAAATCCAGTTCTTCCAATGATGGTAAGAAGGTTGAAAAGTCGAAGGTGATATGCTTTCGTTGTCATGAGTTGGGCCATTATGCTACTAATTGCCCAAAGAAGAAATCCAAGAAGGGATCCGTGGAAGGATCTGAAGGTGAGGCACTTGCTTCACAGTTCGAGTTGGATTTCACACTCTTCGCATGCATGGTTTCATCCATGGTGGGAAGTGGTTGGTTTCTTGATAGTGGAGCTTCTTTCCACATGACCGGTGACAAGAGTTTGTTCAGTACTTTGGAGGAGAAATATCTCCAGATACTCATAGAGATGGGTAATGATGAGAAGTATAATGTCTCAGGTGTAGGCACGGTTATTTTTCATAGGGAGCATGGAGCTCACCTTACCTTGACCGATGTCAAGTATGTACCAGGACTGAAGAGAAACTTGGTGTCGATTGCAATGCTGGAGGACGGAGGATATGACGTAGTCTTCAGTAAGGGAAAGGTTTTCCTTAGACACATCATCACTAGACAGGTGAAGCAGATTGGTTCATGGGTCAAGAACCTATATGCTCTTGTGGATCAAGATGCATACAAAGCCTTGAGTAGCGAGGCAACTGATGGAGACTTGGTGGTTAAGAGGGAGCGTATATTACCTCTCAACATGTAGAGCCAGAAGAAGTCTCAGACGATTGTGGAGGAGCCACAACAAGGGAAGCTGAGAGGAGATCGAGTAGAGGCATATACTCATGCAGAGACCTCCAGTAGGGGGGAATTTTGAGCCAGGTGGGATGAGGGATCGCATGCAGCCATACCTCCAGGTAGGAGGTTGGGTGATGTGGATTGATTGTCCCAAGGAGGAGGGGCAAGATCCTTGAGGTACCCAACCTCTTGGATGAGACCTTGCTACGGGAGCCCCGATGTGGAGTAGCAGGAACTGACTGATTGGGTAGAGACAGATGCGGATGGAGTAGCAGAGAGAGCAACAGTGTAGGGAATCCCAGGACAACGCATAGCTAGCATGCTGCAGCAATGTGAGAGGCACAAGTGTTTTGCACAGTGCAAGGTGGCACAAAGAGGTGTGCAATGGTGTGAGATGCATGGAGATGTTGCAGTAGCGCAGATGTCAGAGAGGGAGCACTTGTCAGTAGCACATAAAGCTTCAGCATCAGAGTATGTTCCTAGCCCAACAGAGTGGTCAGTTGGGAGTGTTTTTGTTCCAAGTGTTGTTGGAGCAAGTGGATCGGGAAAATGTGTTGCATGCAAAACATTCCAGAGTTGCAGGATAGGGGTTGTAGATAATCCATATCTTGTTGAGAGGGAGTGTTGAAAATGCAACAAGATGATGGAGCTTAGTGAAAAGAAGTCGCCTTCACTAAGTGGGCCCGCAGGCTATTTTTGGCGCCAAGTCTATTTTTAGACATATGGATCATGGTATATGAGTTGTAGGATGTTGTTTATGGATGATTGGTCATGTTTGGAAAAACAGATGGACTTCTATTTTTGGTTCACAGCGGAGTGATCAAAGTCTATTTTTAGACTGCCAGGCTAAAAATAGAAACAATCAAATATTATTAGCCCTTAGTAATATTTGGACTCTGAACATTATCTTATTCTCTTGGAGCACTTCAGTTCGAGCTACAGATGTGGCACATGCAGCTGACAAAAGGAATCACGTGGTTTCTTATGTGTTAGTTGAGCTATTGCATGGAGGAATTCAGTTAGAACTCATGCATGTGAGTTCTGTGGAGTTGGATGTGGAGTTGATGGAGTTGTGTTCAGTTTGACTTAGTTGAACTAGTTGTATTTAGTCTAACTAAAGAATACACTAATGATGAGATGTGTGAATTGATTGTTAATTAATTATTAACTCATAAATAAACTAAAGAATACATTAGTTAACTCAGTGCATGGATAGTTCAACAGAGATAGGTGTTACAGGTAAGTGAAAGGGTGAGTTGTGACTATCAGTTGTGCATGAGATTTGCACATGCATGGATTGAGTAATGCCAATGAGGATTGCATAGTGTGGGCCAATACCAAGGCAATTGTAGCTTGTGCTCACGTGATTTTCACTTTGGATTGTGCAGTGGAGGCAGCCAAAGCAGCGGAGAAGATTTGAACCTGTGACTTGTTCGGATCTGAGCTAGTTTTGTGTGTAACAGGTAGAGATAGTACTAAGTACTTGTGAGGAGTATTGTACTATGTATTGTTACATGTTCTCAATCATTATAATATACAGATAGTGTGGGGTTTTCAGTTGTATGCTTTCCCTGGGTTACATGTTGTGTTAATGTGCGCATGCGATTGATGTTTCATTGTTTTTAATGCTGCTAAATTGATGATCAACGTAGAGGAGGTTATGAATTATGCATGTATTCTGCAATAGTGTATAATCAGGATAATCTCTATGAATAAGTGTTTATTATTCAAAATTTCTACAATATGCATGACGATCCAGATAGAGGTCACTTTGCAGGTAACACAACTATGCGCAAAGTCATGAGAATGGTTTCTACTAGCCCGCATTGTTTAAAAATGCACACTCCTATGCCTACAAGTGCTTGGTCTGTCAGTGATGCACCAGTAGAGCTCAAAAGTCAGCAATCCCGCTGCAGCCTATTGTAGTGGAAGAACCATTCCAAAAGTGGGGCTTAGACATCATTGGAGAAATATTCCCATGTTCATCAAAGCAAAACCGTTACATTCTGACTACTGCATATTACTTCACATAGTGGACAAAAGTAGTTTTGCTCAAACAAGTGAATGACCAGGAAGTCATCAACTTCCTTTAGCATAACATCATTTCGAGGTTTGGTGTTCCTGTATCACTTTTTTTTAAAATGAAACTTAATTCTCTTCGTTAAAACTTTATGATTTTGCATTGAAATATAGTATTGTGCTTAAACATTTAGCTAACTACTACCCATAGGTAAATGGTCTTGCCTAAACTACCAACAAGAATCTCATTCACAACATAAAAAAAAACCCTTTTATTCTGAGCAGCAAAATTGGAATTCTACTCTAGTGAATGCACTTTGGGTTTACCGAGTTACACCCAATCCCTCTCTGAACACATCTCCACACTTCCTTGTATATGGAAAAGAAGCCATCCTTTCACCCAATATCTACCTACCTACTCTACAGTTATCCCAAGAATCCTGAGGCATCCTATGTTTATTTGTTTAGTGTAGGATGGACACATTACATAAGTTACAGGAAGAATGGATGAAAGCAAAAGAAAAATTTCACTCCACCAAAACCGTATCAAGAGATGGTTCAATCAAAACACTATAGAGAATGTCAGCTTCATTGTGGTTGACTTAGTCTTGAAGTGGGATAAACCCCACGAAGACAAAGGCAAACATATGAAGTTCAAGTCCCCATGGATTGGTCTATACATGGTTCACGAAAAAATTGGCCAAAACAAGTATCGCTTAAAATCACTTGGCGAGAGGATTGACAACATTCTTGTCAATGGTTAAGATTTAAAATGTTATTTTCAATGATTAGGGGTCGCGTCCCACCCTTGTTACATAGCATGCTTATTTTTGTTACACTATTTTTCTTTGTTGTTTTTTCTTTACTTCACTTTTCTTTGTTTTGATTGTCTTGTCATTTTTTTGTTGTAAATAAATGTTGTCTTATACTATATTCTGGCTTTTGAATAAGTATGTGGTTGAATTTAAAGATTCTTGTGACACTGCAACACTTGGCTAGTCCTGTGACCATCTTCTTTGTGCTTGGTTGTAACTTTTGGCTGATGAAGCTTGGACAAAAAATACGATCTGTCTGTAAGGGAATCTCTGGTCAAATCATGAACCTGTATCCAAACTTCGAAACCCCATGCTTGTACTCAGTCTTCTGCTCTATGTATTGAAGCTTAATCCAACTAGTAGAAATGGAGAGGGAAAAATCTAAACAAGAAAACCTAAATCAGAGGTCTTACATGCTTCTCTGAAGGAACAATGTCCTCTTCTCTCAATAAATTGAGATCCCTCTTCCCCCCCAAAAATAGATAAGTGCATATGCATAGTACTCTTTCAAAAAATACAAAGGCAAAAGAGGAGAAAGGCTTCTTTCACAAAGAGGTGAAGTAGGAAACTCCACTGGGGTACTGACCAGGATCCCTGGTAGTGGATCAATGCTTGTGTTCTTGCATGACTCCGTTGAGGTACTGTCCAGGCTTGCTAGCAGTAAACACAAGAGATGAAAACTTATTATCTACAAATCTTAGGCTCGCGAACCAAACTACCCTTTCTGATTTTGAAACACTGTGATCTAGCTAAAGAAAATTCTATGTTTTGATGAGTTGGTACAAGGTGAACCATGTTTGTCCATGGGGTAACTGGGGAAGCCTCAAGTAACATGCACAATAAATCAATACTCCTTGAAAGGCAAAGGCCCTGTGATGTAAATGAACCGAAACAGAGAAGCTAGTATTCAACCAATGTGTCGCCAAGTGTTGTAGAGGTTTCAACACCATCCAAAATTTTCACCTACATCCAAATTTCAGAGCCTTCCTTGGTTTTTCCCCTTGATTGTTGCAAACACTCGAGCTCATCAGATGAGATCTTGTTGAGTCTTTACACCCTTTTTCCTTGATTGACTATCGTTCATCTTTTGGAATGTTGACTGCTATGTCATGCTTGCGAGTTTGTTCTAGCAATTTTGAATTTTTGTCTTTGTGTGTATCAGTTGTTTTCACACTGTGAACACTGGTTGTAATCACACATAAAATTGTAAACATTGTCGAGCAAGTGTCATCATGGTCATTCAAAGATCTATCTCAAGTGTCACACTTGTCACTCTTAACCTTTGAGTTAGTCTCATTAAGCACATATTTTTCTTATTGGTTTGAGGTATCTTTTCATCAAAGTCATGCTAAGTGTGTGATCACAATGTCATGAATACACAATTTCACTTGCTTTCACACTTAGTTAGTTTTCCTCAAAATATGTCAACCAGAAAACCCTCCTTCAACTAGACCTTGATCTCAGTGACCTTGCACTACTGCCCAGAACTGTGCAGAGTTTCAGGCTGTCCTCTGGGCATCCTACTCTATGAAATTTCATAAATGAGCCAGTTGATTGTCTCCCAGAACTGCGTAGAAGTTCTCCAGGCCTGTTGGTAGCAGAGAAACACTAGAGATGAAAACTTATAATCTACAAATCTTAAGCTCGTGAACCAAACTACCCTTTCTGATTTTCAAACACTGTGATCTAGCCGAAAATTTTGTTGTGTTTGGTTGAGTTGGTATAAGGTGAACCATGTCTGTCCATGGGGTAAGTGGGGAAGCCAAAATAACATGCACAATGAATCGATACTCCCTAAAAATCCAAGGCCCTCTATTGTAAATGAACTGAAACAAAGAAGTTGGTATTCAACTAGTGTGTCACCAAGTGTTGTAGGGTTGCAACACCCTCCAAAATTTTGGCCTGCATCCAAATTTTGAAGCCTTCCTTGGTTTTTCCCCTTGATGGTTACAAACACTCGGGCTCATCACATGAGCTCTTATCGATTCTTTACACCATTTTTCCTTGATTGACTATTGGTCATATTTTGACATGTTGATTGCTATGTCATGCTTGCGAGTTTGTTCTAGTGATTTTGAAGTTCTGTCTATGTGTACAAGTTTTTTTCACCCTGTGAACACTGGTTGTACTCAAAAAAAAAATTGTAAACACTTCCGCGCAAGTTTTGTCATGGTCATTCAAAGATATATCTCAAGTGTCACACTTGTCGCTCTTAACCTTTGAGTCAGTCTCACTGAGCACATGTTTTTCTTGTTCGTTTGAAATGTCTTTCTGTTGATTCATGCTAAGTGTTTGATCACAATGTCATGAATGCACAAGTTCACTTACTTTCACACTTAGTCATTTTTCCTGAAAATCTGTCAAACAGACAACCCTCCTTCAACTAGACCTTGATCTGAGTGACCTTACACAGCTACCCAGAACTACATAGAGCTTGAGGTTTTCCTCCCGGCAACCTACTCTGTGTAATTCTGGAAATGAGCTAGCTAACTATCTCCTAGAACTACACAGAAGCTGTCCCATAACCTGATCCATTCTTCGTTTCCTGTAATATCACCCATCAAGCCTCCCACTACTCAACTGGAAAAACTAACTTGAGCTATGACCTAGGGCTGAACTGATCTCCAGAACTACATAGAACTTGTCTATCTTGCCTGCATAAAATGCGCAGACATGTGGGAAAAGTATTTGTTGCCTGTCACTGCATTGGCTTGGGAAATTGCGTAGATCTAATAAGCAGGCCCCCTGCTGGCCTACTCTGCTCTCTCTCAGAAAATTGTGCAGTTTTGACTGTCACCTACCCTACTTCCCTACTCTACACTTAGCCCAGAAATTGTGCAGTTATGTATGGGAGCACCCACTTCCTGTCCTGCACTGTCTCCCAGAATTGTGCAGTTTTGACTAGAAACTTTTGCAACCTGATCCCGTTCTCCTCTGGAAAACTATGTAGATTTTTCTGTCAGTGCCTCCTACTGCTCACTCTATCTTCCCCAGAAAAATTACATATATCCTAGCTAGATGGCCTACCAGTGCTCCCCTTGAAAATTGCATAGACTGGCCCAGTAGTTCCCCAACTCCCTGCCTAGTCTTCCTCTCGGAAACTGCGCAATTCTACCTCCTAGCTGGGTTTTACCCTGCAACTGTCACTATTTTCCTAGATTGCACAAAACTGCCTCTCCGTGACATCTATGTAGTATTCTCGATAGTGCTTTAGAGCCTCGCATCCTAGACTGAGATGTGCTCTGTGCAGTTTCAGTGCCTTGTCCCTCCCCTGGTCACCTGCACCTAAACGGAAAATAATGCATCTTGTTAAACTAGGTAATTTTTGGATTTGATGTCATCTCATCATGAGTGATTGCAAGAATAGATATTTTTATGAAACATGGTGCGGAGGCAGACGGGGTGAAGAAGAGGTGCATGCTAGAAGAATTTCTCGCAGTTGAACAAACACTCGAAGCACATCAAGCAACGAGCGAAAGGGACACATACACATGCACCATTAACCAAAGGCCAAGACCATTGAAGACCCCACGCACTTTGTGATGCGGAGGTGAAGTCATGTTACACTGAGAGCACACCATCACTCAACAGCACAATATCTCGACACGGACACCATAGTTAGCTAGTATATGTCAACAGTCTCATGTCGAGTTGTGTCATGAGTTGTCTCAACCACATCACTACTATGGGCCATACTTGATGTAATCAAATGTAATGTAATTTGAAAGTCCAAGAGATGCACATATGAAGTTTAAGATTCACGTCAGTTGAAAATTCATAGGAAATCAAAAAGTCATGAGGGAAGTTGAAGATTCACAAGGATCAGATATCCCCCTTCGCTATATATACCCCTTCATTGTATGACCAAAATACCTTTCACCTTGGCTCCTCCCACATAGCCTTGAGAGTTTGTAGTTTGTTATTTAAGGAGCAAGGAGTGGCTCCAATGTCCCACTACTAGGGCTACTAATGTATGGTGTACAAATGTGTCTTGGAACTTTTACTTAATTCAGAAGCTTGTATCAGGCCAACATGTTTTCAGGCATGTTTTGTATCCATTTGTAAGACTATTATTTAAACCTTTGTAATGTATGTTGGCTTAAAATGTACTAAGATAGTTGAATTAATTCGGTTATTTTAGTACTTACATTGTTCAAGATGTGTTGTATTGTTATGATTGTTGTCTCGTCCATGTGGACTACTTTGTCAGACATTAGATAAACCATCTTTTTGGTTTCTTGGTTTTAATGACTATCACCCCGGTGTGGACTACTTTGTTGGATGGTGTACGTGTTTTCCCCTAAACTTTCGTTTTCACAACTGTCGCATCTGTTGTGGACTATTCCATTGGATGTTGAACAAAACCTTGTTGTTGTTCGTGTGTATTTCTTCCTGGGTTGGGACTATTCCCTCTCATCAAGAGGCTCACTTCAATCCCCCCTTTGATAGTAAGAGAACCTAGACACAGAGTCACATTCCACACTCACCAGGCATACTCACCTCACTTTCATGAAGTTACAAACATAACACTCTCATGTCCTGAACAGTAAGAGCAAAGGAAAATCTCTAAGATAATGGCAACTGGGACATCATACCCAATGGGGCTCATATACCAAACATTGTGATGTCTAGTTAGGACTTCATATCAGGGAGATCCGTTGAATGTTGGTGGGTCCATTACTGTCAAAAGATCCCTATTCCTAACGAGGTGGAAACAACACCCATTTAATTTCCATCAGGAGCCCCCACTGAAAGGGGTTTGGGGGCAACACCCCCAACACTAAAAATAGATGAAAATTTTCCTTGTAAAATAATTTAATTTCATATTCAATCTAAGCCATTCATTAGGTGGATGATCTAACGATAGAAGTTATGTTAATTTTGGGTTTTTTCCCTAGAAGGAAACCCTTGGTTTATATGAGGGAATTGTATAGTGGTTGTGTGTGATTATTCTAAGTGAGAAAGAGAGAGGATACTGTGTGAGAGTGAAGAGGAAATTACAACAGATCTATTGTAGGTTGTATCTCTTCCTTTTGTTGGATAGTATAAAAGGAAGGACTAGCTATTTCTCCATGGACATAGCCCAAATTGGGTGAACCACATATATTTGGGTCTCTCTTGTTTTATTTGTTTTTTTATTTGTGTTTCCACAATATTTTATGTATTTCATTGCTCTGTTAATTCATTTCTAACAAACCTTACCGTTTTGACCACCATGACATGTGAGGATGCCATGTTAGCCCCCATTATTCATGGAAAGGGGCTATAAATTTGATAATGATGAATAAGACTTTGGAATAGCTTATATTGTAACTCTAGTTAAGAGTTAGAGTCAAATTTAACCACTAGTAGGCCATCGAGTTGTATTATGACTAGGCCACTAGGAGGAACAGGGGTTCCATTCCATTCAAGTGTAATGTGTTCCATAGATGAGAAGAGTAGTTGAGAGTGGATAGAGGGAGAGAGAAAATTAATAGGGTTTGTGTATTATAGTAGCACATGATGCATAGGTCTCACTTCTTTGTACTTACATCCATTTCCATTCAGAGAAAGAGAAAGTAGAGCATCATCACCTTCTAGCTAGGTTTTCTGATATAAGGATTTCCCATGTCATATATTGTGTTATTATAGTTTTTAGTGATTGTATTTGTGCCTATTCTACATTTTATATATTTCATATATTGTGTGAATAAGAATAACACAATAATTGACAAATCCATAAATATAAGGAGAAATTAACACTCATAGTGTAGATTTTTATCTTTTCAGTATATCTTGATAGATCTATTGTGACAAACTATCGAATGGAATATCCATAGTATTTTATGGATCATGTTGGTATCAGAGAATGTTTCTTTGGGTATATTATGGGGATTTGTAGTGGATTTAGATTGTTTATGTTAAAAGTCTTAAAACCCAAAATAAGGTTGTTGAATTTATTAATAACCCTCAAGATCCCATAGAAAAGAGGTTTGTGTAGCTGGAAGCATGAGTCACTGACATAAATTGTAATGTGAGCCTCCTCATGGTGGCCTTCACTAATAGTCTTGGGATATTCAGTGAAAATGGAGGTTCTAGCATGGAGGTCAAATCATAGGGGAGATCGAGGGATCCAAAAGAACCAAAGAGGGAGTCTGAGAAATAACCCAAAAAGTATTAACCCATTTTGAGTGTCATGAACCATTCTCAATCCCTACTCAAGTATATGGAAGGGAAGGTTGACGTCAATCCATATAAATGTGATATTGATGCTTTGAAGTTAAACCACTGGTTGTAGCAATTAGAATTTTATTTTAGTGTTCATATTATAGAGGAAGTATAGAAAATTATGTTTTCTCATATGAAGCTAGAGGGACATTCCCTGGCCTAGTGGTAAGGCCACACTAAGGGCCTAAGGTTGGAGGGACATCTTACAATGGCGAAGTGGTATGATTTTAAAACTCTCATAAATAAAATTTTCCCCTATCGGATATGCATAGGATTAGTGGATCTAGTAGCATTACTTTAGGTAGAGACAAAGGCAAAGTGCATAGGAGTACACCACAAAGCTTAGCAAGATGGCCATAATAATGGGTATCTAGACAAAGAACCCATATGTTTTCCTTAAATATTTCTCTACAAAACCATATGAAAAATAAATTGATGTTGGTGGATGAGGCTTATGATACATGCATAGTACCTAGAGAACATACACCAGAAGAAAGGGAAATCAAGTGGATCAAATTAGAAGTGGAATGGGAGAAAAGAAAAGAATCCAAGAACCACAACACGCTAGTGCAAATATCCCAGCAACCAGTACAACCACTATAACAATGATGGTCATACAAAAAAGTGTTGGAAGTTGCATCCAAATCTCAACTTGAAGAACTAAAAGAAAGAAGGTAAGAATAAATATCTCATGTATAGAGTTGAGTATTCAAGTAAAAAGTAGCTTGGATGTGAATGAGAAGATTTTTTATACATTAGTGAAGAAGGGGGTTAATTTGAGTAGCCTTCAACAACGAGAAGAGAAGGAAATGAACAAACTCTTCCATATAAAGGTAGAGGTCAAGAATATGGAAATCAATTCTCTATTTGACTCAACATCATAGGTGAATTTTGTGGAGGTATATATCGTCAAGAAACTGGGACTAAAGACTCATCACCATTGTAGCCCATATGCATTGGGGTAGGTTAAGAATGAGGAACAGATAAAGGTTACCAAACAATGTAGATTCAAATTTGCTATTATTCTTGACTTTGTTAATGAGGTAGAATTGAATGTATTTCCAATTAATGTATGTGGAATTATGTTTATGATTTCCTATATGTACATGTGGGATGTGATATTCATGCGATGAGATAACCAATATTGCCTTATCAAGGACGGAAAACCATTCATCATCAATCACGCAAGGGAAAGTTGAAAATCTCATTTGTAAGTTCCAACCAAGCTAAAAATTTGATCACTTCTAGAAAAAATATGTTCTGTTGTTGTTAAGAGAAAATTAGTCTATAGAAGAGTCCATGAGAGCTAAGTCATCCTTAGATGGGTGTACCAAGGAACAAAAATAACAACTCGAAGCGTTATTGCAATAATACAAGTGTTTGTTCTAGTATCATAAAGGGTCGCTGCATAAGAGGGATGTGGAGCATGAGATTCAACTGTGTATGAACTCTCTATTTCCAAACATTGTGATGTACTTGTATTCTATTAAATAAATAATGTGAGGTAAAGAAGTAGCTACAACAACTACTATAATAGGGTGTCATTTGACCAAGTACCTTACCATGGGGATCACCCATCATCACTGTGCCAAAGAAGGATGGGACTTGGCAGATATGTATTGATTACAAGGAGTTAAAAAAAATTACACTTAAGAATAGGTATCCTTTGCCCAGGATAGATGATATTCAAGATCATTTGCAGTAAGCCAAATACTTTACCAAGATGGACTTAAATTCAAGGTATCACTAGGTTCAAGTTAGATAATATGATACCTCGAAGACTACATTCAAAACTAGGAAAGTTTTGCATGAGTGGTTAGTTATGTATTTTTTTCTATTTAACACGTCTATTATGTTTATGATATTAATGGATGATAAAATTTTCTCTTATATAGATTCATTTTTTTATTATTTATTTGGACGATATACAAGTATATAGTTCAACCTCGGAGGACACATCTCACATTATGATCCGGATTTAAATAGGAACGCAACAAATTACAGATATAACCATCCAGATTTAAACAAGAATGCAACAAATTACATATATAATCATACATATAGAGATATAGTAGAAATAATACTTCATTTTATTACTGTAAAATAATGAAATATGCTTACAAACAGAAATATAAATAAACTAGCTAGGGCAATGGTAGCTTATCTCTGAGAAGAGATGTTGTGGCTACATGCCTCTAAACTATGTTACAATGAGGCTTGAAGTCCTATTTACTGTTGAGAAATAATCGAAAACCATAAACATCCAAAAACCTAACCCTAGGAGATGAAACACCAAACTTTGGGCCCCGTTACGGGTAAATTGGTACATCAACTTCTTGGGGTCGTAACATTGGCATACAATCTTTGTTTGACCCACACAACAGCTCGTTAGGAAGATCTATCCGAGGAATATAACTTTGGGAAGAGAAAAATCAGTCTATGGACCCATGTTGCTCCCATATTTTCCCAAAAACGTCATTTAGGGCCTCAAAATGGTTCTGGAAGTTCAGGACCCGAAAAACTGCTAAAAATAGTAAATTGTGCTACAATTAAGGAAACTGAAAAACTCAAAGAGATAGTTGTGGGGGTCCAAGTGGGATAGGTGGGTGGCCACCAACATCCACCTGGATCATTCCCCCCCCCCTAGGAAGTAATGATCCCCATTGTGTTGAGTTCCTCCATAAGATGAGAAAACTTCTATTGAACTTGGTCCCTAGTGAGCTGTTCTACAACCTCTGTTGTGTCTAGTAATGGTGGGAAGCATGGTCGATGATGATCCACATTAAACACTCAGTGCAAGCGAAGGAATGGGGGAATGATGTACTCCAAAGAATTGTTTCCCACAGCCTTGGTAATGGTGTAAGGACCATGTCGGAGTGGTCAGAGCTTTTGATGGGCTCTTGTAAGGCGTTCTTTCTACAGATGCAACCAAACTTTGTTGCCCACCTAAAACTTGTGTGGTACCCCTGTGGGTGAGGAGAATTTATTCTTGTGTTCTTTCATGACTGTACTGGTGTTGTTGCTGTGTGGAGGAACCCTTCACAAGGGTCATGGATGTGGCGACGATCTTCCCCTTACTTTGGGAGTGAACCAAACAAAAAATGAATTTCCTAGTATGGGAAATGATCTTGCTACATTTCTTAGCAGAGATCAAAGAAGTGACAGTAGGTGGGGCTACCTCCGGTATCCTGTATAATGAGTTACAAAAATAAATAATAATAGAGCGAGGTCTTGACTCATACACAACATGTCACCTCCACAAGTATGGTTGGCCTAATAATACATCACAAACATCCAGAGGTGCAACATCACAAAATACCTCATCTATGAAGGGCTTGATGCTATAGGGAAGGCGACACTGCTGGCAAACTCGGAGATCTCATCCTTGGTGAAGCCACCTGATACTATATGGCTACAGGTGTGGTGTAGTCAGTAGGCCCAACCACTTCATGACCTCTGTTGAAATGAGGTTCTTTTGGCCACCACTATCAACAATGAATTGTAGCGGCGAACCCTTCACCCACATTTATGAGTGGAAAAGATGCTCCCCCTCCTCTAGATCTTCAAGCTCATTCTTCTGGATCTTGGTGGTGGCAACAGTGGCACTATGCTCTGCATCAATGATTTGCTTCCCTTTTCCATTCCCCTTGTTGCGTTCTGACTAAGGGTGAGAACATACATCTGATTCGAAAGCCTTCAACTCGGCCACCAAGGATTGCTTGGTATGACACTCACTTGTGTTGTGAGTGGGGATCTTATGGAACTCACACCACATTCCTATGTCCTTCTTTGACTTTGTGGTGTTGTTCTTTTTTTGTGACTTTGACGGGTTGTCTTGGGTCACCCCGCCTTGGCTTTGTCCTTTGGTATTTGAATTAGTAGATTCAAACTCTCGCTTCTTCTGTTTAAACTTCTACTCGATTTTGACAACGTATCGGTACGTCGTGCCAAGCGAGGAGATGTTCAGGAACTCCATATCATCCTGGATGTATCTGTGTAGGTAGTCACGATATTTGAGTACCAAATGGAGCTCAAAATCCTTGATAACTAACTGTGTGCAAAGGGTATGAAAAATGTTTGTGAACTCCGACACGTCTTGGTCCCTTCCCTACCGCAGCGTGGTCCACTTTATGTATTTGTCCTCATAGCTTTTGACAGGGTAATACTGCTCCTTGATGGTGTCCCGGAATGAATTCCAAGTGGATGCGGCTGAAAATAGTGAGCCCATACCTTCATCCTTCTGCTCATAGTAGGTTTCCCACTAGTCCTTGATGTGGGGGGCTGCTTTGAGAAGAGAAAAAATAATCTTTTCCTAACTGGAAAAATCATGAACAGAAAAATACCCTTATAGAAAATTCAACCATTTATCTACGACATCTATGTCTATTAGACCCTCAAATATGGGGATTTCAAAATTAACTTGTACCTTAAAGGGTGTGGCATTTCCAGAGTAGCTATTGGAAGTCGATGTGTCGCCTCTGGGTAGCCGCTGAAGGATCTGGGCAAAGTTTTCCATCATCGCATTCCTTTGTTGCTCAAGGGCTTCTTCGAGAAAGATTTTAATAAGATCTCCTGCCCCCTCATATTTCTTTTCATCCACCATGGGAGGCCGTCAAGATTTGTGAGGCTGGTCTTGCAAAGGTTCGACCAATTCAAGCCCTAACTCCTTATATCCTGACCTTGTTGGGGACATGCGAAGAAAGACAGAAAGAGCATACCACTTTGATACCAATGATCCAAATTTAAACAAGAACACAAAAAGTTACAGATATAACCATACATATAGAGATCTAGCAGAAATAATACTTCATTTCATTACTCTAAAATACTGAAATATGCTTACAAATAGAAATGGAAATAAACTAGCTAGGGCGATGGTAGCTTATCTCTGAGAAGAGATGTGGCAGCTACATGCCTCTGAATTGTGTTACA
Source organism: Pinus tabuliformis (assembly GCA_031772625.1). Lineage (NCBI taxonomy): Eukaryota > Viridiplantae > Streptophyta > Pinopsida > Pinales > Pinaceae > Pinus > Pinus tabuliformis. Next base: position 875,277,771 of record CM062814.1, on the reverse strand, counting down.
ATGAGTCTTGAAGGCCTATTTATTGTTGAGAAACATTGGAAAAACCTAAACCTCTAAAAACATAACCCTAGGAGATGAAACACCAAACTGTGGGCCCCATTACGGGTAAATTGGTACATCAACTTCCTGGGGTCATAACTTTGGCACACGATCTTTGTTTGATGAGCACAATAGCTCGTTAGGAAGATCTATCCAAGGTCTACAACTTTGGGAAGAGAAACATCAGCCTATGGACCCATGTTGCTCCCAGATTTCCCAAAAAACATCGCTTAGGGCCTCAAAACGACTCTAGAAGTTTAGGACCCGAAAAACTGCTAAAAATAGTAAATTGTGCTACAATTAAGGAAACTGAAAAACTAAAAGAGACAATTGTGGGGGTCCAAGTGGGATAGGTTGGTGGCCACCAACATCCACCTGGATCATTCCTGCCCCCTTAGGAAGCAATGGTCACCATTGCGTTGAGTTCCTCCATGAGATGAGAAAACTTCTGTTGAACTTGGTCCCTGGTGAGTTGTTCTACAACCTCTGTTGTGTCTAGTAATGGTGGGAAGCATGATCAACAATGGTCCACATTGAACACTCGGTGCAAACAAAGGAATGGGGGAATGATGTGCTCCAAAGCATTGTTTTCCATAGCCTTGGTAATGGTTTAAGGACCATGTCGAAGTGGTCAGAGCTTCTGATGGGCTCTTGTAAGGCATTCTTTCTGCAGATGCAACCATACTTTGTTGGCCACCTGAAACTTGTGTGGTACCCCTGTGGGTGAGGAGAAGTTGTTCATGTGTTCTTTCATGACCGTACTACTACTTCTAATGCATGGAGGAACCCTTCACAGGGGTCATGGATGTGGCGATGATCTTCCCCTTACTTTGGAAGTGAAACAGAAAGAAAATGAATTTCCTAGTCTGGGAAATGATCTTTGCATTTCTTAGCAGAGATCAAAGAAGTGGAAGTAGGTGGGGCTACCTCCGGTATATTGTATAATGAATTACACAAATAAATATTAATAGAGTTAGGTCTTGACTCATACATAGCATGTCGCCTCCACAAGTATGGCTGGCCCAATAATACATCACAAACATCCAGAGGTGCAACATCACACATTACCTCATCTGTGAAGGGCTTGATGATATAGGGAATGTGGCACTGCTGGTAGACTCGGAGATCTCATCCTTGGTGAAGCCACCCGATATTGTATGGCTGAAGGTGTGGTGTAGTCGGTAGGCCCAACTGCTTCATGACCTCTATTGAAATGAGGTTCTTTTGGCTGCCACTATCGACAATGAATTGTAGCGGCGAACCCTTCACCCACATTTTTGAGTGGAAAAGACACTCCCCCTCCTCTGGATCTTCGGGCTTATTCTTCTGGATCTTGGCGGTGGCAATAGTGGCACTGGGCTCTGCATTAATGATCTACTTCCCTTTGCCATTCCCCTTGTTGGGTTCTAACTCAGGGTCGGAACATGCATCTGATTCGGAAGCCTTCAACTTGGCCACCAGCGACTGCTTGGTACGACATGCACTTGTGTTGTGAGTGGGGCTCTTATGGAACTCAAACCACTTTCTTGTGTCATTCTTCGACTTCGTGGTGTTGTTCTTTTCTTGCGGCTTCGATGGGTTGTCTTGGGTCACCCCACCTTGGCTTTGTCCTTTGGTCTTTGCATTCGTAGATTCAAAGTCTCGCTTCTTCTATTTAAACTTCTACTCAATTTTAACAGTGTATCGGTACGCCGTGCCAAGCGAGGAGATGTTCAGGAACTGCATCTCATACTGGATGTATCTGTGTAGGCAGCCACAGTATTTGAGTATCAAATGCAACCCAAAATCCTTGATAACCAACTGTGTGCGAAGGGTATGAAAAATGTTTGTGAACTCCGGCACATCTTGGTCCCTTCCCTACCGCAGCATGGTCCAATTTATGTATTTGTCCTTATAGCTTTTGATAGGGTAATACTACTCCTTGATGGCATCCCATAATGAATTCCAAGTGGGTGTAGCTGAAAACAGTGAGCCCATACTTTCATCCTTCTTCTCGCAGTAGGTTTCCCACCAGTCCTTGACGTGGGGGGATACTTTGAGAAGAGTGAAAATAATCTTTTCCCAACTGGAAAAATCATGAACAGAAAAATACCCTTCTAGAAGATTCAACCATTTTTCTATGACATCTATGTCTATTTGACCCTCAAAGATGGGGATTTCAAAATTAACTTGTACCTTAAAGGGTGTGGCAATTCCAAAGTAGTTATTAGAAGTCGATGCATCTTCTCTAGGTAGCCGCTGAAGGATATGGGAAAAGTTGTCCATCATCACATTCCACTGTTGCTCAAGGGCTTCTTCGAGCAATATTTTGATAGGATTTCCTAGCCCCTCGTCTTTATTTTCATCTGCCATGGGAGGCCATTGGGATTTGCGAGGCTAGTCTTGCAAAGGTTCGACCAGTTCAAGCCCTAACTCCTTATATCCCGACCTCATTGGGGACATGCAAAGAAAGACAGAGAAAGTGCAGACTGCTTTGATACCACTGATCCAAATTTAAACAAGAATGCAACAAATTATAGATATAACCATACATATAGAGATGCAAAAGAAATAATACTTCATTTCATTACTCTAAAATACTAAAATATGCTTACAAATAGAAATGGAAATAAACTAGCTAGGGTGATGGTAGCTTATCTCTAAGAAGAGATGTGGTGGCTACATGCCTCTGAACTATGTTACAATGAGGCTTGAAGGCCTATTTATTGTTGAGAAACAATGGAAAACCCTAAACATCCAAAAACCTAGCCCTAGGAGATGAAACGCCAAACTGTGGGCCCCGTTTGTTGGAAATAATATTGAGAGGGGGGGTGAATCAGTATTAGCAATTCAATAATTTTTCATTTCCATAATCAGATTCATATACGCTACTTCAATTAATGAAACTTGCGTGTATATGCAACCGTGTTTAAGGCAACTAGCGTATATCTTGCAAACTTATGATTCAATTAATTCATCATATGTTGATCTTCAATCAGTGCATCAAAACCATATAAACAGTAACCAGGTGCGGTAAAAACAGAACAGAAAATTAGACACATGAACACAAGATATAAGGTGGAAACCCAATGTGGGTTAAAACCACCTGCTACAATCGTCTCTATCTTCTTTTAATAAGAAACTTATTTTTATAATTTTTGTACTAGTGCAATCTTATACCAATACACAAAATTCTACCTACAGAAGGTTACAGCCTTCTCTCATTCTCCATCTTCTCCTGGAAGGGAGCTACAATGACCTAGCTCTTGTAATAGCTAATATTTTTACTAGTACGTAGGTGCAAGCCTACAGAAGGCTACAACCTTCTCTTTTCTTCCAGGGACCACGTTTCATAAATCTTTAGATTGGATCCATTAATAACATCACTCAATCCTCAAATATATCTACATCAATCAATCTCCTTTGCACCAACCACAACTAAATCAATCAAACACTTGACAACCCTTCGATGCTGTAACCAGAATACAGTAACCATAACCCAAGCGAGAACCCAGAACACTGCAATAGCAAACAGAAGCAGCTAAAACATATTTTATGAGATATACGCTACTTCCTTCTGTCGAACCTACATGCATACAGTCTTTTCTCAAGGCGAACCTACGTACAGATCTTCAAATCAAATTTAAGATGTATACATTGTTTTGATATGCAGAACCAATGTGTATACGTGCCTTTTCTAAAGTGAACCTACGTACAGATCTATAAATGATGATTTAAACATGACAACAATTCCATACTTCCATTATATCCAGATCATCATATTTACAGACTACAACATGCGCCAGTTATTCAGATAAATGATCAAACCACATAAAGATACTTCACTTTAGGCCTTAAGATCTTGAACCATCATTAGATATTATCCTTCATCAAGTGCTAAGGTTCATCCTTGGTTTAGATCCAGCTATGCACCATAACCCAATAACATGTATACTAGATCTTTCTCTTCATCAAATATTTAATACTTGAGTCCCTTTGCCTAATGATCTTCTCCTCCTTTTATAGTCTTAGGCCTTAGTCAATACCATGGACCAAAACCACTTAGGACCAATACCTTGGACCAAATACCTTGCACCATATATCTTGGACCAATACCGTGGATCAAATACCATGGACCAAAATACCATGGACCAAATACCTTGGACCAAAACATAGTTTTCCAAGATATATGCGTCTTTCATTCTGTGAAAGTGCGTGTGTACGTATACGTTCCTTTTGGTCTGTTAACCTGCGTGTATACGCTACTTTGTCAAGGTGAACATGCGTATACCTCTCTTTCCTCATTATGTGAAGTCTGATTTGTAACTCTGTGTTGTTAACCTACTAAACTATGATCTATCATCTAAGTGAGTTTCCATCAAGGACAACACCTGTGTCATAGTGTCAAATCTATGTCATAATGCCAACAATCTCCGCCTTTGGACTTGATGGCAACCCCAAGTCACTCTTCCCCTTTGTCATCAAAGAAAAAGGGTTATGCTCCCCCTGAGTACATGCTGAATTCTCTAATATGCTGAAGTGTGTTGATTGAGCTCCATGATCGAGTCCATGCTCCTCCTGAATATAAGCAAGGTCAGAAAAAAGATGTTCTATAAGAAGAACATGACTCTATACATACATCATAATTAACCTTCCTATCATCAATGACTCATACATACATCCATCTCCCAACCAAGTGGGGATATACCAATTGTTTATACATGTCAAAACAAGAACATTACATCATCCATCCCATGCATAGTGGGGTAACAAAATGGGTCATTTCATGACCTTTACAAAAATATATACATGACATATATAACAGAGACCAATATCTGCAATAAGACCATGATAGTCATCAGCAACTTTCATTATCAGCATCTGTCAATCAGCATCAAGACCAGCAACCATGTTCTCCCCCTGAATCTGTTCCATCTGAATAAAAAAAAATTGTGTGAATTTGTACCAAGATCTTCTAAGATAATGCCAAAAATGCATTATTAGAAGTATATGCTCCACCTGAACCTGTGCCAGATGATCACTGTCAGATCTGATCATTTCATATAGTAGAAGAGTTATCAAGGCATCATCATCAATTAGATATAAATCAATTTTTCAACAACTTATGAGAGCCAACATATTTCCACATGTCATCCACAGTCTGTAACAATCATCAAGCACAGAAGATAATCCATATTAGACCCCTTTCATCCTGAGTCTGGTCCACTGCTTTCCTTCAAACCAACATATACGCCATTGTATCCACAGAAACCAACGCATGTATGCGACTATGCTTCATGAAAATCGCGTATAACCGCCTTTCTCAGAAACAGATAAGTTTTAACAGTAGGGTGATGCATCAACTACTCCCAGCTTCTGTCTGAGATATTCAAATGTCTCTCTGGGCAGTGGTTTGGTGAATATATCAGTAACCGGTTCTTTGTGTTATCACTTAGAATAAAAATTTTATGCATATAGTCCTTGGTCCTAGTTCAATGTCAAAGGTCTGTGTCATATGGTTTTCGTTTTATGTTTCATACTTAGGATTTGTAGTTTTAAAGGTGTTTGTTTTAAATTATACTCTAATCCTATTGGTTCTCCTCCACCATCATTGTGTTATAAGCCATGTCTTGTCTTATCCTATTCCCCGAGTCTTTTCGTGATTTCGCAGCGTAATCTCCTATTGGCCAGTTTCGCAGCGTAATCATTGTTCAGTCATTTCGCAGCACGTTGTCATTAAGCCATTTCGCAGCGCATTATTAGAATTTTAAACTAACCGCGCTGCGAAATCGCGGATTCGTGCATTTCGCAGCGAATCTTTCCTAAAGTGTCAAGTCCGTTAATGAGTCACCAATTCTGTCCTCTCATGTCAGTTTTTGTGTACCTCCCGTAGCATGTCTAAGCGCTCATTAGTCATCACTCCACCAATAGATTTGATGAAACGCACAGAAATATCATTCCGATGAATTGTACCGTGCATGGATCTTGATGATGATCGTGAGTGTTACATAAGTGACCAGCTTATCGGATGATGCATTTGAGTTTTCAAGCGAGGCTGTTTTCAAGCGAGCCTGATTACAAGCGAGCCCGAGTTAAAAAGAACTGAACCGCTATTTCAACTGAAGCTATTGGTCATTGTGAGTGTAAAGATTTCAAAAAGCAAATGGAGAGGAAAGAACACAGATCTGGAAAATGCCAGAGGACCGAACCTGAAGGTTTAGACATAGCATTGAGGGACGAAGGCGTGAAGAAAGCAATCAAAGATGCTGGGTGCTGGAGCTTCTGTAAAAAGCTGCAAGGAGGACATGCACAGGTAACCAAAGAGTTTGCTTTGAACTTCACCGGTTTAAATTCAAAAATTGCTATGTTGGAAGTTCAAGTATCTCCGGAGGCAATAGCTGCTGTAACAGAAATTCCAAGAGGGCAGCAAGAGTGGTTTAAGAACTTTAAATTTGATATGAATCCATGTAAAGAGTTCTTAAAAGAGGCATATGTGAATGAAGACCTAACAAAAGCAGTGCCCAGAAACTATGTTAAGGAGCATTATGCCCTTCTTCTCACCTGCATTCAGAAATACTTGACATGTGAAGGAAGATACAATAAGGTCTACTCTTATCATTTCAAGTTGCTTTTACATTTCACTGGGAAGGCTTCCATATATATTCATTTTTACTTATTTCCCAGTCTAAGTAAAATGTGTGACAAGGTGCAGTTGAGAAAAGAAGATTGTGAAACTTCTTTATTTCACCATGGTTTGATTAAATTGTTAGTTTTAGATGGCCTTCAGAAAATAGGCAGGGACTGGAATTCGTTCATCTTCATGGCTGGTTTCCAAAGCAAAACCGGCCTTACTCCACAACCAGTCAGAGAGCAACCAGTCAAAGAACTCACAATAGCTGAGCTTCAAAAGGAGGCTAGAGCTAAAAAGCAAACCAAGTCACAGCTTAAAAGACCAGTGAAGCCACTGATCATCAAAGAACAACCTCAGCAAGCAATAAAAGAAAAGACTCAGGGTAAGAAGAATGTAGCTGAAACAAGCAGAGCTGAAGCAGTTTCCAGAGTGAGGACAAGAAGCCAAATAAGTAAAGAAAAGGGTAAGGCCATAGCTGTTGAAGAAAGCCCAGCATCTAAGGCAAGCCTGCATGATTTATTAGAGGCCATTGAGTTTGAGCAAATTGAACCAGTGCATATTGATTTGACACAGTCATCACCAGAAAGTACCAAGAAGCCTAAGGCCTCAAAAAGGCTGAAGTTTGATGAACCAGGTGAGGAATTCATATTCAAACCCAGAAGACCTATTACAAGGAAACAAGTGAAGGAAGCTGAGAAATTGCCCAGAACAGAGGAAGCCGAGGAATTGCCTAGAACAGAGGAGGCAGAGAAAATTAAGCAAAAAGACACCAACAGAACAGTTATCATATCTCAAGGGGGTAATATCATAGCTATAAAGAATCAGCTAGAAGCAGCTAAACATGAGATTGTTAAGATGAAGAATGCCACTAGGGAGTCTGCAGTCAGGTATGCAAATTACCGTAAAGTTGTATTGAAAGGAAGTGAAAACCTAGTAAACCAGGTGGATTCAGTAGCTGATGTTTACACATGGACAATACCTGCTATTAAAGAGGCCAAACTCCTCAGGAAGATAAACATGCATCTAAGAGAAGAGAATAAAGCTATGAGAAAGAAAGTGGAAGACTTGAAGGCACAGCTAGGCCAGTTAGCTGTTGAATGAAATTGAGGTTTTGTTCCAAATTTTGTTAAATTTTGCTTAGTTTATTTGTTTTGAAGACATGTAGATCCCTGCTATATATATCTAAGGTCAAAAGGAGTTTTTGCAATCAAATGCCTGGGCAGTAAATATCTCAGGGAAAAGACAAGCTGTTTAAACAATTCAGCAGTTTCGTAGCGCGCTACGAAACTACTGTAGGTGTTGTTTTTTAACGCAGACAAACAGTTTGATAAGATGATCGGAAATTTTCAAAGGAAACACCTAAGGGACATATAAGAGACCAAATGAAGCTATCACAGCCATTCAGATTATGACAGGTGTACCTTTAAAAAAGTGAAATGTTTTGACTCAGGTTTAAAGTTTTGTTATAAAGTCACTTTATTACCGGTCATTAGGGTTCGGAAGGAGCTGCATACGAGGAGTTTTGGCTTGCACACCTGTCCATCAATGAAGCCTCCAACACGTCAGGAACATGGTAGTGCTCTATATTTTTGGGATATTAAAGAGCTAAAGACATGCTGCTGCATATTCGAATAAGGGGTGGAAGACTGGAACCGAAAAACAGGGGATTTCTCCTAACATCACTGAACCATTAAAGCACTCAGCATCCAAAGCCAGCATGGAACATTGAATACTCATCTCAGCCATCTCAGCCAAACTGCAAGGAGTCCAAGTGTCAAATAACAAGAAGGAATCATTCTACGAAGAAGATAGAGTTAGAGTCATAATCAAATTAGAACTCTTTAGAACTCCAGTTAGCATTAATTGTATTTAATAGTTTGTTGTAAAGCAGATAGGTGTCATCATAGGCAGAATTCGAGTTCCCCTCATGTTGGAGGAGGAAGCTCGAAGTAGTTAGAATAATGATTTTCTATATATAGCTGGAACATCTATGTAATGGGGGTTGGATATTTGAAAAAACAGAGTATTGTTTTGGCTTGTGGAAAAAACTCAGTTTCAGTAATATAATTTGCTGCTTTTCTTCTCAGGATTCATACAGTATTTCTATGTTCAAGATGTATGGTTTTACTTTGTCCTTGATGTTTTTTTACAGTTGTATGAATACACAATCACTCAGAATTCATTTATGCTGCTCTGATTTCCTGTGTGTATTTGTAAACTGTGGTTTTCTATGAGTTGTGCTTTGAGCATCTAAATGTCACATGCCCTGACTTCTATGTAAAAGCAGTGTCATTGTTTACTGAAGTATGATTGACTCCATAAGCCCAATGGAAACCTATGTAATGTGTGTCCAGCCTTTATATTTGTTAAGTTTACTTCACAAGAGTTAGCCATCTTACTCATAGTCAAAATCAATAACCTTTTGAGAGAGCCCTCTCAGGCTAAGGAGGCTAAGCCTTAGTCAAAAGATTGGTCTGAAATAGTTACTTGAAGTCTTCCTGGGTCGCAGCCTTCCAGGGCTTGATTTTGAGATAACATTTTGGTGCGTCTGCCGGGAGCCTGAAGATTACTCATTCCCGAAAATATGAGACTGAACTTCTGAAGGTAGCAGGAGCTCAGGAAGGTGTTCGAGGCTGCATTCTACCTTGGTGACTCCATTCAATCTTAAAGTTAAAAAGGTGGCTTCGAGAGGAAGATACACAAGGAGTAATCCTGACCCAAACCCACCTAGTCCTGTGGATAATCCCAATATTGTCTCAAGGAGTAGACAAAGATTTTCTGATATACCAGGTACTTCAAACATTTCAAAATCTTTGTTTCCTGAATTTTCAAGAAGTCCTGAAGATAAAATTGTTGATGATAAAATTCAAGAGGTATTGTTGAGGTCTGAAAACGAAGAGGAGCTAATTGGAATCATTTTAGATTTACAAAAGAGAGGCATTGATACTTCTTCTTTAGTGTCACAAAAAGATAAGGAAGATTTTTGGGAGGTTGTTACTTCAGAATTGCTATTAGAGGAAGAGGATTTAAATCAGCTCAAAGAACTTGATCCTTTTGAAGTTTTGCTCAAATCTAAAACTGGTTTACCTCTCCCAAATTGGAGTTCTTTTGTCAGTGGTTTGCAAAGTCCAAACAACCCTTTTCGCACTAATACCTTATCTTCTGCCTCTGCTAGTCCAAATAGTCCTCAGACACCATCTCACACTAAATCTACTCCCTCTGGTCATACAATACCTGTTGTCATTGTTCCTCCATTCATTATGGCCATACCTTCTAGGTATGCTCCTCTAGCTCTTCCTGCTGTTTTACATGATCTTCCTAGTAAATATGCTGCTAGGATTCCAACATGGGGAGGTGATGAAGATATTACAGCAGAGGAACATGTGGATAGGTTCAATGATTTTGTTGATAGGGAAGAGGTGGATGATGAAGATGTAAAATTAAGACTTTTTGCTCAAACTTTCATTGGGGAGGTCAGAAAATGGTTTAAAGCCCTTGGGGCTGGTAGCATTCGTAGTTGGGCTGAATTTGAAGATAGTTTTCTGAGGAAATGGGGAAACAGAACTAATCCTGTTCAAGCTCTCACTGAATACAATAATTTAAGAAGAGCCCCAGATGAAACTGTCCAAAATTTTTCTAAGAGGTTTAATAAAATATATAATTCTATTCCAGCACATTTGAAACCTCCTGGAGCTTTGGCTCAGTTGAGATATGCTGAGTCATTCGATTCAGATTTCTCTCTTTTACTCAGAGAAAGAGAGTCTGCCAATCTTGCTGACATGCAAAATGATGCAATTAAGGTAGAAGTGAATATGCTTGCTGCTAAGAAATCAAAAATGGCAAAGTCTAAATTAAAAGAGGAAGAGAAGCCTTCTACATCTGCCCAAGAAGACAAGTTTGAAACAATGATGAAAACCATGGAGAAATTGATGGACAGATTAGCCCTTGGGAATACTTCTGCTCCTCAAGCACAACAAGAACCTCAATTTAGAAACCCACAGTTCAGAAGACCCCAAAATCAGCAAAGGCCAAGAGATAATCGAAATCAGCAGGCAGATCCTCCAGTGAGACCTCCTTTCCAGCAAAATTTGGTAGATGAAGAGGATGAACCTGAAGTCCCTGAGGAATCAATTCATTGTTTTGATGAAGAAGGGTCAGGAATTTTCTTGACCAAAGAGGAACATGATGAGTCCAGCATGACAAAGTCAGAGGAAGAACCTTCAGATTTTTTAAAGGGCTATCAGCATGCTATTTTTGAGATGCAAAAGCAGTATAATCTCAGGAATAGAGATGTTCCTATTACAGCAGACAAAGCACAGTTCAAGAAGAATACCTCAAGGACAGCCGATGATAAAAAGGAGAAAGCAAAGGTAGGTGAAAGTAAAGTTGATCCTCCTCTTGACAAAAGGGACATTCAAATTTCTTCTCCTCCCAAGGAAAGTGACAAGTCTACCTCTGTTTTTAATATTGAGAATGAGATTGCAAAAATTAAAATATCAGTCCCTTTTAATGAAATTCTCAAGGTAGATAAGTATAGAAGCAAAATTGTTGAAATGCTTAATTCACACCCAGGGGTGGCTGATATCCTAAATGTACAAGAGGATAATCCTATTATCTGCTTGGGTCCAAGGCTTGATGATGAACAAAATGAGGAGTTTCCTCCTTTCTACATAAGCATTACCATCCATGACATGACTTTACATAATGCTATGTTAGATTCGGGGGCATCACATAATCTTATGCCTAAGGTAATTATGGAAAGACTGGGGTTAGAAATTACTAGGCCATATAAGGATTTATTCTCCTTTGATTCAAAGAGAGTTCATTGCATTGGTTTGATAAAAGATGTTGTTGTGGGTCTGCAACAAATTCCAGCAAAAACCACTGTTATGGACATTGTTGTTGCAGACATTCCACCTAAGTTTGGAATGCTTCTTTCAAGGTCATGGGCAGCCAAAATCAAGGGCACAATGCAGATGGATCTCACATATGCTACTATTCCAGTGTTTGGTGAGCAAAGGAGGTTGTACCGTGAAACAAGGATGGCCTACATGGTGAGCAGCAAAGAAAAGCCTCAAAATTTTCCTATTTACTCATGTGATACTGGTCTTGGTTCAGCTATCCTTTTCAATGAATCAGTTGGGAGAGAATTAGAAGATAAATCAGCAGAAAATCAGAGTCAAGAAGGACAGCAAGGAGATGAAAAAGATATCATGGGTTGTTGGTCATTTTACTTTGATGGATCAGCAGGAAAAGAAGGGGCAGGAGCTGGCATTTGGATCACTAGTCCAACTGAAGAAAGTAAGTTTCTCTCATACAAATTAAATTTTGATTGCACCAACAACATGGCTGAGTACGAATCTCTAGTTTTAGGTCTGGAAGCCTTGATAAAGTTGAAAGCCAAAAACATTGCTATTTGTGGAGATTCTGAATTGGTAATTAAACAAATAGAGGGTGCATATCAAACCAAGGATGCAAGGATGAGAGCATACAGAAATTTAGTATTGGAGATGTTAGAAAAATTTCAGACTTACTCTTTTAGCATCAAAACTAGAGACCAAAACTCTATTGCAGATTCTCTTGCTGTTTCAGCCAGTTTATTTGTCATTCCTAAGAAATCTTCTGATAGTTATGAGGTGGAGGTTCGCCATAGACCAGTCATACCAGATAATATCATAAATTGGCAAGTCTTTGAGGATGATCAGCAGGTAAGGAATTTCATTGAATTAAAAGAAGAGTTTGAGCACAATCAAATAGATCAGCAGAACATGTTAGTAGAATCAAAGGGAGGTTCTGAAGTCTTGCAGTTGCAAAATAATTTAATCCCTAAGGGCCTCATTCCTTTGGAGAAATTATTTGATCAAAATGATGTGTTCAAAGCACCAAGACTGCAGGCTAATGAGGAGGAAGTGGAAAGCTGTAATTTAGGTGACTCAGTAGTGCCTAAAATGGTCAATATTTCGAAGTTCCTTTCAGCTGATATGAAGAATAAATATGTTGAAATGATGAAAAAATTCATTGATGTTTTTGCATGGAGCTATGCTGATTTGAAACAGTATGATTCTTCAATCATACAACATACCATCCTGATTAAGCAAAATGAGAAGCCTTTTAAGCAGAAATTAAGGAGGATTAATCCTCTTCTAATGCCACTGATTGAAAAAGAGGTGAAAAAGCTTTTTGATGCCAAAATTATTGTTCCAATCAGATTCTCAAATTGGCTTGCTAACTTGGTACCAGTTAGGAAAAAGAATGGGGAGATCAGAATTTGTATAGACTTCAGGAATTTAAACAAAGCTTCATTGAAGGATAATTACCCTCTTCCCAAAATGGATCTCATTTTGCAAAACATTGTAGGTTCACAAAGGATGTCTATGCTTGATGGCTTCTCAGGGTATAATCAGATTCTTTTCACCCAGATGATCAGGAGAAGACAACTTTCACTACACCTTGGGGAACATTCATGTATGCAAAAATGCCCTTTGGCCTCATGAATGCTGGAGCAACTTTCCAGAGAGCAATGGATATTGCTTTTGCTGAAGAAAAGGACAAATCAGTGGTGGTTTATCTTGATGATATCACAGTTTTTTCAAAAAAGGAAGAAGACCACTTAAAGCACCTTGAAAGGGTTCTACTGAAATGTAGGAGGTTTGGTATTTCTCTAAACCCAACCAAAAGTATTTTTGCTTTAACTTCTGGCAAACTGCTTGGACATATTATTTCTAAAGAGGGAATTAGAATTGATCCTAATAGAGTTAGTGCAATTCAAAAGTTAGGTTTACCAAGAAGTAAGAAGGAGATTCAATCTTTTCTTGGGAAAGTTAACTTTGTTAGAAGATTCATTCCTAACTTTGCTGAAGTGGTTAAGAACATAACAAAGATGTTAAAGAAAGGAGCAGATTTTAAATGGACACCCGAAGCAAAGAGATCATTTGAAGAAATTAAGAAATCACTTACTCAAGCACCAGTGCTCATCAGCCCGGATTTTACCAAGGAGTTTCTGATATTCACATTTGCTTCTGAAGACACAATCGCTGGAGTTTTATTGCAAAAAGGAAGTCAAGGTACTGAACAACCCATTTCCTTCTTTAGCAAGACATTGGCTAATGCTGAATTGAAATATAATATCTTAGAGAAACAGGCTTATGCATTGGTGAAAGCCATTAAGGATTTCAGAATTTATGTTTTGCACTCTCACATTGTTGCATATGTGCCAAATACTGTTATAAAAGATATCCTTACACAAGCTGATCCAGATGGAAAAAGAGGGAAGTGGATAGCAAAGTTGTTGGAATATAATATTGAGATCAAACCCACCAAGTTGGTAAAGGGTCAAGGCCTAGCTAAATTGTTGACTCAGTCAAATCTGGATTGTATTGATATTAATTTAAGCACAGAAATCTCAGAAATTTCTAAAAATGAGGAAGAGTTGGTCCAGATAAATGAAAAATTCCTGATCTCAGAATGGTACAAGGATATATCATTTGTTTTGCAGCATAATAGAGCTCCTGATAACCTTTCAAAATCCAAAGCTAGGTTCACCAAGTTGAAATCTCTAAGATATTTTGTATATGACCAAAATCTGTTTTGGAAGGATGCAGGAGGAATATTATTAAATTGTCTCATTGAAGAAGAAGCTGATAAAGTAATTGATGAGTTTCATAAAGGGGATTGCGGAGGTCATCATTATTGGAAAGCCACTGCAAACAAGGTTTTGAGAGCTGGCTATTTTTGGCCAACTATGTTTAGAGACATTTATAAAAATATAGCCACATGCCATGAATGTCAAGTATTTGAAGGTAAAAGAAAGCTCATGCCAATGCCCTTGGTTCCTATTTATGTTGAAGCACCATTCCAGCAGTGGGGATTAGATTTTATAGGGGAAATCCATCCTCCATCATCAGGACAGCATCGCTGGATTCTCACCACCACTGATTACTTTACAAAATGGATAGAGGCAATACCCACAAGGCAAGCAAATGATTCTGTGATTATTTCTTTCTTAGAAAATAATATATTATCAAGGTTTGGTTGTCCAATCAAGATCATTACAGATAATGCTCAAGCTTTCAAATCCAAAAGAATGATTAATTTCTATCATCAGTATCATATTTCCCTTGGACATTCCACTGCTTATTATCCACAGGGAAATGGTTTAGCTGAAAGCTCAAACAAGAGTCTTATGAGAATCATTAAGAAGCTGCTGCAAGAAAATAAAAAAGCTTGGCATTTGAAACTGAAATATGCCTTGTGGGCTGACCGGATTTGCACAAAGAGGTCCATTGGAACATCACCATATGAACTTGTGTATGGAGCAGAGGCTATATTCCCAACATCTCTTGGGGTACCAGTAATGAAGTTGATTCAAGGATTAGAAGAGGAACCAAATGCTATACAGTGAAGGATCAATCAGCTAATAGCTTTGCAGGAGAAAAGAAGTGAGGTGTTTGAAAGTCATCAACAAAACCAAAACAGGGTCAAGAGAGCATTTGACAAAAAGATCAAAGAGGTCACATTTCAGATTCATGATAAAGTCCTGAAATGGGAAGCAAGAATTGAAGAGAAAGGTAAACATGGTAAATTTGAAAATTTGTGGAAAGGGCCATATCAGATTTCTACTTTCCATGGAAATAACACCTACATTCTGCAGGAGATTGATGGAACACCATATGTTGGAGGACCTTTTAATGACTGGTTCCTAAAGCATTACAATTAATGAATCTCTGCCAAGTGTCTCACAATCATTGTATATAACTGTTTTATGAGTTTTTCTTGTTGAAAATAAATGACAAGCTGAACAGGAAGCTTAAGCCCGAGGTGAAGGCCCACAAAGCTATAAAGGAATGCTTGTCAACTCTGTGTGTGTGTTTTTAGAATTTGAATAAATCATTGGACCTACGAGTTCTTAGTGTACTGCAGGAGCACACTATCCCAAGTGGAGCCACTGTTATCACTTAGAATAAAAATTTAATGCATATAGTCCTTGGTCCTAGTTCAATGTCAAAGGTCTGTATCATATGGTTTTCGTTTTATGTTTCATACTTAGGATTTGGAGTTTTAAAGGTGTTTGTTTTAAATTATACTCTAATCCTATTGGTTCTCCTCCACCATCATTGTGTTATAAGCCATGTCTTGTCTGATCCTATTCCCCGAGTCTTTTCGTGATTTCACAGCGTAATCTCCTATTGGCCAGTTTCGCAGCGTAATCATTGTTCAGTCATTTCGCAGTGCGTTGTCATTAAGCCATTTCGCAATGCATTATTAGAATTTTAAACTAACCACGCTGCGAAATCGTGGATTCGTGCATTTCGCAGCGAATCTTTCCTAAAGTGTCAAGTCTGTTAATGAGTCACCAATTCTGTCCTCTCATGTCAGTTTTTGTGTACCTCCCGTAGCATGTCTAAGCGCTCATTAGTCATCACTCCACCAATAGATTTGATGAAACGCACAGAAATATCATTCCGATGAATTGTACTGTGCATGGATCTTGATGATGATTGTGAGTGTTACATAAGTGACCAGCTTATCGGATGATGCATTTGAGTTTTCAAGCGAGGCTGTTTTCAAGCAAGCCTGATTACAAGCGAGCCCGAGTTAAAAAGAACTGAACCGCTATTTCAACTGAAGTTGTTGGTCATTGTGAGTGTAAAGATTTCAAAAAGCAAATGGAGAGGAAAGAACACATATCTGGAAAATGCCAGAGGACCGAACCTGAAGGTTTAGACATAGCATTGAGGGACGAAGGCGTGAAGAAAGAATTCAAAGATGCCGGGTGCTGGAACTTCTGTAAAAAGCTGCAAGGAGGACATGCGCAGGTAACCAAAGAGTTTGCTTTGAACTTCACCGGTTTAAATTCAAAAATTGCTATGTTGGAAGTTCAAGTATCTCCTGAGGCAATAACTGTTGTAACAGAAATTCCAAGAGGGCCGCAAGAGTGGTTTAAGAACTTTAAATTTGATATGAATCCATGTAAAGAGTTCTTAAAAGAGGCATATGTGAATGAAGACCTAACAAAAGCAGTGCCCAGAAACTATGTTAAGGAGCATTATGCCCTTCTTCTCACCTGCATTCAAAAATACTTGACATGTGAAGGAAGATACAATAAGGTCTACTCTTATCATTTCAATTTGCTTTTACATTTCACTGGGAAGGCTTCCATAGATATTCCTTTTTACTTATTTCGCAGTCTAAGTAAAATGTGTGACAAGGTGCAGTTGAGAAAAGAAGATTGCGAAACTTCTTTATTTCACCATGGTTTGATTAAATTGTTAGTTTTAGATGGCCTTCAGAAAATAGGCAGGGACTGGAATTCGTTCATCTTCATCGCTGGTTTCCAAAGCAAAACCGGCTTTACTCCACAACCAGTCAGAGAGCAACTAGTCAAAGAACTCACAATAGCTGAGCTTCAAAAGGAGTCTAGAGCTAAAAATCAAACCAAGTCACAACTTAAAAGACCAGTGAAGCCACTGATCATCAAAGAACAACCTCAGCAAGCAATAAAAGAAAATACTCAGGGTAAGAAGAATGTAGCTGAAACAAGCAGAGCTGAAGCAGTTTCCAGAGTGAGGACAAGAAGACAAATAAGTAAAGAAAAGGGTAAGGCCATAGCTGTTGAAGAAAGCCCAGCATCTAAGGCAAGCCTGCATGATTTATTAGAGGCCATTGAGTTTGAGCAAATTGAATCAGTGCATAATGATTTGACACAGTCATCACCAGAAAGTACCAAGAAGCCTAAGGCCTCAAAAAGGTTGAAGTTTGATGAACCAGGTGAGGAATTCATATTCAAACCCAAAAGACCTATTACAAGGAAACAAGTGAAGGAAGCTGAGAAATTGCCCAGAACAGAGGAAGCCGAGGAATTGCCTAGAACAGAGGAGGCAGAGAAAATTAAGCAAAAAGATACCAACAGAACAGTTATCATATCTCAAGGGGGTAATATCATAGCTATAAAGAATCAGCTAGAAGCAGCTAAACATGAGATTGTTAAGATGAAGAATGCCACTAGGGAGTCTGCAGTCAGGTATGCAAATTACCGTAAAGCTGTATTGAAAGGAAGTGAAAACCTAGTAAACCAGGTGGATTCAGTAGCTGATGTTTACACATGGACAGTACCTGCTATTAAAGAGGCCAAACTCCTCAGGAAGATAAACATGCATCTAAGAGCAGAGAATAAAGCTATGAGAAAGAAAGTGGAAGACTTGAAGGCACAGCTAGGCCAGTTAGCTGCTGAATGAAATTGAGGTTTTGTTCCAAATTTTGTTAAATTTTGCTTAGTTTATTTGTTTTGAAGACATGTAGATCCCTGCTATATATATCTAAGGTCAAAAGGAGTTTTTGCAATCAAATGCCTGGGCGGTAAATATCTCAGGGAAAAGACAAGTTGTTTAAACAATTCAGCAGTTTCATAGCGCGGTACGAAACTGCTGTAGGTGTTGTTTTTTAACGCAGACAAACAATTTGATAAGATGATCAGAAATTTTCAAAGGAAACACCTAAGGGACATATAAGAGACCAAATGAAGCTATCACAGCCATTCAGATTATGACAGGTGTACCTTTAAAAAAGTGAAATGTTTTGACTCAGGTTTAAAGTTTTGTTATAAAGTCACTTTATTACCGGTCATTAGGGTTCGGAAGGAGCTGCATACGAGGAGTTTTGGCTTGCACACCTGTCCATCAATGAAGTCTCCGACACATCAGGAACATGGTGGTGCTCTATATTTTTGGGATATTAAAGAGCTAAAGACATGTTGCTGCATATTCGAATAAGGGGTGGAAGACTGGAACCGAAAAACAGGGGATTTCTCCTAACATCACTGAACCATTAAAGCACTCAGCATCCAAAGCCAGCATGGAACATTGAATACTCATCTCAGCCATCTCAGCCAAACTGCAAGGAGTCCAAGTGTTAAAGAACAAGAAGGAATCATTCTACGAAGAAGATAGAGTTAGAGTCATAATCAAATTAGAACTCTTTAGAACTCCAGTTAGCATTAATTGTTTTTAATAGTTTGTTGTAAAGCAGATAGGTGTCATCATAGGCAGAATTCGAGTTCCCCTCATGTTGGAGGAGGAAGCTCGAAGTAGTTAGAATAAGGATTTTCTATATATAGCTGGAACATCTATGTAATGGGGGTTGGATATTTGAAAAAACAGAGTATTGTTTTGGCTTGTGGAAAAAACTCAGTTTCAGTAATATAATTTGCTACTTTTCTTCTCAGGATTCATACAGTATTTCTATGTTCAAGATGTATGGTTTTACTTTGTCCTTGATGTTTTTTTACAGTTGTATGAATACACAATCACTCAGAATTCACTTATGCTGCTCTGATTTCCTATGTGTATTTGTAAACTGTGGTTTTCTATGAGTTGTGTTTTGAGCATCTAAATGTCACATGCCCTGACTTCTATGTAAAAGCAGTGTCAATGTTTACTGAAGTATGATTGACTCCATAAGCCCAATGGAAACCTATGTAATGTGTGTCCAGCCTTTATATTTGTTAAGTTTACTTCACAAGAGTTAGCCATCTTACTCATAGTCAAAATCAATAACCTTTTGAGAGAGCCCTCTCAGGCTAAGGAGGCTAAGCCTTAGTCAAAAGATTGTTCTGAAATAGTTACTTGAAGTCTTCCTGGGTCGCAGCCTTCCAGGACTTGATTTTGAGATAACACTTTGGAGGGGACATACTCCAATTTGACCTTTTGTTCAAGCACTTGTTCATGTAGAAAATGATATTTAATGGGTATGTGCTTGGTCTTGGAATGCATGACTGGATTCTTTGAAATACTGATGGAACTTGTGTTATCACATAGAATGGAGATGGGTGGAGTACATGTGATCTGAATGTCTTGCAATGTTTGCATCATCCAAAGGAGTTGTGTGCAGCAAGATGCAGCAGCCACATATTCTGCTTCAGCTATAGATAATGCAATTGAACTTTGTTTCTTGCTGAACCAAGACATTAATCTGGAAACCATAGAGAATGCACCACCACTAGTGCTTTTTCTGTCGTCAATGCCTCCTACCCAATCTGCATCTGTATATGCATGAAGTGTAACATTTGTATCTCTAGGATACCATAAACCAAAGTTTTTTGTCCCTTGAAGATATTTGAAAATCCTTTTGACTGCCTGAAGGTGTGATTCCTTTGGATTTGCTTGGAATCTTCCAACTATTCCTATTGCATGCATGATGTCTAGTCAGGTGCCTGTTATATAAAGCAAACTGCCAATCATGGATCTGTAGGTTGGTTGATGTATTGTTGTTGATTCATCATTTGAGCTTAGACTACATCCTATTACCATTGGGATACATACTGGTTTAGAATCTTCCATGCCGTATTTTTTCAAGATCTGTTTGAGATATTTGGTTTGTGACAGAAAAATACCAGCCTTATTTTGTTGAACTTGTAGTCCAAGAAAATATGTAAGCTCACCAAGCAGGGATATTTCAAATTCTTGCTACATTACTGAAGCAAAATTCTGATTCGTGGCTTATTCATTGCTACCAAAAATGATATCATCAACATACACAACAAGTATTAGCAATTTATTATTTTCAATCTTTGTATATAGATTCCTATCAGCTAATCCTTTTGAAAAACCTTGTTGATGGAGATATTTGTCAAGACGGTAATACCAGGCCCTTGGAGCTTGTTTTAGACCATAGAGAGCCTTTCTAAGTCTGCATACAAGTTTTGCATCATTTCCAAGAATGAATCTGTCTAGTTGCTCAATATAGACTTCTTCTTCTAAGTCTCCATTAAGAAAGACAAATTTTACATCCATTTGGTATACTTTGAATTTCTGAAAACTAGAAAGAGCAAGGAACATTCTTATGGTTTCAAGTCTAGCAACAGGTGCAAAATTTTCTTCAAAATCTATACCTTCTTATTGAGCATATTCTTTACAAACAAGTCTAGCCTTGTTTCTAGTAAATTCTCCATTTTCATTCAGCTTTCTTTTGAATATCCATTTAGTTCCTATGATATTCTTGTCATGAGGTCTAGGAACTAATTCCCAAGTATTATTCTTTTCAATTTTCTCAAGTTTTTCATTCATGGCCTTGACCCAACATTCATCTTTGCATGCTTCATTTACATTTTGAGGTTCGGTGGAGGATAGTAATGCTAGATAGCTTGAAGCTTCTATAATATTTCTTCTTGTCTGCACACCTACCTCTTTCTGTCCCAAAATTTGAGTCTTCGGATGATTTTTCTGAACATACCTGGATGGAGTCTTTTCTTCTACCATTATCTCTTCTTATGGTGCTTCATTGGTTTCTTCTTCATAATTAGTCTGATTTGATGTGGGAGGATAATCCTCATCTTCTTCATAATATTCGGTTTTTATTTGCTTTTGATTTTTGGATGCTTCATCAACCACAACATCAATACTTTCAATAATTTTCCCAAGTCTTTTATTATGACATTTACATCCTTTACTTCGGGAAGAGTAACCAAGGAGAATAACTTCATCTGCTCTGGGTTCAAACTTACCAAGTTTTTCATTAGTCCTTTTGATGTAACATTTGCTTCCAAAAACTTTGAAGTATTTTATAGTAGGAGTCTTACCATACCAAAGTTCATTTGGAGTTTGAGTGTTGCTTACCCGAACATTTTCTTGGTTGAGAATAGTGATGGCAACGAATGCCGCTTCACCCCAGGAGGTTGCAGGTATTCCAGACTCATCTAGCATAGCACGAGCCATTTGTTGAACAGTTCTGTTCATCCTTTATACCACTCCATTTTGCTGAGAATTCCTTGCAGTGGAGAATTGCCTTTTTATTCCATGTTCTTCACAAAAGTCAAAGAATTCATCTGAGGTAAATTCCCCTCCTCGATCAGATATGAGGCATTTGATTTTGCGATCTGATTAATTTTTAGCCAAAGATTTGAAGGCTTTGAATTTTTCAAATGCTTCATCTTTATGCTTTAGAAGTCCTATCCAACACATTTTTTAAAAATCATCAATGAACAATATAAAGTATTCTTCTCCACAAGGTGACTTTTTCCTTGATGGTCCACATAAATCAGTATGAACAAGTTCAAGGGGCTTACTAGCTAATCTTTCTTTTTCAAGTAAGTGTGATCTAGTTTGCTTACCAAATTGACATGATTTGCATATTGCATTTTCTGGGATGTTGATATCAGGAAGATCACGAACAGCCTGGAATCTTCATGCTTTTCTTATTTGGGAGAAGCTTAGATGCCCCAATCTTCTATGCCATAGCCAGTGTTCATCATTTTTTCTTAGATAGCACTATTTTTTTCCTCCCTTGAGTATGTATATGTTGTTTGGAGTTCTTTGATCACGGTTTCTCCTGTATCAAGCTCACGAACAACACATCCATTTGATGGAAATACTACTTCATTTCCTTGATCACACATTTGACTGACACTTAACAGGTTATGCTTTAGACCATCAACATACATAACATTCCCAGCTTTAAATTTTTCTTTTAAGAGAACATAGCCTTTACCTTTTATGACAGCAGGAGTGTCATTTCCAAATGAGACCTTCTTTTCCTTTTCTAAGGCATTATATGACTAAAGTTTTTCTTTGTCACCTGTCATGTGTTTTGAGCATCCATTGTCGATGTACCACTGATTTTCTTATCCTTCTACATACAAGGCTATACCACATCTTTCTGTTTGTGGTTCTTTCTTTCTCCATATTTTTGGACTTAATGAAGTTTTCTCCTTCTAAAATGTTTGCCGAAATTTACTCATGCATTCAAATTCTTCATGACCGAAGTTGTTGCAGATAGAGCATTCTATTTCATTTTCAAGAAGAGAAAAGTTGTTGTAGGTCCATTTCATGATCCCTGTCACATTCCTTTTATTTTCTGCTTCTCTAGTCATGATGGTCTTGTAGGCAACACATTGAGCAGCTTTGTGTCCAAAGTTATGACATGAAAAACATTGGTCATTAAAGAAGTTCCTGCGATTATCGAATCTATTGACTTGGTGATTGTAGTTTCTATTGATATTCGTTCTTGAAGTAGATTTAGTATGATTTAGCTAAGGTTGGTTGTAGCTTTTGTTCATCCTTGAATTAAATTGAGCTTGATTTACCTAGTGATCTACTTTATGCCTTTGTTGACGATTGGCAAATTGTTCATTACTCTTTGTTGCATCAATATAACTTTTAGTGGAGGTTGACAGCTTTTGTGCTTGAGATGCTTCTTCAGTATATCCAAGCCCTGTCTTTATCAGAGGAGAATGATGCACTTTGATAATTTCATTTAAGGTTTCTGATCCTTTAGTAAATCTAATTTTGAGAGCTTTTTTTTTCTCAATATCCTTTCTTAGACCCACAATTTCACATTCTAGTTTTTCATTGTGTTTTTCTCTTTCAGCAAGTTGGAATGTCAAAGCATCTATAATAATATTATTTTCTTCTAAATAGATTTTGAGTTTAGAGATTTCTTCATAAAGGTCATCTTCATCTAAAGCATCCAAGAAATCATCATCTTCAAAAGCCATCAGAAGTCTATAGTCATTACTATTTTCATCTTCATCACTAATTGATAAACCATCACTATCTTCATGCGTATAGTAGCTCTTCTTACTTACACTTTGTTTTCTATTCCATTTTGCTGATTCCTTACCTTTATCAAGATTATCATGATGAGGACATTTGGCAGCATAATGACCAACTCTTCCACAAGCAAAACATTTGAAAGGCAGTTTACCTCTAAATCTTCTGGAACCCTGTTGAAGGTTCTTGACAAAGTTTTCTTCTTCCTCTCCTTCTGAAATATGTCCTGATTCATTGAGTTCTTCTCTTCATGAAGCTTTAAATGTAGCTTCTCTCCTATGTGATGGACCTCCTTTTCTCATTTCGAAAGCATTTAAGATTCCGTGCAACTGTGTCATAGTAATAGTCTGAAGATCCTACTTTTCTTCTATGGAAGATACTTTTGATTCAAACTTAGTAGACAAGGATCTTAAAACTTTTTCAACTAAAGTAATTTCTTTTATCTCTTCACCCAAATTCTTCATGCAATTAACAATCTCATCTATACGTGAGAAGTAACTAGCTATAATTTCATCATTGTGCATTTTGAAAGTTTCATATTGAATTTTGAGAGTTTGTAGTTTTGCACGTTTTACCTGAGAGTCTCCTTCATAGCATAGAATGATTTTGTCCCATTTTTCTTTGGCAGATTTGAGCTACATAACTTTGACAAATTATGATTGTGATAGACTTCTGAATAATGTATTGATAGCATTGGCATTGGTTTCATATTGCTTTTTACCTGCCGCATTTGTAGGAATTGCTGATGGAAATGTATATCCTCCTTCCACAATTTCCCAGACATTTGTTCCAAGAGATTGAAGATAGGTTGTGGTTCTTACCTTCCAATAAATGAAGTTTCTTCCATCAAATATTGGTGGTCTGATGGATCTCTCTCTTTCTTGGCTACTCATGATAATGGACCTTCCTTCAAGCGATCAAGCTTCTTCTGAAGGACCTTTTCTAATACCAATTGTTGGAAATAATACTGGGGGGGGTGAATCAGTATTAGCAATTCAATAATTTTCATTTCCATAATCAGATTCATATACACTACTTCAGTTAATGAAACTCATGTGTATACACAGCTATGTTTAAGGCAACCATTATATATCTTGTAAACTTATGATTCAGTTAATTCATCATATGTTCATATTTAATCAGTGCATAAAAACCATATAAACAGTAACCAGGTGCAATAAGAACAGAACAAACAATCAGAAACATGAACACAAGATATAAGGTGGAAACCCAATATGGGTGAAAACCACCAACTGCAATCGTCTCTATCTTCTTTTAATAAGAAACTTCTTTTTACAATTTTTGTACTAGTGCAGTCTTATACCAGTACGTAGGCTTCTACCTACAGAAGGCTATAACCTTCTCTCATTCTCCAGCGTCTCCTGGAAGGGAGCTACAACTCCCTAGCTCTTGTACTAGCTGATATGTTTACTAGTACATAGGTTCAGGCCTATAGAAGGCTACAACCTTCTCTTTTCTTCCAGGGACCACGTTTCACAAATTTTCAGACTGGATCCATTAATAACATCATTCAATCATCAAATATATCTGCATCAACCAATCTCCTTTGTACCAACCAAAACTGAGTCAATCAAACACTTGACAACCCTTCAATGTTGTAACCAGAATACAATAACCAGAACACAAGCCAGAACCCAGAACACTGCAATAGAAAACAGAAGCAGCTCAAACATATTTTATGAGATATACACTACTTCCATATGTCAAACCTGCATGCATACACTCTTTTCTCAAGGCGAACCTACGTACAGATCTGCAAATCAAATTTAAGATGTATATTTTGTTTTGAAATGCAGAACCAGCGTGTATATGTGCCTTTTGTAAAGTGAACCTGTGTACAGATATGTAAATGATGATTTAAACATTACAACAATTCCAGACTTCAATTATACCTATATCATCATATTTACAGACTACAACATGCACCACTTATTCAAATAAATGATCAAACCACATACAGATACTTCACTTCAAGCCTTAAGATCTTGACCCATCATTAGATCTTATCCTTCATCAAATGTTAAAGTTCATCCTTGGTTCAAATCCAGCTATGCACCATAACCCAATAACCTGTATACTAAATCTTTCTCTTCATCAGATATTCAATACTTGAGTACCTTTGCCTAATGATCTTCTCCTCCTTTTATAGTCTTAGGCCTTCCTCAATACCATGGACCAAAACCACTTAGGACCAATACCTTGGACCAAATACCTCGAACCATATATCTTGGTGATCCAGGTGGATATTGGTGGCCACCTGCCAAGTCCACCTGGACCCCCACCATTGTTTCTCTCAGCGTTTTCAGTTTCCTTAATTGTAGCACAACTTACTATTTTTAGCAGTTTTTCGGGTCCTGAACTTCCGGAGCCGTTTTGAGGCCCTAAACGACGTTTTTTGGGAAATCAAGGGCAACATAGGTCCATGGACCAATGTTTTCTCCCAAAGTGGTAGTGCTCAGATAGATCTTTCTGACGAGCTATCGTACATGTCAAACGGAGATCGTATGCCAAAGTTATGACCCCGGGAAGATGGTGTACCAATTTACCCAAACGGGGCCCACAGTTTGGCGTTTCATCTTCTAGGGTTAGGTTTTGGAATGTTAAGGTTTTCCATTGTTTCTCAATAATAAATAGGCCTTCGAGCCTCATTGTAACACAGTTCAGAGGCATGTAGCCACCACATCTCTTCTCAGAGATAAGCTACCATCGCCCTAGCTAGTTTATTTCCATTACTGTTTGTAAGCATATTTCAGTATTTTACATTAATTAAATGAAGTATTATTTCCGTTGCATATCTATGTTTATGGTTAGCTCTGTAATTTTTTGCGTTCCTATTTAAGTTCGGATCAGTGGTATCGGAGCGGTCTGCTTTTTCTCTGTTTTTCTTTGCATGTCCCTAGGAAGGTCAGGATATAAGGAGTTAGGGCTTGAACTGGTCGAACCTTTGCAAGACCAGCCTCGCAAATCCCAACGGCCTCCCATGGTGGATGAGAAGAAAGACGAGGGGGCAGGAGATCCTATCAAAATATTGCTCGAAGAAGCCCTCGAGCGACAACGGAACGTGATGATAGACAGCTTTGCCCAAATCCTTCAGCGGCTACCCAGAAGTGATGCATTGGCTTCCAGCAGCTACTCTGGAAACGCCACACCCTTTAAGGTAAAAGTTAATTTTGAAATCCCCATATTCGAGGGTCAGATAGACGTAGATGTCGTAGATAAATGGTTAAATCTGCTAGAGGGTTATTTTTCTGTTCATGAATTTTCGAGTCGGGAAAAGATTATTTTCGCTCTTCTCAAAGCAGCCCCCCACGTCAAGGACTGGTGGGAACCTACTACGAGCAGAAGGATGAATGTATTGGCTCACTATTTTCAGCCGCACCCACGTGGAATTCATTCCGGGATGCCATCAAGGAGTAGTACTACCCTGTCGGAAGCTATGAGGATGAATACATAAAGTGGACCACGCTGCGGCAGGGAAGGGACCAAGACGTGCCGAAGTTCACCAATCTTTTCCATACCCTTCGCACAAAGTTGGGTATCAAGGATTTGGAGCAACATTTGATACTCAAATATTGCGGCTGCTTGCACAAGTACATCCAGGAAGAAATACAATTCTTGAACATCTCCTTGCTCGGCACATCATACCGCTATGCCATCAAGGTCGAGCAGAAGTTTAAACAAAAGAATCGAGACTTTGGATCTGCAAATCCAAAGCAGGGGAAAGGTGCCCCTAAACCACAGAACAAAGGACAGAGCCAAGGCAGGGCAGCCCAAGACAACCCGCCGAAGCTACAAGCAAAGAACAACGCCGCGAAGCCGAAAAAGGACACGGGCAAATGGTGTGAGTTGCATAAGAGCTCCACTCACAACACGAGTGTCGGGCCAAGCAGTCACTAGTGCCTAAGCTAAAGGTTTCATAATCAGATGCATGTTTCGACTCTGAATCAGAACCCGACACGGGGAATGACAAAGGGAAGCAGATCATTGATGCGGATCCCAATGCCATTGTTGCTACCGCCAAGATCCAGAAAAATGAACCCGAAGATCCAGAGGAGGAGGAGCATCTCTTCCACTCCCAAATGTGGGTAAAGGGCTCCGCACTACAGTTCATTGTTGATAGCGGGAGCCAAAAGAACCTCATTTTGGCAGAGGTCGTGAAGCGGTTGGGCTTACTGACCACAACACATCCACAACCGTACACCATCGGGTGGATTCACCAAGGACGAGATCTTCGCGTGAGCCAGCAGTGTCACCTTCCATACAACATCAAGCCCTTCACAGATGAGGTATTGTGTGACATTGCTCCCCTTGAAGTTTGTGATGTATTATTAGGACAGCCATACTTGTAGAAGCGACATGCTGTGTATGAATCAAGGCCCTGTGCTGTTATTATTACATTGGGAAATAAGTTGTACAGGATACCAGAGGTAGCACCACCTACCGCCATCTCTTTGATTACTGCAAAACAATGCAGTAAGCTCATTTCCAAAACCAGGAAATTTGTTTTCCTGATGATACGCCCTCAAGGAAAGAAGAAGACGGTGGTCGCGGCCTCCAGATAGGGCCCCTCCGCACGACAACTACAGATGGACAAGGTCATGGAGGAGTACGAGGACATATTAACCTCCCCCACAGGGGTTCCTCTACACTGTCAGGTCAAGCACTCCATCGATCTAACCCCAGGTGCGCTGCTACCCAATCGACCAATTTATCAGCGCTCCGTTCTGGAGAACGATGAAATCAAGAGGCAGATTTAGGAGTTGTTGCAGAAAGGTCACATCCGTCCAAGTTCATCGCCTTGTGGGAGCCCGATCGTGTTGGTACAGAAGAAGGATGGGGCATGGGACTCTATATTGAATATCGGGCGCTGAACAAGATCATTGTTCGTAATAGGTACCCGATCCCACGGATTGATGACCTCCTGGACCAACTAAAGGGGGAAAAATATTTCACCAAGATCGATCTGAAGTCAGGACATCACCAGGTACCAATCGAACCCTCTGATGTGTGGAAGACTGCCTTCAAATCCAAGGAGGGACTTTTCGAATGGTTGGTTATGCCTTTCGGATTGACGAATGCTCCTGCCACCTTCATGAGGCTAATGGATGACATCTTGCGGCCATTCACAACTCATTTGTAGTAGTATACTTGGATGACATTTTGATCTTCAGCCAGAGTTGGGAAGAGCACCTCCACCACATCCTATAGGTTCTCCAAACACTGCGGCAACATAAGCTATGTGCCAATTTGGAGAAATGCACTTTTGGCATGACCCAAGTTCAGTATCTGGGATACATCATTGATGAACAGGGGGTGCATGTGGATCCAGCCAAGATCCAAATCATTTGGGATTGGCCATCTCCAACCACTCTAACGGAGCTCCGCAGTTTTCTAGGTCTTGCCAACTTCTACCACAGGTTCGTGTTGGGGTTTTCTCATATTACTTGGCCCTTGAGTCAAGTCACCAAGGGAGGAGCAAAAGCAAAATTCTTTTGGTCTGAATCTCAACAGAAGGCATTCCTAGAGTTGAAGGATCACCTCTGCACGGCACCAGTGCTCGCGTTACCAGATTTACAACAACCATTTGAGGTCGAGACAGATGCCTCTGACTATGCGATTGGGGCAGTCCTTACTCAACATGGACATCCAGTGGCATATCACAGTGAAACACTTTCAGACACAGTCCGGAAGTACCCCACTTATGATAAAGAGATGTATTTCATTGTGCAGGCCTCCTGAAAATGGAAGCATTACATTTTGGGGAAGGAAACAGACATCCACACAGACCACCGACCCCTGCAGTTCATACAGACCCAAGGGAAATTGCAGAATGATCACCATCAGAAGTGGTCTACATACCTGCAACAGTTCCACTTGAATATCAAGTATAAGAAGGGTAGCACCAATAATGTTACAGATTGCCTCAGTCGACCACCAATCATGGCATTAACCACCGTGCTCAACTCTTGTGGGCACGAGACTTCTAATTGGCCACTTCTCTACAAAAGTGACCCAGAATTTGGCCACACATACCAGACACTCTTGGAGGGTTGTCATGTTCCAGATTTTCACCTCCAGGATGCCCTGTTAGGCCACCTGGGTCATCTTTGTGTTCCTTCAAGCGAGCGTGCCAAGATGATTTGTGAAGCACACTACAGTCGGGCTGCTGGGCATTTCAGGGTCGAGAAAACAGTGGCAGTACTGAAAATTGTTTCTATTGGCCGAATCTTTGACAGGATGTTGGGAAGTACATCAGATCATGTACTGCCTATGCCATTGCTAAACCAACCATCAAGAAGCACGGCCTCTATACCCGATTGCCTACCCCTAGTCAACCTTGGGAATCCATCTCCATGGATTACATGTCAGGCCTTCCTTCCACTAAGCATGGAAATGACTGTGTTTTTGTGGTCGTCGACAGGTTCTCAAAGATTGCCATTTGTGGTCGTCGACAGGTTCTCAAAGATGGCCATTACGGCGGCCTGCAAGAAGAGTATCACAAAAGAAGCCACTGCTAAACTCTTCTTTGAATGAGTGTGGGTGCACTTTGGGATCCCACAGTCTATCATCTCAGATCGGGACAGTCGATTCCTCAGCACATTTTGGTCCAGTCTCTGGTCAATGCTGGACACAGAACTCACGAAGTCCACAGCCTTCCATCCTCAAACTGATGGCCAGACAGAGGTTGTTAGTAGGATGATTGTGCATATTCTGCGCATGTATAACTCAAAGCATCCACGCACATGGGACGAGAGCCTCCCCTATGTTCAACACAGCTACAACTGAGCTCTTCACAGCTCCACTGGCCATAGCCCTTTTTAGGTGGGTTTGGGATTCTCGCCACTATGCCCCATTGATGTGGCCATGCCACTTGCAGCTACTCACATAAATTCACCTCATGGCCAGTCCGAAACAGATAAGGCCACCAGCTTCATTGAGCGCATCCAACATATTTGCCAGCAGGTCCATGAAATTCTGGAGAAATCAAACACCAAGTACAAGCAGCGACATGATCAACATCGGGTGCCACACAAGTTTCAGGTGGGCGACAAAGTCTGGTTGCATTTGCAAAAGGAACGCCTTACTGGAGCCTATCAGAAACTGAGACCACTACGATATGGTCCTTACACCATTACTAAGGCTATGGGAGACAATGCATTTGAGCTCAGCATTCCCCCATTCCTTGGCCTGCACCCAGTGTTCAATGTGGACTGCCTTCGGCCATACTTTCCACCATTCCTAGACACATTCGACATTGCAGAATAGCTCACACCCACATAATTAAATCCAGATTGCATGGAACAAGCTGCAACTGATCAGATCATGGACACACAGATCAAGAACACTCGCCAACAAAATATCCAACTGTATCAAGTTGTCAAAGCAGGCCAACTCCTTCACCAAGGCAAGTGGCTCACCAGGGAACAAGTTCAGCAAAAGTTTCCTCATCTCATGGAGGAAATCAATGCAATGGGGACCATTTCTTCCTAAGGGGGGAGGAATGATCCAGGTGGATATTGGTGGCCACCTGCCAAGTCCACCTGGACCCCCACCATTGTTTCTCTTAGCATTTTCAGTTTCCTTAATTGTAGCACAACTTACTATTTTTAGCAGTTTTTCGGGTCCTGAACTTCCGAAGCCGTTTTGAGGCCCTAAATTACGTTTTTTTGGAAATCTGGGGCAACATGGGTCCATGGATTGATGTTGCCTCCCAAAGTGGTAGTGCTCGGATAGATATTTCTAACGAGCTATCGTACGTGTCAAACGGAGATCGTATGCCAAAGTTATGACCCTGGGAAGATGGTGTACCAATTTACCCAAACGGGGCCCACAGTTTGGCATTTCATATTCTAGGGTTAGGTTTTGGAATGTTAAGGGTTTTCCATTGTTTCTCAACAATAAATAGGCCTTCGAGCCTCATTGTAACACAATTCAGAGGCATGTAGCCACCACATCTCTTCTCAGAGACAAGCTACCATCGCCCTAGCTAGTTTATTTCCATTACTGTTTGTAAGCATTTTTCAGTATTTTACATTAATGAAATGAAGTATTATTTCCGCTACATATCTGTGTTTATGGTTATCTCTGTAATTTTTTGCATTTCTGTTTAGGTCCGGATCACTTGGACCAATACCATGGATCAAAATACCATGGACCAAAATACCATGGACCAAATACCTTGGACCAAAACTTAGTTTTCCGAGATATACGCACCTTTCATTATGTAAAAGTGTGTGTGTACGTATACGCTCCTTTTGGTCTGCTAAACCGCGTGTATACGATACTTTGTCAAGGTGAACCTACGTATACCTCTCTTTCCTCATTCTATGAAGTCTGATCTATAACTCTGTGTTGTTAACCTACTGAACTGTGATCTGTCATCTAAGGGAGTTGCCATCAAGGACAACACCTGTGTCATAGTGCCAAATTTGTGTCATAATGCCAACACCGTTTCGAGTAAATTGGTACATCGACTTCCTAGGGTCATAACTTTGGCATACGATCTTTTTTTGATGTGCACAATAGCTCGTTAAGAAGATCTATTTGAGGACTACAACTTTGGGAAGAGAAACATTGATCCATGGACCCATGTTGCTCCCAGATTTCCCAAAAAACGTCATTTAGGGCCTCAAAATGGCTCTGGAAGTTCAGGACCCAAAAAAACTGCTAAAAATAGTAAAGTGTGCTACAATTAAGGAAACTGAAAAAATTGAAAGAGACAGTTGTGGGGGTCTAAGTGGGATAGGTGGGTGGCCACCAACATCTACTTGGATCACATTAGATGTAGGTGCTATAGATATTAAGGAAGCACCAAATACAATAAATTACCAAGAAGTGTGAGTTTTCATAGTAGTATTTGGTGTATCTGGCATATGTGATATGTGGGAGAGAGATAAAGAAATATATTTCCAAGATAGAGTCCATCATGCAGTGACTAGTGCCTACTAATGTTTCTCAAGTTACTAGTTTCATTGTGTTAGTGCAGTGTTGGTCATCTACAAGCTTCACAGGTACATCAAGCAAGCCTAAGCCATAGCCTGAACCTATTGTCTCAGCCTACAGCAAGAGATATCCATAGCCAAATTCAGAGTTTTATCTAGAGATGTAGAATCCTATGAGCATACCTTTGGTTGGTGGCCTTCCTTAAAACATTGAAGGTTGAGACCTCCCTTTTTAGGTTTAGGTTATCCCTTTTTATGCAAGTCAAGACCTCCCTTTTCTAGGTTGAAGGTCTCCCTCTTTAAATCATTAGGGACACTTCCTCTAGAGAAAAGCTAATAGCTTATTTCTAGATTTGGAAATGTTCTGGGAACTGTACCAAGTGTTCCAAGTTGAGACCCCAATGGTATCCATTTTCAAAACAATAGGGATCACTTCCTCTGGTATAATCCTTTAGCTTCTTTCCATATTTGGAAGAATTCCAGGAACTGTACTAAGCATTATAGTGTTGGTGGTCATCCTTAAACCATCATTAGTTGAGACCTCGATTTCTCCCACCTTATGTCATATTTTTAGAAAGAACATTCAGCCATTGGTTGCCACTTTTATATTACATCTCACTTCTTGGACTCACTGTCACACGGAATCAGTCAAAAGTGCGAACACAACCGACCTTCCTAGAAGTCTAAGACATTCTAATGACAAACAAAACAAACTAGAGCTATCCTTCTCTAAACATGCATTATGATATGAGAAATCAAGTGTTTCGTTCTTACCTTTGTCCAAACGCTGTTGTAGAAGTCCAAGCTTTGTTGATCTGGATGAGCTCCTCCTTTTCTCCAAAACCTACAATCACCAACAGTCAAACAATTAAATAGCACCTGATTATAACATAAAACAAAGCATATTCAACATATAGACCAAGGAGTACATGAAATAACTCATAAACAACAAGTTATTGAGAAGAATGGACCAATTTGCATTAAAGGTAATCAAAAGGAACCATTACAACCTGAGCCTTGGTGTTGTGCAAGCTCCTTCCAGGGTCTACAAGAGTCTTCCTCTACTTTGACAAAGCTCACCCACTTCCAAATAGAACAAGCAAAGATGGCAATCTCTCCTCACAAGCTTCTAAATGGGAGTCCTAATTCCTGCAGCATTTACCCTTAGAAATGTATAGCTTTCAACCTTTCCTCCTTCTGGCCCAATGCCTATATTTATATTGTTCAAGAGGAAGTTAATCAGGTCCACCATCAATGGGATAATCCCCTCTTTGGTTGGGATAGCTCCCCTATTGATGGGATAAGTTCCTCTTTGGTAGGAGTGCATGAACCATCTGGAGGCGCTCAATACACGTCGAACAACCTTCTAGAATGCTCTAGAAATGACAACAAGTGACTTTTTAAAGATGAAACTTGCGCATTTTAACCTTTTCAGGGGGACACACCTGCACCTTTACATACAGAGCGTCCAAAGACGCAGCTTTTGTGAACGTTGGGTGCGTCCCCGCAGGTAAGGTTGAGAGAACCTGCGTCCCCAGAGATAAATACATTTAGAAAGACTTTCTCTCTTTTTGGAGTTTGACATGGAGAGCAGAGGCATAAGACTTGCCTAAGAGGGTAGTATGACTGTTGATAGAGTCATGCTAACCGTAAATAGTCATGGTGACATTTTTTAGTGTAACAGATTGCCCCCTAAAGTGCGAAGCCTGGAATAGATTAGGGTTTTGTATTATCTAGGAAGGGTGAAGCGCTTTATCATTTCAAGGATTATCTCGTGGAGATCCTGGTCAGAACCTGCAATTTTCAACACAAAATACATGTATAAGATTATATCATCACTAAGGTAGGCATTCCCATACTCAGATTAAAACTTTAACTAACAGACTAACTACTCTAATACAGGAATGATCTTGTAGTACATCATAATCATAGAATTTTGTAGACACAGTATGGGCGCAGCCATCTGTTTATGATTAGTCTACTTAGATAATGAATACAAAACTCCTCGCAGCCTGGATGGTGGAAACTAGATCCAGGGTCTTCATTTCTACTTCTCGAATTGGTACGATTCTAGCCATGCGAATAAATGAGTTGATGTCGAACATGGTAGAAACCACTTGATTACCAGTCGATGATGTAAACTACTAACAAGCGTGAGAGAGACCACCAGTAATTTCAATGGTTCTCAAAGTACCCAGTACAATCCATGAGATGTGAATGAATGAGTTGGTGTCGAACATTTCACGGAATCCTTTGATTGAAAGTCAATGATGTAAACTGACGTCAAAGGCGAGAAACCTGCCATTGATGCATGCAGACTTCAAGGTACTGACGATTTCTAAGTCATCTCTCTAGATAATGTGCTGATGTCGATAGAAAGCGACCCGTTGCAGGCAAGCCCGCAACACGAAGTCATTGTTCAAGTTGAAGAAATGTTGCTGTAAGGACTGACTCAGGGATGGTCAAATGGATGACAAGTATTTTGCAGATGAAAGTTTTACTTGCAGACCTCTTGAACAAATAACGACACAACAGATGGCTTGGTGATAAACGACTCAAAGTTAATCCCCGGAACCCGGCTGAAGACTTTCAAATTGGTTTGATCAACTGTGAGGTAAAGGATTTCCCAACCCAGGTGAAAGAGTGTCGTATTCAAGAGTGGTAATAAAGTTTCTTCTGAGACAAAAGGTAACAAATAGGCTCATTCTTCTCTCTTTTCCCCACCATTTCTGGCAAGTACCTCTTTATTTTTAACAAGCTTGAGGAGGATAACATATGCTTGATTATAAGCTCATCCTTCGGATGAGTCCAACCTAGTTTTGATTCGAACCCTAGGAAGGAGTGGTTCATTCCTGTTTGTAATTGAACAGGTCCTTTACTGTGAAATTTTAACGAGTCCAGTATAGGAGAAACTCGGCGTTTTTCAATTTTAGAGAGTCTGAAAAACTTAAGAAGACTCCAAGTTGAACTTTTTCGTAAATTTGTGTCCCCCAAGCCCGAAAAAGTATAAAATAATACCTGGGAGAACCGCTTGATCTTGCGACCAAGGAGTACTTTCATGATTAGTGCCACTGACCTGAAAAGTAAAAAGCGATCAAGGACACGTCGTTTTATTTCCGTATCGAGTTTGAAACGACAAAAACCCGGCAATCTTTTCCTGTTTTTACGGTCAGAAAAGAGCTATAAGGGGACCGTCTTTTAATTCCGTTTTAACGAGTGTAAAAGAAATGCTCGGCAATATTTTCATGTTTTAGGAGTCTGAAAAGGGCTTAAAAGAGAACTCCAAGGTTTCACTTTTTCGTAAGTTTTAATGAGTTTGAAAAAATGATAAAAATGTACTCATATGGCCGACTTTCAATTTAATTTACGAGCAGGAAAAGACGGAAAGAACTCGGCATTTTCATTTGTTTTACGAGAATGAAAAATAGCAAAATAATCTCGGAATTTTCATGAGTTTAACGAGTCTTGAAAATAACTGAAACTGACTCGAGATAGGTTTCATTTTTACAAAAGCTTGAAACAGAGAAAAACTATGCTTCAAAGTAGTTTCATTTTTGCACAAGCTTGAAACGGAAAGAAAACTGTGCTTGATGCCCCCTAAGCATAACTGCTAGAGCGCATGCCCCCCAGCTTCATTTCATTCAACCAGTTGGATGAAATGAATGTTGAGTTACGAGATCATTTGAAAGACTCGACCTAAAACTGTAAGAAAATTATGCAAAAAACTGAAATAACTAACCTAAATACTTAGCATCTATGAGGTCTAGTCAAACTCTCGACTCAATTAGAGGAGGATTTGTTTCATTTTTTAACGAGCTTGACACAGGAAAAGAACTATGCTCGGATTCGGTTTCATGTTTACGCAAGCTTGAAACGAAAAACTATGCTTGTAATAAGTTCACATGCCCCCAGCATAATGACGCAAACCGAGGTACATGCCCCCCAAGCTTCATTGCATTCAATGAGGTGGATGGAATGAAGCTTTACTTTCAAGATCTTGGAAAGACTTGTGGGAGTTGTTTCATTTTTTAGTGAGGTTGACACAGGAAAAGAACTATCCTCAAAACCCTTGTTTCATTTTTTAAACGAGCTTGACACAAGATAAGGAACTGTTCTCATAACTATTCTCTACAATCTACCTACTTAACCTACCCTTGTTTCATTTTTTAACGAGCTTGACACAAGACAAGGAACTATGCTCATAACTATTCTCTACAATCTACCTACTTAACCTACCCTTGTTTCATTTTTTAACGAGCTTGACACAAGACAAGGAACTATGCTCAAAAAGTTCGCATGCCCCCAGTTTAATGATGCAAAACGAGGTACATGCCCCCCAGGCTTCATTGCATTCAACCATATGGATGGAATGAAGGTTTACTTTCAATATTTAACTTGAAAAGGGAGTTGTTTCATTTTTAAGGAGGTTGACACAAGAAAAGAACTATCCTCATACCTGATTCATTTTTTAACGAGGTTGACTCAGTAACAGGAACTATCCTCATACCTGATTCATTTTTTAACGAGGTTGACTCAGTAACAGGAACTATCCTCAAACCCTACTTTCTACAATCTACCTACATATCCTAAAATCTACCTGATTCATTTTTTAATGAGGTTGAGTCAGTAAAAGAACTATCCTCATACTCACTGATTCATTTTTTAACGAGGTTGACACAGTAAAAGGAACTCTCCTCGAACTAGCCTATTTCATTTTTTAACGAGGTTGATACAGGAAAAATCTTTCCTCGTACCCTTGTTTCATTTTTTAATGAGCTTGACACAAGACAAGGAACTATGCTCATACACACTGATTCATTTTTTAACGAGGTTGACACAGTAAAAAGAACTTTCCTCGGTAGCCTATTTCATTTTTTAACGAGGTTGATACAGGAAAAAACTCTCCTCACACTCACTGTTTCATTTTTTAACGAGGTTGACATAGTAAAAGGAACTTTCCTCATACCTGATTCATTTTTTAACGAGGTTGAATCAGTAACAGGAACTATCCTCGTGACATCCAATTTTATTTTTTAACGAGGTTGAGAGAGGAACAAACTATCCTCGCCACTCCTTGTTTCATTTTTTAATGAGCTTGACACAAGACAAAGAACTATGCTCATGACTCCCAGTTTCATTTTTTAACGAGGTTGAGACTAGAAGAAACTATCCTCACCTCATCCAATTTCATTTTTTAACGAGGTTGAGAGAGGAACAAAATATCCTCGTTCACTGATCATGGCTTCCAACTGGAAGAAAGACATGTCAATGGACATACCTTGATCATGGCTTCCAAGAGGTCTTCATCAGAAGGAAGAATAGTTCTCTGGAAGGAACACATGTCAAGGGACTCAAAAGGGATAAGAACATCGTGTTCAAGTAATCCCATAGAGTTTTCCATGTCAATTACTGGATCTAAATCAACAGTGAGAGGCTCACTTACATCGGTAACTGAAAACATGGGACCAGTTGCCACATAATTAACCCGTGGCAGGGTAGATACCACTTTAGAATCAGGAACATTTAGGGGTGTCATATGATTGGTAGTTGAAACAAGACTAGGGAACGAAAGCTGGTCTACAGTCACAATACTGCCATTGTGAGGGAAAGACATCACGCGAAAGAGTGTCGATACAACAGCTTTCATTGCATAAACATAGTCTCGCCCAAGGAGTAAATTGAAATCCAAGGGACCTCGAACTACCATAAGATCAATACAGACAGTTTTACCTTCCAAGGTAATAGAAAACTTATGAAGGATCCCTAAAGGTTCACTAATGGTTTTGTTAAAAGCTTTCAGATTCTGCGTAATAGGCGCAAGCTGAGGGGAACCCAAAGCTTTCCAAACAGTTGAGGATAAAATACTAACAGAAGCACCTTCATCTACCTGAGTACGATGTATGTCCCTACCACCAGCCTTGACAATGATTTGGAAAGGGATGGAGGAAGGAAGACGAGGTTCTGTCAGTCTACTCCAATCAAAGGAAAAAACCTCAGTACTTGGAGGGGGTTCTGTAGAAATAGGTGAAATGCCTCCCAGCATAGAAGAATCTGATGTAACAAGAAGAACCTGAGCGGTATGAAGTTCACTCTCTAAATGGAAAGTGGGATCGACCGAATGTAAAATTGAATTGACCACTTGATCAACTAATTGATCATCAACCTGAGTGACATGAGTTTCACTCTCCAATGGAAGAGTGTGATTGACTGTACTTGAATTTAGATCAATCACTCCGTCAGTTGACGGTAGGTTGGGAGAAAGTTTACGGTAGCCAGTTGGAAATTCTTGTTGTGGAACAGTAAGGTTTTCCAACAATGTTGAGGCTTCATCCATGTGAGGGCAAATGTGAGTTTGATGACTCCCTTTGCATAACTTACAAGGAAACCTAACTTTACCCTTTTTCCCAGGAACCTGACTATCACTGGTTGATGGATCAACAGAAAGTTGATGAGGTTTTTCTGACCATACTTCCAAGACCTTTGGAATACCAGGACAATTGACAAGGAAGTGGTCACCCTTACAAAGCCTGCAAGGGTATTTGGGTTTACGATGCATGTCGGAATTTTCCTCAACACAACTAACACTTACAGTCGCGGTTGGTTGGTTGACTTCTTTCTTATCTTGCTTCTTCTTCTTCTTCTTATTCTTCCCTTTCTTCTTCTTCTTAGCCTCCTGGTTACTAGCATCAAGGTTTTTACCAGGCAAAGAGGAAGAAATGGAGGAAGAAAAATTAGGCGAAGAAGGTAAAGGGTCAACAGAAGGTTGGTGATGTTGAGATGGTGAACTCTGTTGAGGTGAAGCATCTGGTTGAGATGGAACAATTGGAGTATTTTGGGCCAACGAAGTTGAAAATAACCATATCGGTAAACCTATTGTAAATCCAGGTAATGACAAAGTAGCGATATAAGGAGGACCAGCATTTCCAAAGTAAGGAAAAGTACTAGGATTCTCATTAGGAGGGGTTCCTAGGTTGATAAATTCCGGAACATTTGCCATTATATTCAACTTCAGTGAATTTTATTAACAATCTTAAAACTAAAATTAACAATTCACGATTCACACCTAACAATTAAAATTCACAATTCACACCTATGGTCTCTAAAACTAAAAACAAACAAATTAACACGCGCTATCAAATCTAGGAGTCAAACCATACACAAACAGTAGCCTTCCGGACCGAAAACACTAGTTGGTGATGAAGCCCAACATCGCCGAATTCAGTACAGAAGTGGTGGGTGGAACATTTACCCCGGCAACCTGCTTAATGAATAGACTGGACCAAGTTCCTCAACTTTAACCGTCTCGAGTGAAGTGAACCCCCCAGAAAATCCAAGTGAGTCTAGCCGACGTCTGCTCCAGGTACAGTGGGATCTTCCCTCCACTGTCACCTTGGGTAGAACCCTAAAGATAATGGTCACTAAGGTCACCAACAGCAACAAATGCACCTGGGGGAACAGTCTACACTCCGACAGCACGCAAGGGCAGAGTATCAAGCTCAATCCCCTTGCCGGCTCCTTGACAATAATCCAAGGTTTACCGACAAGTGACCCCTGGCTCCTCGAAAATGGTTAATCCGAGGTTTACCGTTTGTAATACGTGCGTGTCTGGCGTCGTTCCCAACGAGGGAGGATTGATCCCCTCACTGGTTCGGACACGAGCTCGTGCTTCTCCTTTAAGAGGAGCTTTCCCAGAGTACAAGTGAGACAATTGGATTTATTCTATCACAAGATAAGCTACTTGTTTGGTTTTGTTGTCTTGGAGAGTTAATTACTCACCTACTCCAAGACACTAGCCTGATCTAAATTGGTGCTTCAGAGCCCTAGTAAATAAAAGTTACTACTTCGATTTTACTTTAAGCGTTACTTTTATGGTTTTTCTTTAAAGACAAAAGGTAGTGGAAGTGAAACCAATGGTGTGTAGACTCGACTCAAACCACTAAAAGATGCACCTAAGATGATTTATGCTACTTTGCTTTTTCAATGAAATTCTTAACTAAGAGAGTTGAGAGAATGCAAATTTTAGAGAAAACAACTTCCTTAGAAAAGACAATCAAAGAAACAATTCTCTTTTTCTTTTCAAGCATGCAAACATGACCACTCTTAACTTGCACGAAACAACTCTTTTTCTTTCAAAACTTTTCAAAGCGACTTGAAACAAAACTTTTCAAAGGAGATGTTTTTGTATTTTCTCTTTTTAATAAAGCATATAAACCTATCTTAACAAAAAAACAATTTCAAAAGCTACAAAAACTATGAAAACTTGACTCACAAGCAAATCAAAAGAGAAATTACTCTAAGCAAACCTAACAAGGCAAAAGCTCACAAAGATGATTCTAGGTTGTTTTACTTGATCAAAATCAAATCAAGGACCAGCCAATGCAGAATCAAAAGACTAGTCAAAACAAAACTCAAATCTTTTTGTTCTTTTTGTAAAATGGAATTCAAGACTTAATCAACAAGCACTTCGAAATTTGCCCAAGAGACAACTCAATGGTAAGTTGCTCTCACAGGTAGACTTTATGACAGGTCTGACTTCTTAGAATGCTGACAAAACCAGAGAGATCTAAGGCTTGACAACTTCTACCGCCAAAGTCACTACAAGACCTACTCAAAATCAAACCCTAGGGCTTACACTTCGATGAAATCCACTAAAACACTCAATGCTATCGAAACAAGTTCAGGTGAAGATTTTTGAGAAGGGACTAATGAATCTGGGCAGTAAACACTAAGAAAAAACAAAATCTAAGAGCAAAAAATGCAAAAAATGGAATTTTCTCAAATTTTAGCAGGGGACGCAGGCAACCCGTTAGCACAGGTGCGGGCCCGCTCTGTGCACACAGCAAAAGTGCGTCCAGAGACGCACTGTGCAGCACTCAGAGGGTGCGTCCTACTGAAAAACTCAAAAAAAATCAAAATAAAACTAATCCTAAGCTAACCCACCCAAAGACAAAGTCACAGAGCCAAAACCAGAAAAATAAACCAATTTTCTCAAAGCAAAGTTCACACAAAGGAAAAGACTTTTCTCATCAATGGAATCCCCAGTGGAGTCGCCAATTTGTCACACAAAATCAGTCAAAAGTGCGGACACAACCGACCTTCCTAGAAGTCTAAGACATTCTAATGACAAACAAAACAAACTAGAGCTATCCTTCTCTAAACATGCATTATGATATGAGAAATCAAGTGTTTCATTCTTACCTTTGTCCAAACGTTGTTGTAGAAGTCCAAGCTTTGTTGATCTGGATGAGCTCCTCCTTTTCTCCAAAACCTACAATCACCAACAGTCAAACAATTAAATAGCACCTGATTATAACATAAAACAAAGCATATTCAACATATAGACCAAGGAGTACATGAAATAACTCATAAACAACAAGTTATTGAGAAGAATGGACCAATTTGCATTAAAGGTAATCAAAAGGAACCATTACAACCTGAGCCTTGGTGTTGTGCAAGCTCCTTCCAGGGTCTACAAGAGTCTTCCTCTACTTTGACAAAGCTCACCCACTTCCAAATAGAACAAGCAAAGATCGCAATCTCTCCTCACAAGCTTCTAAATGGGAGTCCTAATTCCTGCAGCATTTACCCTTAGAAATGTATAGCTTTCAACCTTTTCTCCTTCTGGCCCAATGCCTGTATTTATAGTGTTCAAGAGGAAGTTAATCAGGTCCACCATCAATGCGATAATCCCCTCTTTGGTTGGGATAGCTCCCCTATTGATGGGATAAGTTCCTCTTTGGTAGGAGTGCATGAACCATCTGGAGGCGCTCAATACACGTCGAACAACCTTCTAGAATGCTCTAGAAATGACCACAAGTGACTTTTTAAAAATAAAACTTGCGCATTTTAACCTTTTCAGGGGGACGCACCTACACCTTTACATACAGAGCGTCCAAAGACGCAGCTTTTGTGAACCTTGGGTGCGTCCCCGCAGGTAAGGTTGAGAGAACCTGCGTCCCCATAGATAAATACATTTAGAAAGACTTTCTCTCTTTTTGGAGTTTGACATGGAGAGAAGAGGCATAAGACTTGTCTAAGAGGGTAGTATGACTGTTGATAGAGTCATGCTAACCGTAAATAGTCATGGTGATATTTTTTAGTGTAACACTCACATATACACCTTTAGACTAAGGAGGGGAATGTTGGACACCTAATCCGATAAGGGTTTTGGGTGTGGAATATAAATTGTAATTGGAGTCCAAGATACCTTGGAAGATGAATCCAATGGTCATGGAAAATGTGTAATGTATATCATGGTGAATAATATGCAATGTCACATTTATCTTTCAAAATTTTCCATTACTTTTGTGTTGTTTAACATAGTATCGAGTTTAGCATCAACCTTGAAAAGTGTTGAAAAGTGTGCAACAAGAAATGCTAAACTTAGAATGTGCTAAAAATAGACCTGCTAAAAATAGCATGTATAAAAATAGCATTTTGGCCAGTGAGCTCATTGGCCAGATTGGGTGAGAGGTGAAACTACTAAAAATAGAAAGTTCTAAAAATAGCATTTATGGGTCCCTTCCTATTTATAGTAGTCCCTAGTCTATCTATAGGAAGTAAAATTAATTTTGGTCTTAACAACAGTTTAAAATATCAATTAATTAATCTCCATGAGTTAATTAATTATGAAAAATTAAACTTTAAGTCTTTGTGAGATCATGCAATTATTTTCTCCCTTGATTTAGGAATTTATCCCTTGATTAAAGGAGATAAGGTTTAGTTCTATAATGAGAGAATCAGTTGACTTAGTTCTAACTAGTCAAGTCCAGTTAGATTATTTTAACAAGTTGTTAAAATAATAAAATATAGTTTGTTAATGCTTGCATGCATGTGACAACTATTATTTTAGATAACTGAGGATTCACTGATGGATAACTATTGCATGTCAGTTCTATCAAAGACCTAGTTGAGATCAAATGTGGGACAGTGTACTATTAGATGCTTAACTATTTCTAGTAAGTAGTTTTTTCATGGTTGAGGAACTAGTGTTCTCAAGGAATACGTAGTTGGACCATTGGTTGTTTTTGGTATGTT
The DNA here is from genome assembly GCA_031772625.1 of Pinus tabuliformis. Taxonomy (NCBI): domain Eukaryota; kingdom Viridiplantae; phylum Streptophyta; class Pinopsida; order Pinales; family Pinaceae; genus Pinus; species Pinus tabuliformis. Next base: position 875,234,581 of record CM062814.1, on the reverse strand, counting down.
GGAATTAATAGCATATTCTTTTGCTATTATTTCCTAAGAAAACTACTTAAGGACCATAGGGAAAGCCTATATAAATAGGGTTTGGGTGGTTCATGAGACATATCTTCATAGTTCATTGAGAACTAAATAGCTCGAGAGCTAATTCTTTTTGTATTGTGAAGAGGATTTCCACTTGATTGATAATTCATGGTTGGGGTTTTATGTTGGTGCTTTCCCCTGGATATATCTTGTGTTATGTGTGATTAATTCTCTTGATCAGTTATTCATGTTTCTACTTGATGTTGCTCATGATTTCGATTATGTTTTCGCTTAATGTTTTGTAGAAGTAGAACAAGTATTATGCTTTAGGACATTGCATATATCAATTTGTTCTACGTGAAATTTGTACATGGTATCAGAGCACAGGTGATCAAGCAAGAACAGTATACTAGCAGGAGGAATTCAAAGTTTCTTATTCTTGATATAGATCTCAAGTTCTTATCACATCTATTTCATCGATGGCATTCAATGGTTTGAGGCTTGAGTATGCCCTTGATGGTAGATCAAACTATATAGCTTGGAAGGATCGCATGGAGGCAATTTTGGAAGATAATGGTCTTAAGGATTTCACTGATCAAGAAGTCCCTAAGCCTATTGACAAGACTGAGCTAGTGGAATGGTGTAAATGTGTGGCTAGAGATAGGAGAATTCTCTTGGAGGGTGTTCGAGATCACATAGTCTCAAGCCTCCATGGGAAGGAGTCCCCATTTGCAATGTGGAAAACATTGAAAGATTTATATCATAATAACAGTGATCAAAGGAAGTTGGCACTGAAGGACAAGCTTCGAAATATCAAGTGTGAGAAGGGTGACTCTATTTCTACATTCTTGAACAAGCTCACCACCTACAGAGATGAGCTTGCAAGCATGGGAGTCACTAAAGCTGATGAGGATATGGTGAGTCTAGCACTCCTTGGCCTTCCTAAGAGCTGGCATAGCTACCAGGACTTAGTGAATGGAAGGGACAAACTACTAGATTGGGAACAACTATGGTTGGATTTGATGTAGGAGGAGATCAGACGGAGCACCAGGGATGGAGCTTCTTCATCAAAACATGATGATGAAGAGAAATTGGCTTTAACTTCTAAAGCTAAGAAAGGGAAATGGAAGGCATCCCATTCCAGGTCTTCTCAAGGAGGGAAGAAGTTTGACAAGTCGAAGGTGAGATGCTTTCAGTGTCATGAGTTGGGTCATTATGCTAATAATTGCCCAAAGAGGAAGTCCAAGAAGAAAGGTTCCTCCAAGGAATCTGATGGTGATGTACTAGCTTCACAGTTTGAGATGGATTTCTCTCTTATTGCATGCATGGTTTCATCCAACATGGGATGTGTTTGGTATTTGGACAGTGGAGCTTCTTTCCACATGTTAGGTGACAAGAATCTTTTCAGCACTTTGGAGGAGAAGGATCTCCAGATACGGATTGAGATGGGTGATGACGGAAAGTACTGTATCTCGGGTAGAGGTACGGTTATGTTTCAGAGGGAGCATGGTTCTCCCCTCACTCTTTCTAATGTTATGTATATACCAGGGCTGAAAATGAATCTTGTGTCTATGTTATGCTTGAGGATAAAGGCTATGGTGTAGTCTTTAGTTTGGGAAAGGCTTTCCTAAGGCATATCGGCACTGAGCAGAACAAAAAGATTATGATTCGAATTAAGAATCTCTACAAGTTACAGGTAGAAGATTGTGCTACTCTCAGTTCCAAGGCAGAAGAGGTGCATGGCCAAGACATTGGCGAGTTATGGCATAGACTACTGGGCCACTTGCATCATGGGGCCTAGAAGATCATGCAACAAATTTCTACCAGATTACCCAAGTGCAAATTGGAGCAGAAAAGCATATGCAAAGGTTGTACTCTGGGTAAGTATGCGAAGGCTTCCTTTCATGATCAGGATGGTAGAGCAAGAGCAGTTCTAGATCGAGTTCATTCAGATGTATGTGGGCCCTTCTCTACAACCTCCACCACGAAGCAAAGGTACTTTGTTATTTTTATAGATGACTTTTCTCATATATGTTGGATCTACTTCATGCAAAAGAAGGATCAAACCTTTTTGAAGTTTTGTGAGTTCAAAGCTTTGGTAGAGAAAGAATCAGGGAGGAAGATAAAGGTCTTGCGGAGTGATAACGGTGGAGAGTATGTTTTCCAGTAATTTAAAGACTTCTGTGCTTTAGAAGGAATTAAACAGCAACTCACGGCACCTCATAACCCACAATAGAATGGGGTGGCCGAAAGAAAGAACAGATCTATTGTGGGAGCAGCTCGAGTGATGCTGCATGACCAAAGCCTACCACTTCATTTGTGGGCTGAGGCATGCAATACAGCAGTGTATCTTTAGAACTGAAGTCCTCATCATATTTTGGGGATGAAGACACCTATAGAGGCTTTTTTAGGGAAGCGGCCAAATGTAAGTCACTTCTGTATCTTTGGATCACCAGTTTACTGCCATATGACCAAAGATGCTTGGAAGAAGCTAGACCCAAAAACTGAGTTGGGAATACTTGTGGGGTATAAGGATACACCTCACAACTATCGGGTGTTTCTTCCTGCTAGTCAGAGGACAGTAGTGTACAGGGATCTGAAGTTTGATGAGCAGCAATCCATGCGAGAGTCACTTGAGAGGGAGCTTAAGTTGCATCGTGATGATGAGGAACTACTAGTTCCTAAGGAGGAGGAGCCTCTTGATGATGCAGAGTAGCCGCATGCAGAGATTCCAGTGGTGGAGATCACCACTACTAGAGAGTCTTCTAGATAGCGATGGAAACGCTCTTGGGAAGCTAAAAAATTGTTGCAGGATGCGAGAGAGAATGTGGGGCAGCCATCCTCTCATCATAGATAGAGGATATCTCCTTATAGATACACTGGCTACATGGCCCTGGTTGGGGAGTGTGTAGTGACCGAGCCTTCTTCTTTTGAGGAGGTAGTGCAGCAGGCAGTTTGGATGGATGCGATGGTAGAGGAGTATGATTCTATCATGAGCAACAATGTATGGGATGTTGTTCCTAGACCGGGGGACAAGTCAGTGGTTACTTCCCGATGGATTTGCAAGGTAAAGCAGGCAGCTGATGTCAATATTGAGAAACATAAGGCAAGATTTGTTGCCCGTGGTTTCTCACAGGTTGAGGGGATTTACTGTGATGAGACCTTTGCTCCTATTGCAAGGTACTCATCGATCAGGTCGATTCTAGCACTATCATCACAGATGGGTTGGAAGATCCATTAGATGGATGTGAAGATAGCTTTCCTCAATGGGGAGATCGAGGAAGAGGTATACATTGAGCAACCCGAAGGATTTGAGACCTTCGATCTTGAGTCACATGTTTGTCAGCTCATGTGAGCATTGTATGGGCTAAAGCAAGCACGTTTTGCTTGGTATACCAGGATCGACAACTATTTCACCGGGTTGGGCTTCACCAAGAGTGAAGCAGATGCAAACCTCTACCACATCATTGTAGATGGTAAGCTATTGATTATCGTACTTTATGTCGATGATCTAATTTTGACAGGTGATGATGAGTTGATCAAGTCTTGCAAGAAGGATCTTGCAAGAGAGTTTGAGATGAAGGACATGGGCCTCATGCACTACTTTCTAGGCATGGAGGTGTGGCAGAGAGATGGGGAAGTATTTTTTTCTCAAGGAAAGTATGCCAATGAGATACTGAGGTGCTTCCACATGGATATGTGCAAGCCCATGGAGACTCCTCTAGCAGGTAACTGGAGGAAGGAAGATGCTACTTCAGGTGAGGTAGTAGCTCTTACAGTTTATCGGCAACTTGTGGGTTCACTCATGTATCTAGTGAACACACGACTAGATTTGTGCTTTATAGTGAACCAGCTGAGTCAAGATATGGTTCAGCCAACCAAGTTATTTTGAAAGGTGGCAAAGCATGTGCTAATATATCTCAGAGGCACTACACAGTATGGATTATGGTACAAGCAAACAGAGGAAGTGAAGCTCCAAGGCTTCACAGATGCAGATTGGACAGGTAGTCCATCAGACAGGAAGAGCACTTCTGGAGGGATCTCCAACCTTGGGTCTGCTATAGTTTCTTGGTGTAGCCAGAAACAGAGATCAGTTGCACTTAGCTCAACGGAGACAGAGTACATGGCAGCAAGTCAGGCTGCATGTGAGGCCATCTGGATGCGAAAGATCCTAGTGGTATTGTTTGGTCAGGTGATGGATCTGATGGTGATACATTGTGATAATCAGAGTTGCATTAAACTCTCTGAGAGTCCAGTGTTTTATGACAGGTCGAAGCATATAGATATCCGGTATCATCATCTACGGGATTGTGTGGTCAAGAGGATCATGATGTTGCAATATATCTCGACCGAGGAACATGATGCAGATATTTTGACAAAGGCATTGTCAAAGGGCAAGTTTGAGTTCCATAGAGATAGGATCGGGGTTGCTGATGATCCCTTTCTTGTTGAGAGGGAGTGTTGAAAAGTGTGCAACAAGAAATGCTAAATTTAGAATGTGCTAAAAATAGACCTACTAAAAATAGCATGCATAAAAATAGCAGTTTGGCCAGTGAGCTCATTGGCCACATTGGGTGAGAGGTGAAACTGCTAAAAATAGAAAGTTCTAAAAATAGCATTTCTGGGTCCCTTCCTATTTATAGCAGTCCCTAGTATATCTATAGGAAGTAAAATTAATTTTGGTCTTAACAGCAATTTGAAATATTAATTAATTAATCTCCATGAGTTAATTAATTAAGAAAAATTAAACTTTAAGTCTTTGTGAGATCATGCAATTATTTTCTCCCTTGATTTAGGAATTTATCCCTTGATTAAAGGAGATAAGGTTCAATTCTATAATGAGAGAATCAGTTGACTTAGTTCTAACTAGTCAAGTCCAGTTATATTATTTTAACAAGTTGTTAAAAAATAATAAAATATAGTTTGTTAATACTTGCATGCATGTGACAACTATTATTTTAGATAACCGAGGATTCACTCATGGATAACTGTTGCATGTCAGTTCTATCAGAGACCCAGTAGAGATCATATGTGGGACAATGTACTATCAGATGCTTAACTATTTCTAGTAAGTAGTTTTTGCATGGTCGAGGAACTAGTGTTCTCAAGGAATACGTAGTTGGACCATTGGTTGTTTTTGGTATGTTGGAATTAATAGCATATGCTTTTGCTATTATTTCCTAAGAAAACTACATAAGGACCACAGGGAAAGCCTATATAAATAGGTCTTGGGTGGTTCATGAGACATATTTTCATATCTTCATAGTTCATTGAGAACTGAATAGCTTGAGAGCTAATTCTTTTTGTATTGTGAAGAGCATTTCCACTTGATTGACAATACATGGTTGGGGTTTTATGCTGGTGCTTTCCCTTGCATATATCTTGTGTTATGTGTGATTAATTCTCTTGATCAGTTATGCATGCTTCTACTTGATGTTGCTCATGATTTCGATTATGCTTCCGCTTAATGTTTTGTAGAAGTAGAACAAGTATTATGCTTTAGGACATTGCATATATCGGTTTGTTCTACAGGTGAAATTTTTACAAAAAGGAATGTCTCAACCTACGTAAAAAGGGAGAACACCAACCTAAAAGGGAAGGTCTCAACCTGCGCTATTTTAAGGAAGGCCATCAACCAAAGGCATGATCATGGGCTTCTCTATCTCTAGCTACAACTCTGAATCTAGATATGGTTGTCTCTGGCTATAGGCTCAGGTAGTAGGTTCAGGATTTAGCCTAGGCTCGCTTGATGTATTTTTGAATCTTCTAAATGACCTATAACTCCCCCCTGTCAAATAAAAGGTGAGAAGATGAAGAAAAGTCAACTACAAGACTTTTCAATATTTGTGAAAAAAAATTGTTATATGAGTAAAATATTTTCTTGATTATTGAAGCCAATTGCTAAGAAGTTATCCATCTAAGGTGAATCTTTGTTCTATTGAAATGTTTAACTAGGTTCAGTATTCATAATTTCTATTATAATCATCATTTTATGAATCTAACAAAAAGAGAGAGAAATTTTATTATTATTATTTTGTAGCATGGGTTTCATGCTGAAGATTATTTTATTTGTGTGTCAAGCACCTATTGAGTGATTCTAGGGTTTTTTTCATGAATTCAAGAAGTCAAAAGATTCATTGTAATATGTTAAAGACCCTTTTGGGCATATTATATATAGTCAAGGGAATTTATTTGTGTCAAAATTGAGTCAAAGTCACCCTCCAAGAGAAGTTGGCTTATAAAGTGATAAGTCGGCCTCATGGAAGAACTATTCAACCTATATATAAGGGAGAACTCGACCTCACTTAAGGAGCATCCAAGAAAGTTCCATATTGCACAAGAAAGACAAGAAGACCTAGCGAAAAAGGAGGGGACCTAAATAAGAAGAAACCAAATTTTTATGGATTGTTTTGGGGCTAATTTTTTCCACACATGAAAAAACTTAGGGCATCAATCTATTGTAGGTAAATTAAATTATAGTCCTACTTAGAAGAAGTTGAAATCTGGAAGCAAAAGAATTAAGTGAGGTAGTCAAGTTGTTAAAGAAAGAGAAACACCTTGAGAAAAGGAAATAAAAGGTGATTTCAGCCACTCATCCTCTCACACGTGTGAAATTAATGAAAGTACAGGTAGGGAAAAAACATGTAGTTCAAAAGCAGTGACCTAATTTTGAAGTAAGGGCCAAAAATATGAAGTATAGATGCAATTTGATAGGAGTTTACTTTGTGGAAGAGTAGTTCATCAATAAAATATTTGACTTGGCCTTGGATGGGTCTTTGTCAAAGGTCAAAGGTCTTGGAATTCATCATCTAAACATTATATAAGAATAGAAGAAATCTTGTTGGTTTTCCTCTCAAGAGAAGAGGTTTTGGCCCTAACTTGCAACCTACATTTTGTGTCCTCTTGTATCTTTGATATTCATTGTTTGGTAGTTGTTTGATGATAAGAACATAATAATAATAATCAAGTGAAAGAGAAGCTAATAGAAAGTACATCAATTTAAGTAAGAGAACATCACAAGCAGTGATCAAAGTAAGATAAATCACTTAATCTAGTTTCCCCTATATTTCTCAACACGTTCTTGCAGGAGGCTTGTTTATGAAGAATCTATTTGAATGATGATTTTGTTGACCACAATTCTCACACGGATTAAGATCAAAACAATGATCTTTCAGATGGCCAACTCTATCCAATGTTGGCATTTGACAATCTACTATGAATGTGGAGGAGGAGAGAGATCTGAAAGAGGTGAAGATGAATTGTCATGAAGAAACCTAGCACTATGAAACTGGATGGGCTTGGAATATTATGGAGTGTGAAGAGAAACCTCCTTGTCATATCCAAGACCAATTATATTTCTATTGTTGATAATCTCTTCCCAAGGTTTGATAATGAGCATGGGAAGTGCAACCTGAACTTATGCATCTTTATGTAAAACTACTCATGAAATGGGCACTTGATCTTACTCAACCTCTGGCTCAATTTCTTCTTGTCGATGGGAGTCTATCTCAATCACAAACAAAGGATTGTTTTGAACAAAAAATAATTCAGAATGATGTCGATGTTGTTGTAACTCATCTTGTTGTAGATGTGACTAAAGCTACAAAAACTCTATCTTTTCTTGTGCATTTTGGAAACAAGTTCTAATATTAGACAGAGATATCCCTGTTGTGTTTTAACTATTCCTTTCAGTAATGGAAATGATTAGACTTCTCAATAACTATAATAAACTATGGGTTGTGTTATATTCTTTTTAAAACTAGCCCCACAAGTGAAGTCAGGGGGTTAGAGGAGGGGGGGGGGGGGGAGCGGTTAGTGTACCCTTTGTTGTGTGGGCACAGTGGGGGGGTCACCAGGGGGGGCTGCCACACCCCCTGTAGGGGGGTTTGAGGGAGGTGGTAGCCCCCCTCTACGAGGTCCAGAGAAGCACCCCATGAATTTTTTTTTGAACCCTATATTAGGTGGGTGGACCTACCTATGGTTTTGTGCATGGATTTCACACATGGTTTTGGGTACGATGGTTTTCGGTCCATGGCATTTTGTAGATCCGGTCAAGGGAACTACTGTTATGTTCTAATCAAGGGTTAATGGATTGGTTTTTGTCGATTCTTCAGCGTGTATATATATATATGTATTGTAACATTGAAAGGAACAATAATGAAAAATCAATCTAGTAGTCCCGGTTTTGGGATCCAGGGGAAAATCTTTGTATATATTTGTTTTATGTGTTATGCTCTCGCCATTGTTTATTTTTGTTTTTAGAATTTGTATGCAAGTAATTTCTGTATGGGGTTAAAACCTACAAATTTGAGCCATTAAAAAAATGACTATTTGATGACAATTGTTCCAAAGAGATGTCAATTTCCAAAATAGTCAAATGCTTACACTCTGCCTTTTGTTTTTTTTTTTGTAATAATCTGAACAACATTCTTGATATCTTCTATTAAAAATTACATATCCAATACAATATTTGCAAATGGTAATACTTCAATATCTATGACAATCCTTCAATGCAAAATTCCCAATTCAAATACTATACCATAAACCAGTGCATCTGACTCACTACTCTGCATATGAAAGGCACACAATTAAACATCTCTCAAATGCACCAATGCAAGAAGTCACAAACCAACATGAACCAATGACTTATTATATAAGTAATGACTTATTTATTATATAAATAAAGTAGCAACAACCTTGATCCGATTTAAATAGGGACACAACCAATTACAGATATAACCATAAATACAAAGATGTAGTAGAAATAACACTTCATTTCATTAATATCAAATATTGAAATATGCTTACAAACAGAATGGAAATAAGACTAGTTCGGGTGATGGTAGCTCATCTCTGAGAAGAGATGTGGTGGTTGCATGCCTCCGAAATGTGTTACAATGAGTCTCAAAGGCCTATTTATTAATGAGAAACAATGGAAAACCCTAAACATCCAAAAACCTAACCTTAGGAGATGAAGCGCCAAAACTGTGGGCCCCATTTGGATAAACTAGTACATCAAATTCTCGGGGTCGTAACTTTGGCATACGATCTCCATTTGGCTATCATAATACCTCATTTCGAAGATCTCAAAGAGAAGGTCGCAAAAATAAAGGCAAGCTAATTTAGGGCATTTCTAGTCTCTCTATTTTCCCTAAAAACGTCGTTCAGGGCCTCAAAACAGCTCTAGAATTTGAGGCCCTGAAAAATTGCCAAAAATAGTAAACTGTGCTACAATTAAGGAAACTGAAAAACTGAAAGAGACAGTGTTGGGGGTCAAAGTGGAATAGGTAGGTGGCCACCAATATCCACATGGATCACTCCTCCCCCCTTAGGAATCAATGGTCCCCATTGCGTTGAGTTCCTCCATGAGATGAGAAAACTTCTGCTGAACTTGGTCCTTGGTGAGCCACTTGCCCTGGTGAAGGAGTTGGTCTACTTTGACAACTCGATATAGTCAATCCTTTGTTGTCAGGTGTTCTTGGTCTATGTGTCCATGATCCAATCAGTTGTGGTCTGTTCCATGCAATCTATATTTAACTCTGTAGGTGTGAGTTGTTCTGCAATGTCTGATGTGTCTAGCAATGGTGGGAAGTATGGTCGAAGGTGGTCCACATTGAACACTAGGTGTAGGCCAAGGAATGGGGGAATGTTGAGCTCAAATGCATTGTCTCCCATCTCCTTGGTATTGGTGTAAGGACGATATCAGAGTTGTTTGAGATTCTGATAGGCTCCGGTAAGATGTTGCTTTTCCAAATGCAACTAGATTTTGTCACCCACCTGAAACTTGTGTGGCACCCGATGTTGATCATGTCGCTACTTGTACTTGGCATTTGATTTCTCCATAATGTTGTGGACCTGTTGGTAGATATGTTGGATTTTGTCAATGAAGTTGTTTGCCTTATCGATTTCGGAATGGACATGATCCGAATCTTCATGAGTAGTTGCAAATGGCATGGCCACATCAATGGGACATAGTGGCTGGAATCCCAAGCCCACCTGAAAAGGGTTGTGGCCAGTCAAGTTGTGGAGAGCCCAGTTATAGTTGTGTTTGGCATAGGGTAGGCTCTCATCCCAGGTGCATGGATTCTTTGAGTTGTACATGTGCGGAATGTGTATGATCATCTTGTTGACGACCTCTATCTCGCCATTAGTTTGGGGATGGAAAGTTGTGGACTTAGTGAGCTTGGTGTCCAGCATTGACTGGAGACTGGACCAAAATGTATTGAGGAACCTACTATCCCGATCTGAGATGATAGACTATGGGATCCCAAAGTGTACCCCCACTCATTCAAATAAGAGTTTAGCAGTGGCTTTCGTTGTGATATTCTTCTTACAAACCTCCATAATGGCCATCTTCGAGAATTTGTCGATGACTAAAAAAAACAGTCGTTGCCATGCTTAGTAGAAGGAAGGTCTGACATGTAATCCATGGAGATGGATTCCCAAGGTCGACTAGGGGTAGGTAGCAGAGTATAGAGTCCTTGCTTCTTGATGGTAAGATTGGAAATGGCGCAGGCAGTGCAGGATCTAATGTACTTCCTGGCATCTTGTCAAAGATTCGGCTAATAGAAATACTTCTGCAGTACTACCACCGTTTTCTCAACCCTGAAATGCCCAGTGGCCCGACTGTAATGTGCTTCCCAAATCATCTTGGCACGCTCTCTTGAAGGAAGACAAAGGTGTCCCAGGCGGCATAATAGGGCATCTTGGAGGTGAAAATTTGGAACTTGTTGACCCTCCAAGAGCATTTGGTATGTGTGGCCGAATTTTGGGTCGCTTTTGTAGAGAAGTGGCCAATCAAAAGTCTCATTCCCATGAAATTTTTGCATGGTGTTTAATGCCATGATCAATCGTCGACTGAGGCAATCTGCAACATTATTGGTGTTGCCCTTCTTATACATGATATTCAAATGGAACTGTTGCAAGTATGTGGACCACTTATGATGGCAATCATTCTACAACTTCCCTTGCATTTGTATGAACTACACAGGACAGTGATCTGTGTGGATGACCGTTTCCTTCCCCAAAATGTAATTCCTCCATTATCGATAGGCCTGCACAATGGAATACATCTCTTTCTCATAAGTGAGATACTTCCGGACTGTGCCTGAAAGTTTCTCACTGTGATATGCCACTAGATTCCCTTGTTGAGTAAGGACTGCCCCAATAGCATAATCAGAGGCATCTATCTCGATCTCAAATGGTTGTTGCAAGTCTGGTAATGTGAGCATTAGTGTAGAGAAGAGGCAATTTTTCAACTCTATGAATGCCTTCTGTTAAGATTTAGACCAAAAGAATTTTTCTTTCGCTCCTCCCTTGGTGACTTGACTCAAGGGCCAAGTGATATGAGAGAATCCCAAAACATACCTGCGGTAGTAATTGGCAAGACCCGGAAAGCTGTGGAGATCTATCAAAGTGGTTGGGTTGGCCAATCCTGGATGACTTGGATCTTGGATGGATCCACATGCACCCCCCGTTCATAAATAATGTATACCAGATACTAAACTTGGGTCATGACAAAAGTGCATTTCTCCAAATTGGCGCATAGCTTGTGTTGCCGCAATGTTTGGAGAGCCTATCGGATGTGGTGGAGGTGCTCTCCCCAACTCTGGTTGAAGATCAGGATGTCATCCAAGTATACTACTACAAATGAGTTGGTGAAAGGATGCAAGATGTCATCCATCAACCTCATGAAGGTTGCAGGAGCATTCATCAACCCGAAAGGCATAACCAACCATTTGAAAAGGCCCTCCTTGGCTTTGAAGGTAGTCTTCCACACATTATAGGGTTCGATTGGTACCTAGTGATATCCTGACTCCAAGTCAATCTGGTTGAAATATGTTTCCCCCTTCAGTTGGTCCAAAAGGTCATCAATCCATGGGATCGGGTACCTATTCTAGACAATGATATTTTTTAGTGCCTGATAGTCAATACGGAGTCTCCAAGTGCCATCCTTCTTCTGTACCAACATGATCAGGCTCCCACTGGGTGATGAACTCGGCCAGATGTGACCTTTCTGCAGCAACCCCTAAGTCTGCCTCTTTATTTCGTTGTTCTCAAGAATGGAGCACCGATATATTGGTCCATTGGGTAGCGGCACACTTGGGGTCAAATCGATGGAGTGCTTGACCTGACAATGAATAGGCACCCCTGCATGGGAGGTGAAGATGTCCTCGTACTCCTCCATGACCTTGTCCATATGTTGTTGTCATGTGGAGGGGCCCTATCTAGAGTCATGGCCACCATCTTCTTCTTTCCTTGAGGGTGTATCATCAGGAAAACAAATTTCCCGGTTTTGGAAATGAGCTTACTGCATTTTTTTGCAGTAACCAAAGAGATGGCAATAAGCGGTGCTACCTCTAGTATCCTGTACAACTTATTCCCCAAAGTAACAATAACAGCATGAGGCCTTGATTCATACAAATATGTTGTTTGCATAAGTATGGTTGGCCTAATACTACTTCACAAACATCAAGGGGAGAAATGTCACATAATACCTCATCCATGAAGGGCTTGATGATGTATGGAAGGCGACAATGATGGCTCATGTGAAGATCTCGTCATTGGTGAAGCCACTCGATAGTGTATAGTTGTTGATGTGTTGTGGTTGGTAAGCCTAGCTGCTTCATGACCTCTGCCAAAATGAGGTTCTTTTGGTTTCCGTTGTCGACAATGAATTGTAGCAGGGAACTCTTTACCCACATCTGGGAGTGGAAGAGGTGCTCCTCCTCCTCTAGATCTTCAGGTTCCTCCTTCTAGATCTTCATGGTGGAAACGGTGGCGTTGGGCTCCAAATCTATAATCTGCTTCCCTTTGTCATTCCCCTTATCAATTTCTGACTCAGAGTTGGAACATGCATATGATTCCAAAGCCTTTAGCTCGGCCACCAGTGACTACTTGGCTCGAAACTCACTTGCGTTGTGAGTGGAGCTCTTATGGAACTCACACCACTTTCTTGTGTCCTTCTTCGGCTTTGATGTGTTGTTCTTTACTTGCAGCTTTGGTGGGTTTTCTTGGGCCACCCCGCCTTGGCTTTGTCCTTTATTCTGTGGTTTTGGGGTATCTTTCCCTTGCTTCAGATTCGTAGATCCAAAGTCTCACTTCTTTTGTTTAAACTTTTGCTCGATCTTGACAGCATATCGATATGTCGTGCTAAGAGGAGATGTTCAGGAACTCCATCTCATCTTGGATGTACCTGTGTGGGTAGTCATGGTACCTGAGAACCAAGTGGTTCTTAGAATCCTTGATACCCAACTTCATGCAAAGGATATGAAAAACATTGGTAAACTCTGGTACATCTTGGTCCCTTCCTTGTTGCAACTTTGTTCACTTTATGGATTTATCCTCATAGCTCCCGATAGGATAGTTCTGCTCCTTGATGGCATCCTGAAATGAGTTCCAAGTGGGCGCAGCTGAAAACAGTGAGTTTGTACTTTCATCCTTCTGCTCACAGTAGGTTTCCCACCAGTGCTTGATGTGGGGGCTGCTTTGAGAAGTGCAAAAGTGATCTTTTCCCGGCTAGAAAATCATGAATGAAAAAATATCCTTCTAGCAAATTTAACCATTTATCTACAATGTTTGCATCTATCTGACCCTCAAATATGGGAATGTCAAAGTTAACTTTCAAGGGTGTGGTGCTTCCAGAGTAGTTGCCGGAAGTAGATGTGTCTCCCTTGGGTAGCCACTAAAGGATCTGGACAAAATTGTCCATTATCGCATTCCATTGTCAGTCGAGGGCTTCTTCAAGCAAGATTTTGCTAGGATCTCCTACCCCCTCGTCTTCCTTTTCATCTACCATGGGAGGCCGCTGGGATTTGTGAGGTTGGTCTTATAAAGGTTCGACCAATTCAATCCCTAACTCCTTATATCCCAACCTCACTGGGGACATGCAAAGAAAATCAGAGAAAGAGCGTGGAAAGAGTAGACTGCTCTGATACCACTGATTCAGATTTAAGCAGGAATACAACAAATCAAAGATATAACCATAAATACAAAGATGCTATAGAAATAACACTTCATTTCATTAATATCAAATACTGAAATATGCTTACAAACAGAATGGAAATAAGACTAGCTCAGGTGATGGTAGCTTATCTCTGAGAAGAGATGTGGCGGCTACATGCCTCCGAACTATGTTACAATGAGGCTCAAAGGCCTATTTATTATTGAAAAATAATGGAAAACCCTAAACATCCAAAAATCTAACCCTAGGAGGTGAAGTGCGAAAACTGTGGGCTCCGTTTGGGTAAATTGGTACATCAACTTCCCGGGGATGTAACTTTGGCATATGATCTCTGTTTGGCTCTCATAATACCTCGTTTTGAAGATCTCGAAGAGAAGACCATAAAAATTTGGCAAGATAGTTTGGGTCATTTCCAATCTCTCCATTTTCCTTAAAAACGTCTTTTAGGGCCTCAAAATGGCTCTGAAATTTCAAGACCCGAGAAAAACTACCAAAAATAGAAAAATGTGCTACAATTAAGGAAACCCAAAAACTGAAAGAGACAGTGTTGGGAGTCCAAGTGGAATAGGCAGGTGTCCACCAATATCCACCTGGATCAAGCCTTCACCACAACCACTTCAATGTTATGTATTCCTTGACCAATGTACATGTAGAGAGACAACATAGAACTTAATGTGACGCATAGAATAACCCAATTCAACATTCACCAATGCAAGTCAATTGGAATGTGAACCTTATTTCTTAGAGAAATTTCTTAATCTCCTCCTGGTGTACTTGTCCTTGCTAAAAAAAACCTAAACACAGAACGGGGTCACAAGATTATGAGTGGCAATGAATAAGTGGAAAATTATAATCAAATGCGGGTGGAAATGGAAGAATTTGTAGACTTAGAGGCATGGGATAGTGTGAGAATAAAGTAGAATAGAAGAAAATAAATTAATAGTACCCATAGCTATTGTGTACACACCTTTTAAGTAATTTAAAGCAACATTGTTACCATATAGCTAGATGTGGCCGAGCCAAGAATGCATAGTGAAAATATTCTACATAGGCAATGCGAGCTATGACATATATTGACCACCAAATAATGGTCTGCTCCACTACTTCTAAACTTTTTTTTGCTTCATGCTTATGATTGACTTTAGCGTCCTTTCCAACCCACCTCACAGCATTCAGAAACCAACCGCGGGAGTGAGCCCATCTAATGCCACCTCTACTAATGAGAACTTAGAGAATCAATTTGATCTGGTAGGAATTTTAAAACTCAACACCCATCAATTTTGGTCAGATTTAAGAGTTATGTGATGGGTTACTATTGATAATGGTTCATAGAAAAATTGTACTATGCATGCGCAGTGCACTTGAGGGGACTCGAACCATTGGCTTCAATCGAAGAGCATTAAAATAGGAACAAATCTATGGAGAAAACATTCTTATCAACAATATTTGATGTTGTCATTCATTTTGCTAGGTTAAAGTCTGTCAAAAAGAGTGTAGCAAGACAATTCTTTACCTATATGAGTTGTTAGAGCCTAGATTTACCTCAGGCTGAAAAGGCAGGATCCAGGACCAACATCAAACCACGCTCAGCTTTGTAGCTAGCCCTACGAGGACAGGAGAGGGCTCTCTCCGGGTCAATCTCAGCAAATGATAATCGATGGGGCTTGAGATGACTAAAATAAAAACTAATTTTAGGCTAGGTATGAAGTGTAAGGATTTGATTTGTTTTTTCGGGGTTTTGTTGGAATCAAGAGAAAGGCAAATTTGGGTCTAAGGATGAAGGCCAGTTTTGCAGAGTTCTGATTGAGGCGAGAAAGGCAATCATTTTGATGCTTTGATTTGTAAAGATGGAGGGCTCAGACTAGTGAGAAGCTGAAGAGGGCGAGAGGGTATCAAGAATCCTCTTCAAACTGAAGAAAACATTGAAAATTAAACAAAACTAAAAGGCAGAGCACATCAACCTAATGAATTCTACCTTTGTCACTCATTTGTTTAATTTCACAAGCAAAAGAGAAAGGAAATGATACACACAAATATCAGTGAACTTACAAATTACATAAAGAAAAACACCATCAAAACACAGAGCCACAGGGATCCCAAAAAGTGCTACAAACCCTGGTCTTTCCTTTGCCAAAAATGCAGAAATCAAATGTACAATGGAGTGCCAAGCAATCCCAAGTGTCCAACCCTGAAAATGACTGAGAAATTACATGATATAGACAAGCCTAACTTCTTCCGATGCCTCTAGGGGTCGAGCTCATAATTCTAGGAGCTGTTTCAACAATATCTAAACAAGGACCTGAAAAATAGGCAATGAAACAACTTGCCTCTATATAAAAGGAAACTGATTCATTCACTATCTTTTCACTTTTTAGTGAATGAATCTAAATGGATGAGTAACAATGTGCCAAAATTACATCAAATTCATGAATTTACATTAAGATAAATCAAGAGTTACATGAAAAAGTGAAACTAGTCAAAATTAGGCGAAATTCTGAGTTGCTGAGTGAAAAATAGGCCAAATTTCCCTATGCGTCGCGCCTGAAACCTATATGCCTAGCACAACTTTGAGGCTGATTTTGAGGGCCTTTACGAAGCCCAAATTGAGCTCAAGATAGCTTGTTGGAAAGCCCTACCCGTCTACTTTTCAACCCAAGTGGAATTTCTAGATTTGGTATCCATTTTCCCCTCCAAAAATCCAATCTCCCAACACTGCTTCCTGTGGGTGCAAAAGGTGGCGGAGAGGTCATTTTTGTGTGTTTTTGACCCTTTAGGCAACCTAGAACTTGATGAAATTCTTAGGTAATTCATGAGCATGCATAAATTTTTATAGCAAATCCAGAAATACAAAGTTTTCGTCCAGAGGATCTCCCAATTATAAGCGCGCACCCAGTGGTGCTACGCGTTGGGCAGGAAAATCTGTTTTGAAGCCAAAAAATTCAAAATTGACAAAATTTTCTCCAAATTTGCTGAAATTTGGACTGAAGGTCCATCATCACGTATCATGCTTAGCCAAAGAAGCTTCAGCCAATATTTGGAGCCTATCATTCCTTTTGCGTTGTTTTAGTGTCCTTCTTAGTCTTGCCTTCAGGATTTTGATCCTTGCTTTGCAAACATGAGTTCGTACTCGATAATGATTTTTCATGTGCCTGAGCATGTCCTTGTCTTTTTCTTCCTTCGCCAACAACTTCTCAAGGTGAATATTGACCCTCTCAAGCCAAGTCTCTCGATCAACCTCTATCTCCTGCTCTAATGAAGTGAACTCTATCCTCCTCCTTTGGGCAGCCTGGCGGTTTTGCCGAATGTTTTGTAACTCCATGACTGTATGCTGATCCTCCAGTTGTTTTTTTCGCTGCTCCAAATAGTTTATGACCCATTGAGCTCTCTGCAACTTGTTGGTCAATGCATCTATCTCGGCTTTCTTCTCCTGAATGACCTCCCTCAGCTTGTAGCTAGGGGAGCTCACATCATCATCGATGAGTATGAAATCAGTGTCTAGGCCTCCTGAAGGACCCTCATGCTGCATAAGCTTCTTGCCTCTGTCCTGTACCTATACTACTGATGACGGAAACAAGACCCCTTCCACCCGAGGTGGAGATAGTACTCATTGGGTTGCTACAAACAATCCTCTCATGCCTCTCTGTTAGGTGACATATGTCGACACACTAGTAATCTCTGCCTCCCGACCTCCATGCTGATGTGAAGGTTCACCTGCATGATGGACGACCTCCTGATGAGCTGCTAAAGCTGTGAAGAACTCATGGGAAATGAAGTCTTCCCATGTGATACCCTGCAACCCAAGCTGATATACAACAATGATCTTGATGAGCGCATAATGGTAAATGCTATTGTACTACTGTTCAGGAGTCTTCTTTTGCACAAGAGTAGTCATCCTCTTGATTTTTCGGCACATGAAATATGGAATGTTCATCATCTTCACTCTCGTGAAATGCATCAACAATCTGATATGGTATGCATAGAGGCATGAGAAGCAGCCCTCACAACTAAAGTATCTGATAATGAGTCTCATCAACGGCGCGTAGGATTCTTTCAAAAACCGGAATGGGAACACCTTGCTGAGTTGTTTCACATAGCTGGGCCTGATGTATGGTCCATAATGTACTTTTTCTACCTGCATTCTTTTGTTCCACTCCTCACCTACATTCAGTATTCCTATTTCTTGAGAATTTGTCTCTGGTGTCAAGGTGAAATTTACACCAGCAAGAGTTACCTGACCATCATGCAAATGCAAAACAAATAACCGAGCCAACTCCTGATGATGCTGAATCTAAGCAATCATTTTGCAATACTGAAAGCATGACTGTTGTTGGAAACATGCCATGGCAAGCGGGCAGACTTGCGGTTTAGTGAAAGAGGTGGGCTCTTCTCTAACATGTTTTCCTCCTTTACGAGGCCTTCTCGGTGCATGAAGCTCTGTGGTAGAATCACTGTCTTGTTCATATGATGAATCAGTCTCCATTTCCATAATGTTTCAAGCAAGGTGTATGTTTGTTTTGTTGAGAATGACTAATTGGTGCCTTTGTTTTCAATGCCAAATGTGCCAAAGGGAAATGAGGGACTGTGAGGAATATGAAACAGTGGGAAAAGTGGAGTTTGTCAAGTGAAATTAAGGTGTGCAATAACAATCACTTGACTGTTGGGAATTGGGGATTTAGGGATTTTGCAAATGATATGGGGAAAGGGATAATGATAAGAAATGGTAGTGTTTAGGGATAGGAAAAAAAACAAAATGGGGACAAATGATATGAATGATTTTAGAATATAGGGGAGAAGGAGAGGGACTGTATAATGATGTGACAGTGAGGGGAAAGGAATTACAGGTAGGAAATGATAGTATGACAGTGAGTATTCGGCATGAAAATGACTTTTTAAAACACCATTTGAAACCCTAAGGAGTAGCTTCAACAAAAGGATAGGGTTAATGTTTTCACCATTCAAACCTTATATTCTTCTCTTCAAATCACAGCAAACGCCATTTAATAGCAATGGCAAAGGCTCACACACTTACTTGGATCATAGAGACTGAGTCGATTTGAATAAATTTGGAAACAATGATGAAATTTCAGTTGGTAGCTCTGTGCGCCGCGCGCACAACCCAGTGCGCCGCGCCGTCTATGTGCACCATGACAGTTATAAATTACATAGTGAAAAACCTCTGTATGCACCGCACTGGCTATGTGCGCCGCGCCTTCCTCCCAGTGCATCGCGCAAGCAATTCAACACACAGTCGGCCTTCAAAATCACAATTCTGCCCTTCCACAATCTAGCTTGACTTCTTGCTATCTCCTTGTGTGCAAATGAATTGTTTGGACACTAAAATATCTTGTATAACCATTAGACTTAAATTTTTGATCTCAATAACCCACTTTCTAATGTTTCCACTTTAGCACTTTTCACTTTCTAATACAAACTCTGTTTTTGTTGTTTCCTTTGAATTTTGACTGAAATGATGAAACTCTTCGCAATTTATTGTAGGGATGATGGCCTTGGATCTTGACAAAGGATGACCAGGGCTGCACTGAAGAACTATAGAACTTGAAAAACCTTAAAATTTACATATTTATTACAAAAAATAAATTTAACGATTTCTTCTTCAAAACAGAGTTTTGAAGAAGAATCATTCTCAAGTATTATTGATAATGAAAATTTTGGAATGAAAACTTATTAGGGACATCCTCATGTGCCCACTGGCATTATTGGACACTCTGAAGACAAAATTTGTGAAACCCTAGACCTAATGACTGAAATGACTCTTCGCTGACCGAAAGACCATCCATAATGACTGTAAAATTGATTTGATGAACTTAGATGATCAGACACGAACCAACAGGTACATGACATGAGGGAAGTATGGAGACAAGACCCTTCAGTCAGAAGATCGATGCTCCTAATGGAATGCAGATGATCGAGCTGAATGAGACACCTAAAATGAAATGCAACAAAAGAGGTTTTTATCTCTGACGAAGGGCTGAACAGACCGACTCTAACAGTGGCTCCAATGGGGATGGTAGCTCCTTGGAGGTTCCAAGAACTACAAATCTCTGGGAAAGCAGGCAGTACCTTTCGTCCATTGGGCTATGGAGTCAATAACTTCAAAACAACCAAAAACCAAGTACTATGAAACTTTGACTCAAGACTCATAGTTGAACTGACTAATTCAAAACTGAAACAAGACTCTCAAAAGTTGAAATTAGACACTCAACTGAAAATATCTTTAAACTGACTGAAACAAAAATGACTCAAGACTGACTTAATTGAAACAAGTACTTACAAAGCTTTTAAATGGCAGCAGACAATCGAGATTTTAGAACTTCAAATCATGATGACAACCACCTGCCTACTGATGAAATATGTACAATCATGTGTAGTGAGCCTTCCAATGTAACCAATCCAACAAATGGCTACTCAATGAAATTCTGCTCTCATTTTCCCCGAGTAGGCAGAACGATGTACATGTAGGAAACTCACAATAACCACTAAAACCAAGGCTTATGATAAAGAACCAGGCAACATTTATCTTCTCTAATTCTTGCAAAAGAATGCCGAAAGGATATTGATAGTCCTGAAGCACTAGTTTGGCTTGAGATCCAGCAGCAAAAATACAAGTACTCCCTTTATTTTGATCTGAAAGAACAGTGGGTTGCTGATTGATAGAAACTAACTTGAATTCTGGCTTACTGTGTCTCTCAGACTCACATTCCTCAATTTCATGGTCTAGGTCATTCTTAAACAGAAAACAATCTTCAAGATTATCAAACATGATAGCCTTATCATTTTCATGAAAGAGAATATTATCTATTCGCTGATCTATAAGGCTAATGTCAAAACTGTTATCATTTTCAAAAGAAGAAGAAGTTTCACCAACACCGTCTTGACCATGTGCACACTGCAAACCTGCATTAGCTTTGGTTGTAACCTGGACTTTCAAGAGTAGATATATCTCATCTTTAGACAGAGGAGATAATACTTTCTATTTTGTTTTACTCAAGTGATTTTTGTCTTCTTGAAATAACATTTCAAAACATGAAAATTCTGAATGACAGTCCTGATCTTCTAAAAGTTGGGAACATTGTTGATCATCTTCATATGACATGGCAATCAAATTATCATTTACCACTGAGTTATAAAAAGAATATTTTTCACTTACTTGAACAAAGGTTTCATCTTGTTTTTCATCAAATGACTCGATTACCTCCTCATGAAGGCTTGGTTCTAATGAAATGAGAACACTTGGGTCAATAACTCTATCTTCTTCATTCCAAATGATCTCAACAGCAGAGCTCTCCTTCATGGGATTCAGACCAAGGTACTCTTGATCATCACGATCTGAATCTAGATCTGAAATAACCGACTTGACTCTATCACATTCTAAGATTGAAACTTGACTTTCCTACATGTTGTCTTATTCTATGGGCAGATCTGAAATAAAACCTTCTCTTTCATCATCTTCCACCGTACAAAAATCTTGATCCTGCTACAAATTTTCCTGATCATCTTGATAAGTATCACTCTCTTTATGATTCTGAAATGGATTTTCATATAGGGCTTCCATGATCTCATCATCCATGAAGTCATCATCTTCATAAACTTTCTCAAGATTTTCAATAAAACTATAAGCATGTTTGCAACAATTCTGAACTAGATTTAATTATGGATAAGATTCTTTATACCTTTCAAAGAACATGGTATGAAAATCCTTTAAACAGTAAATAAAAGCAGGCGACAAACTTTCATACCAAGATCGGGCTTCACCTTCCAGAGTGGCCATGAATATCTTCATCAAGCAATCTTCAAGAAAATCAACCTTCAACTTGCAAATATGTATGTGAAATCTAACAAGATGTAAAGCAAAATCATTCCTATTATCATCTTTAAACATAGGCAAATTCCTTTGCCAATTTACCTTTGGAATTTTATTTGGAAAACCTAGAATGTGATCTCGGCTCATGGGAGCATACCGTTGAGCAGGCAAATCGATTTTGATAACAATGAATTGACCAAGAAATTCTTCAGGCTACTGAGTCTTGAAGAGTAAAGTCGCCATAACAATTATGAACCTTGGGATTCTTCGACACTAGAGTCGCCAAGTGAATGATTTCAGCCTTCCTGTGTCTAATCATTGTTCACCATCAATAATCAGATCTAACCTGATACATGTAATGGGGTGATCATTTAGATCAGATGTTCAGTTTATAAACTAGACCGGAGATTGACTGAAGCAACTTTCATCTACTTTCGCTAATGCAAAGCAAGAGCGTTTCGAAGGCTACCTGGCTAACTTCAGGCTCCATCTGTAGTCTACAAAGCCAAACAATGAAAATAAAATTTCATCCCCAGTACGGTCACCACTATGTTAGAGCCTAGATTTACCTCAGGCTGAAAAGGCAGGATCTAGGACCAACATCAAACCATGCTCAGCCTCGTAGCTAGCCCTACGAGGATAGGAGAGGACTCTTTCCCGGTCAATCTCAGCAAATGATAATCGATGGGGCTTGAGATGAATGAAATAAAAACTAATTTTAGGCTAGGTATGAAGTGCAAGGATTTGATTTGATTTTTTTGGGGTTTTGTTGGAATCAAGGGAAAGGCAAATTTGGGTCTGGGGATGAAGGCCAGTTTTGTAGAGTTCTGATTGGGGTGAGAAAGGCAATCATTTTGATGCTTTTATTTGTAAATATGGAGGGCTCAGATTGGTGAGAAGCTGAAGAGGGCGAGAAGGTATCAAGAATCCTCTTCAAACCGAAGAAAACATTGAAAATTAAACAAAACTAAAAGGCAGAGCATAGCAAGCTAATGAATTCTACCTTTGTCACTCATTTGTTTAAATTCAGAAGCAAAAGAGAAAGGAAATGAAACACACAAATATCATTGAACTTACAAATTACATAGAGAAAAACACCATCAAAACACAGAGCCACAGGAATCCCAAAAAGTGTTGCAAACCCTAGTCTTTCCTTTGCCAAAAATGCAGAAATCAAATGTACAATGGAGTGCCAATAAATCCCAAGTGTCCAACCTTGAAAATGACTGAGAAATTACATGATATAGACAATCCTAACTTCTTACCATGCCTCTAGGGGTCGAGCTCATCATTCTAGGACATGTTTCAACCATATCTAAATAAGGAACTGAAAAATAGGCAATGAAACAACTTGCCTCTATATAAAAGGAAACTGATTCATTCACTATCTTTTAACTTTTTAGTGAATGAATCTAAATGGATGAGTAACAATGTGCCAAAATTACATCAAATTCATGAATTTACATCAAGATAAATCAAGAGTTACGTGAAAAAGTGAAACTAGTCAAAACTAGGTGAAATTCTGAGTTGCTGAGTGAAAAATAGGCCAAATTTCCCTATGCGCTGCGCCTGAAACCTATATGCATAGCACAACTTTGAGGCTGATTTTTAGGGCCTTCCTGAAGTCCAAATTGAGCTTGAGATAGCTCGTTGGAAAGCCCTACCCGTCTATTTTCCAACCCAAGCAGAATTTCTAGATTTTGTGTCCATTTGCCTCTCCAAAAATCCAATCTCCCAACACTGCTTCTTATGGGTGCAAAAGGTGGCAGAGAGGTCATTTTTGTGTGTTTTTAACCCTTTAGGCAACCCAAAACTTGATGAAATTATTAGGTAATTCATGAGCATGCATAAATTTTTATAAAAAATCTAGAAATAAAAATTTTTCCTCCAGAGGATCTCCCAATTATAAGTGCGCGCCAAGTGGTGCTACGCGTTGGGCAGGAAAATATGTTTTGAAGCCAAAAAATTCAAAATTGATAAAATTTTCTCCAAATTTGCTGAAATTTGGACTGAAGGTGCATCATCAAGTATCATGCTCAGCAAAAGAAGCTTCGGCCAATATTTTGATCCTATCATTCCTTTTGCGTCATTTTAGTGCCCTTCTTAGTCTTGCCTTCAAGATTTTGATCCTTGCTTTGCAAACATGAGTTCGTGCCCGATAATGATTTTTCATGTGCCTGAGCATGTCCTTGTCTTTGTTTTCCTTCGCCAACAGCTCCTCAAGATGAATATTTACCCTCTCAAGCCAAGTCTCTTGATCAGCCTCTCTCTCCTACTCCAATGAAGTGAACTCTATCCTCCTCCTTTGGGCAGCTTGGTGGTTTTGCCGAATGTCTTCTAACTCCATGACTGTATGTTGATCCTCTAGTTGTTTGTTTCACTGCTCCAAATAGTTTATGACCCATTGAGCTCTCTGCAACTTGTTGGTCAATGCATATATCTCGGCTTTCTGCTCCTAAATGACCTCCCTCAGCTTTGAGCTAGGAGAGCTCACATCATCATCGATGAGTATGAAATCAGTGTCTAGGTCTCCTGAAGGACCCTCATGCTGCATAGGCTTCTTGCCTCTATCCTGTACCTATACTATTGATGATGGCAATGAGGCCCCTTCCACCCGAGGTGGAGATAGTACTCGTCGAGCTGCTACAAACAATCCTCTAATGCCTCTAATAGGTGACATATGTAGGCACACTAGTAGTCTCTGCCTCCCGACCTCCATGCTGATGTGAAGGTTTACCTGCATGATGGACAACCTCCTGATGAGCTGCTGAAGCTGTGAAGAACTCATGGGAAATGAAGTCTTCCCATGTGATACCCTACAACCCAAGCTAATATACAACAATGATCATGATGAGTGCATAATGGTAAATGCTATTGTACTGCTATTCAGGAGTCTTCTTTTGCACAAGAGTAGTCATCCTCTCAATGTTTTGGCACATGAAATATGGAATGTTCATCATCTTCACTCTCGTGAAATGAATCAAAAATCTGATATGGTATGCATAGAGGCGTGAGAAGTGGCCCTCACAACTGAAGTATCTGATAATGAGTCTCATCAACGATGCATAGGATTCTTTCAAAAACCGGAATGGGAACACCCTGCTAAGCTGTTTCACATAGCTGGGCCTGATGTATGGTTCATAATGTACTTTTTCTACTTGCATTCTTTTGTTCCACTCCTCACCTACATTCGGTATTCCTGTTGCTTGAGAAATAGCCTCTGGTGTCAAGGTGAAATTTACACCAGCATGAGTTACCTGACCATCATGCAAATGCAAAACAAATAATTGAACCAACTCTTGACGATGCTAAATCTGAGCAATCATTTCGCAATACTGAAAGCATGAATGTTGTTGAAAACATGCCATGGCAAGTGGGCAGGCTTGCAATTCAGCCAAGGAGGTGGGTTCTTCTCTAACATGTTTGCCTCCTTTACGAGGCCTTCTCGGTGCATGAAGCTTTATGGTAGAATCACTGTCTTGTTCATATGATGAATCAATCTCCATTTCCATAATGTTTCAAGCAAGGTGTATGTTTGTTTTGTTGAGAATGACTAATTGGTGCCTTTGTTTTCGATGCCAAATGTGCCAAAGGGAAATTAGGGACTGTGAGGAATATGAAATAGTGGGAAAAGTGGAGTTTGTTAAGTGAAATTAAGGTGTGCAATAACAATCACTTAACTGTTGGGAATTGGGGATTTAGGGATTTGGCAAATGATATGGGGAAAGGGATAATGATAAGAAATGGTAGTGTTTAGGGATAGGAAAAAAAACGAAATGGGAACAAATGATATGATTTTAGAATATAGGAGAGAAGAAGAGGGACTGTATAATGATGTGACAGTGAGGGGAAAGGAATTACAGGTAGGAAATGATAGTATGACAGTGAGTATTCAGCATGAAAATGACTTTTTAAAACACCATTTGAAACCCTAAGGAGCAGCTTCAACAAAAGGATAGGGTTTATGTTTTCACCATTCAAACCTTATATTCTTATCTTCAAATCACAGCAAACACCATTTAATAGCAATGGCAAAGGCTCACACACTTACTTGGATCATAGAAGACTGAGTCGATTTGAATAAATTTGGAAGTAGTGATGAAATTTCAGTTGGCAGCTCTGTGCGTCGCGCGCACAACCCAGTGCGCCACGCCATCTATGTGCGTCGCGACAGTTATAAATTACACAGTGAAAAACCTTTGTATGTGCTGCATTGTCTATGTGCGCCCTGCCTTCCTCCCAATGCGTCGTGCAAGCATTTCAACACACGACCGACCTTCAAAATCAAAATTCCGGCCTTCCACAATCTAACTTGACTTCTTGCTATCTCCTTGTGTGCAAATGAATTGTTTGGACACTAAAATATCTTGTATAACCATTGGACTTAAATTTTTGATCTCAACAACCCACTTTCTAATGTTTCCACTTTGGCACTTTTCACTTTCTAATACAAACTCTGTTTTTGTTGTTTCCTTTGACTTTTGACTGAAATGATGAAACTCTTCGCAACTTATTGCAGGGATGATGGCCTTCTATTTCGGCAAAGGATGACCAGGGCTACACTGAAGAACTGTAGAACTTGAAAAACATTAAAAATTACATATTTATTACAAAAAATAAATTTAACGATTTCTTCTTCAAAACAGAGTTTTGAAGAAGAATCATTCTCAAGCATTATTGATAATTAAAATTTTGGAGTGAAAACTTATTAGGGACATCCTCATGTGCCTACTAGCATTATTGGACACTTTGAAGACAAAATTTGTGAAACCCTAGACCTAATGACTGAAATGACTCTTGGCTAACCAAAAGACGATCCATAATGACTGTAAAATTGATTTGATGAACTTAGATGATCAGACACGAACCAGCAGGTACATGACATGAGGGAAGTATGGAGACAATACCCTTTCGTCAGAAGATCGATGCTCCTAATGGAATGAAGATGATTGAGCTGAATGAGACACCTAAAATGAAATGCAAAAAAATAGGTTTTGATCTCTGATGGAGGGTTGAACAGACCGACTCTAACATGAGCTAAGCTACATTCACAAGGTTAATGGGAATGAGTTCGTAGTCTTCAAATTCAAGAAAACAAAGAGGTTGCTAACAACGTAGTAGATGAGGTGAAAGTTTGACATGTTGAGATTTCAATGAAGGAGGACAATGCATCTTCCAGGGTAGAAGAAATGCTTCTGAGACCACTGTAGAAGATATTGTTTCATGGGGAGAAGAGGCATTGAAATGCGTAGAGAGAGGGTAGAGAATTTGGTGTTATCTCAAGTTGTAAGAGGTAACAGAATGGCATATGTGAGACATTCACAAAAAGTTGAATAATTTCTCAGTTGCATAAGGAAGGGCACTTAGGCCTATGCAAAACCAAAAAAATAATGGTCACACATTTCTAAGGCCACAAAACTAGTGCCTCAAACATGATAAAGGATGGAGTACGCCTATTTTGGTACCATGTTAAAAAGTAAAAATTAATGGATAGGATATGAATTATAAAACGCTGAGCGCTTTTACTATTCACAATGATATACATTTATACTTTTTCCATTACCATTGGATTCATCTTCCAAGGTCTCTTAGAATCTAATGACTCTTAATATTCCACACCCAAAATCCTTAGCGGATTAGGTGTCCAACATGCAGTAACTAACGAAATTCACAGCCTTATTTCCAGTAGTAGTAGCACCACTCTACGCCATAACAGCGAGTGGTAAGAGCTTCGAGTGTGGAAAGGGTCAACAAAGGGCCTTTGAGGAGTTAAAGAAGAAAAATAGTCAAGCACATATTTTGACATTACCTAACTTGTAGTGGCCCTTCAAGGAGGAGATATATGTGAGTGGGTATGTTATGGGAGTAGTCTTGATGAAGGGAGGAAAGCATGTACACTACCATTCTTAAGTATTTCATGGGGAAATTCTTAACTACCCTACCTATGATAAGGATCTCTATGACCTGGTGCATGTTGTTAGAAGCGGAAACACTATCTAATGGGAAATGAGACAGTGACCCATAGAGATCACAACCACTACAATACCTTTAGACCTAGAGTAAGCTACAATTGACCTAGAATTACAAATGGATGGAGTTTTTACTATAGTTTCATTTAGTGATCAAGTACATGAAGGGCAGCAGAAAGTTGGATGAGATGCTTTCAAGGCTATCCACATCAAATATCATAGCTTTGGGAACTCTTATGCACATCGATCATTTCACCCACGATACATATAGAGAGGCATATGGAGAGGATGAGGACTTCAAAGAGTTGTTTCATCAATTGTAAAGCCAAAATCATGTCCACAATGGTGATAGCATAATTTTCTATCATCTCCATAATGGGTTCAATATATAGGTTAGATAAGATATGTGTTCCTAAAGGTGAGTGATCACATTTTATCAGAGAGGCTCACATTCCCGAGGTTGCAAGGCACTTTGTTGTAGCAAATATAATGGCCAAATTGTAGAGATATGTGTACTAGCCCAAGACGTAAGAAGAGGTAGCTAGGTTCATAAGAGGATGCATGCTCTATTATACCAACAAGCCTAATAATATGAAACAGGGTCTATACCATCCCTTGCATGTACCTAGTTATCCTGAAGAAATAATTTCCATGGACTTTGTGTGAGTTTTACCATAAAGGAAGGGATATGACTACTTGTTCGTGGTAGTTGATAGTTCAACAAGATGTGTGTTCTAATGCCCTATAAAATATTATTAGCATGCAAGAAGAAATGAACTTGTTTGGACAGCCATGGGTGCACTTGGGGTACCAAGGAGCATCGTTTCAAAGAGGGACACAAAATTTCTTAATGCATTTTGGACTATATTATGGGAGAATATCGACATGAAATTGAAAAGATTAACTATAGCATTCCATCCATAGAAAATGGGCAAACAGAAGTAGTCAATAGGAATTTGGTGAAACTTTTGAAGGGTTACAATTAGAAGTAGAAGCATCCAAAGCCTTGGGAAAAAAATCTAATATATATAAAACATTCTTATAAAATAATATTCCACACTTTTATTGGTAAGTCCCCATTTAAAAAACTTGTTTTGGATATTTTCCACCTTCACCTTTGGATATTGCATATAGAAAACCAGGATGAGTGAGGGAGGATCTTACAGGGGATGCCTTGGGGGGGAATATTGTTGAGAAGATCATAAAGTTCCATCTATAAGTGCAAAAAATGTTGGAGTAGTCATGGGAAAAATAAAAGGTTATGCATGATTAGCACAAATCAAATTAGTCATTCAAGGTGGGAGACAAAGTATGGTTATAATTGTACAAGGAGACACTATAGGGTCTTTGTAAGAAAATCAAGACTTTATGATATGGTCCTTTAGAGATACTAGGGGAGGTGGGAGATCATTTCTATGGATTTATTATACCCCTGTACATGTACATTTACTTAGTGATGAATGTAGAAAATTTGAAACTCTACGATCCTTCCATGTTGGATCAGGAAGAGAAACATATCCTTCCTTCTATAAAGGACCTAGCACCAGATGCTCAGGTAGAGTTGATAGAGGATAATTTTTTGCAAGATACGTCTAGAACTACAATATAGGAGTAGCATGACCTTTGGTGGATTGATTTGAGATGATAGATTCCATGTAAGGCTAAATGGTACACATGAGAGAAGGTAGAGGAAAAATTTCCTCACTTAATTTAGTAAAAGATATTTGGGACCAAAATACTCCCAAAATGAGGAGGTATGATCTGGATCATACCATTATATTACTTACCCATTTTGCTTTCAAACTAGAAAAATTAGTGGAACCCTCTCATCTGATCATTTTGACTAGTGGGTCCCAGTTTGATGAATTATGGTCTAAAACATTCTAGAAGTAGTTTGAGGCATCAAAAAAAATGGGAAAAAATTCACTAATTATCTATCCACCCCTAGTTTTATTCCACACACAAATTCCTTTCCAACAATGCAAAATTTGCCTCAATTGGAGTATGTATGAAAAAATTATGCCACTCAGAAGTTGACCTTCCTATTTTGACCACCATGATTCGAGAGGATCCCACATAAACCCCCATTATTCATGGAAAATGGGCTAACCACATGATCATTATGAATAGTATTTTAGAATATTTGATGTTATTACTCTATTTAATAGTTGAAGGACTCAAAATTAACCACCAGTAGGCTATCAATCTTGTGTTATAACCGGTCCACTAGGAAGAAGACAGGTTCCATTCCATTCGAGTGCAGTTTATTCCATAAATTAAAAGAGTAGCTAAGATTGGATAGAAAGAGAGATAAAATAGATATGTTTTGTGAACTATATCATCCCATGGGCCATAGGTCTCAATTCTTTGTACCTGCATACATTTACATTCAAAGAAAAAGAGAGTCGAGCAACCTCACCTTCCAACTAGGTTTTCTCCCATAAGAGTTTCCTAGGTCATATCTTGTGTTATTTTGTGAGTGATTCTATATGTGCATGTTCTCTATTTTCATAATTTAATATCTTGCATGCATAAGTATAACACATTAATTAATTAATATATAAACATAGGGAAAAATTAACCCTCATAGAGTAGATTTCAGATTTTCATTATATCTTTGTAGATCTATTGTGACAAATTGTCTAGTATAATGTCCATAGTAGTTTACATATCAATGTTGACCTTATTTCTATTGTTAGGGGTGGATAAATTTCCCACCATTTACCTTATTAATCTTGGATTCGTGAGAGAACTGTGTGAGGTTAGGCCCCCTCACCAATTCGTTTCTCTGAAAAACCTTGTGACACTCGGATTGTGAAACTACATAAACTCAAACATATAATTCCAACAAATCCATAATGGATTTCGAGTAAAATTGGCCAAAAAATATGCCCAGAAAAGGGTCAAAACATAAAAGAGTTAGATTATGCATTTAGTGTTTTTATTAATATAATTGATTTGTTCATAGTTAATGTGGTTTATTAAGTTAAATAATTTAATGAGGTTAGTATTATTATTAATTTATTTAGACTTTAATGAAAGCCCTGTTTGTGTGTGTGTGTGTGTGTGTGTGAGAGAGAGAGAGAGAGAGAGAGTTTGATTTGTTCATAGTTAATGTGGTTTATTAAGTTAAATAATTTAATGAGGTTAGTACTATTATTAATTTATTTAGACTTTAATGAAAGCCCTGTTTGTGTGTGTGTGTGTGAGAGAGAGAGAGAGAGAGAGAGAGAGAGAGAGAGAGAGAGAGAGAGAGAGAGAGAGAGAGAGGATTATGCTTGGAATGGCTTAACTTTTATTTATTGAGTTAGGATAGGTTGCTATAGATATGTCAAAGGAGGTAAAGGATTTGCTACTAGGGGGTATTTTTGAGGGAAGGTAGTGGAAGGAGGGATAAACAGAAAGAGATTTGAGACATTCAATGTTCCAAGTTTTGGGAGGAAGGGATTTCAGTTTTTAGAGCGGGGGAAACAAAATATAAGTGGAATGTGCCATGATGCTTTGGTATTTTTGACTTAGTATTTGGATTTCATAATTTCGACATACTTGGGCTATGGTTCTATGACTTTGGTTACAAAGTTCTAGGAAACTCTCAAGGTTTTCCTATAGCTAAGGAGCTAACAAGGCTATTCCTAGCCAGTTGGGAGGATAAACATCCAGTTCAAGCATTTTTGGGGAACATACAAAATAAAGAGACAACTAAGCAACACATGACTAATTCAAATATATTTGTAATGAACCACCCCACTTGCCCCAGTGGGGTGGCTACTACTAATAATCCAAATCCCCTTATGCTTGTTAGAGGAATGTTTTCTCTTCTTCTTTTTTTCCTTACCATCGATATCTATATATCTATATATATATACACACACCCACCACAATACCCTGATAGTCCCCACCGCCTTCCACTAGATTTGGTAGTCACATATCAAGCGGGGAGATCGACGATTCACAATTGGATTTTGTTAGGTCAATGTGCTCAGTCATTAATGGGAAAGCACCCTAGCGCAATCATAGTTTCGTCCCAGAGTTCCAGGCCCTCATCTAACACATCACATCACCTCCTCCCATCTAGCAGTTAGTGTTAGTTGTGCCACCCTGTCCCTTCCTCCTTCCAATAACTCCATAGGGGGTGTCGCAAGTTACCTCCACCATTACATCCCCAATGATCTTCATCGCCCATTAACATGGTGGTCCCCACCAACATCACATAAACAATGTGCAACTTATGTTGCACATCCTTGCACATTCAAACAATGATGCCTTCGCCAGCTAATCTGACAGGGTAATGTGTGTGAGGTTTATGAGGAGGTCTCCCTCGGAATGGCCAGTAAGAGGAAACAGTTGATTGCCAAATCAATGACTCGCGTTCACTCCAATAGGGTCAATCCCATTTCTAAACTTGCTGAGGGCACCCCTCAGAAGCGAGTTCTACTTTCCAGCAAAACCACAAGGGCTTCCTTACATGTGCATGATGTCAGGTTGGGGGTTATTTCTCTGGCCCTTCCCATGGCATAGATATGCCATGTCATCCTGATTTTTTCATCCAACACTCGCATATGTGCTCCATCTTGCACCTATGTGATGGAAACCACCGGGACACATGGGTTCGTGGGCCCTACATCTGCCCACCCTTACTTCTTATTGGTCCACAAGTTACAGTGTCATGTCACCCTAGTGCAATATCATGATAATACTTTCCTCTCACACTTCTTACACCTCTAGGGCGGGGACCATCAAGACACATCATCCTGACCCCAAAACCCTGCACTCCCATAACATATTCCTTATGGGATTCTAGGACAAAACCCTCAGGTTTATGTGGATTAATGGACCACGCCTCAACTCGGCCATCGCTCCTGATTGGTCCATGAGGCTACAATGTTATGGACCTTAGGACATTTAATCTCAGCATCATGTCATCCCGCTCCTTCGGAATGAGCTTCCTTTTCCACTCACATGATTGAGGCCCAAGGGATGAGATCCCCCATGGGCTCCACTCCAACCAATGGGATGGTCTCCCACCTCTGAATTGTGAACTCAACTGGCCTAGTGCCCAATCATCCCTGTTGCCCCTTTACACTACAGTAAAGGTATATTCTCTGGGTTGACTTGCCTGATGTCCCACTTCTCATCCAATAGCAGAACTATCAGGCCTACATGTCTACCAATGCACCTCGGCTTATGTCACCCTGCATGCTCTTATTGATGCTATATAAGAACTCTGAGGATATGGCCCTAGACCATGTCACCCACATTTTCCCTGTCATAGCAAGGCGTAATTTCACTAGCCAATCCATGGCTTCCATGGTTAGGTCTTCCTTGGGTCAAAGGATAAGGCTTACTCGATTAAAATATAAGTTTAATTTTTCTCCCACCTCCGTTGCAATGTAGCTCACATTTTTTCTCTTCCATGGCCCAAACAACGAGAACTTCCTAGATCTCTAGCAACCTGCTCAATCTTGGTCCTAAGGGTTATCACCAGAGCTTGCCCCCTTTCTGTGTATATCACCTTTCACTAGACACTTTAACCATGGCTCATTCACAATGGTTCTGCAAACATCATGATCTATGCCAACATTTAGTTATGATCATTATGGTTTATTTAAGCACCTAACAACACTACCCCTCTTGAGATTACTAACTATTTTTGTGTCCATGGGATTCATAAGACACCATAAGGGCCACATGAGGATTGGGATTCTTAGAAGGGATGAAGGAATCCTTTTAAGGGATTTGAATGTGGAAAGGTTCCTGATGGATAAGTTCTCAGGCCCTCAAGTGTTTCTAGATTTGGGATAGGGAGTTCTAGGCATGCCTACACTGGTGATGTTTTATCTACCCCTGCTAAGAACTTGCAGTGAACTCCTGAAGGGCCTCCACCTCTCTTCCTACACACTAGGAGCACCATGCTTCAAAGTGACCTAGCTAGCAGCACTAAGGTGCCTGACCTTCGGGACTGCTAAAAATGCAAGGTTGTAGTAGCCTCTATTATAGAGTCACCAATTCTTATAGTTAAAATAGTAAGTCATCCTTAGCATTAAATGATGCCACATGAATTGTAACATGGGTTTGTACAAAAGTGGTTTATATGTTGTTTATTGTTATGATTTCGAATTAGGTTCTTTATAGACCATTTCATTACCTTTATCATTGAAAATTATATTAATCATTCATATGCATAAAAGGAACCTAATCCATGTACATGTGACTTATACACCATTTCAATCCATAAATGTAAACACATGTTAAATATGCTTTATAAGCACCAATTCAAAGCAGAAATGCAAATGCATACTCATAAGCATTATAAATACATAGGATCAATTTTCATTGAATGTTTTTTGGGAAAGTGAGTTTGGGTCAAGGACTATCCACCCAATCATATACAATTGCAGCCAAGTTCACATGTAGTTGTCACCCCCAACCCAAATTCTAGAGATTGGGGGGCTTTTCTTAAGGGATGAAGACACTAACTACCAACTGAAATAGGGAATCCAAAGGACCTCCTTCCTCCATCCACCAGCCACTCAGCATTCAAATAATGTACAGGGAATCCATAGGCTAGTTGCCTCCACCCTCCTGCTACCTAATTACATCCAATCAAGATACACATGGAATCCAAAGTATTCTTCTCCATGCAAGCACAAATTTGGAATCCAGAGGCCAGTTTCCTCCACCCAAGAATGTCAAGGGAGTCCAGAGAAGAAATTCTCCACCCCCAAACAAAACAGAGTGGTTCCACCTACTGTGGGGAATCAAGAACCCACTATAAAAACCATACAGAAAGAAAGGTTTCAGAGGTCCTCCATCTAGGAATCCAATAAATAATCCTCCACCCCATCCATCAAGGGAATCCAAATAAATCCTATCGCCACCCTCTGGCTATATAGGGAATAGAGAAGCCTTTTTCCTCACCAAGGAGATACCTTCTTCATCCAGTCTTCCCAAACAAAAATGAGATCAAAGTGTTCTTTTTTCTTCTCTTCTACAAAAATCCTTTCGTTGCTCCTCACTTCTTCTGCATTATTCTCTATTGAATGGAAATTTAATCATCCTTTTTCACTACGGCTTCCTGAATGGAGTTTGAAATAATGCCCTGAGTGAGGTTGAACCCTCTCTATATTTTCCTTTGTTGTCTGCATAGTCTTACAGCTCCATTAATTCTTGTCATTTTTCCTTGTAAAGATTCTTCAAGCAACATGGGCATGTGTACTTCTCTTGAAGCCCAATTTAATTCAGGTAACTAGCTTATTAAAGGCACATTAACTAGCCTTTAACGGATCTCAAGAATAGTATAGTTTCTTGCACAAGGAAACCTTATACATCCCGAGCGAGTTGTTGGAAAATCAGAAAGCCAAAAAGATTTTCTTATATAGATAATTACTTGTGATTCTTTTATCTTTATGTTCTTATTTTATCTTTTAGTTCATCAACAAATTACCAAAAACAATAGCACAAAGACACCAGATGTAGGCAAACAACCAGGTAAAAACCCATATCTAGGGGAAAACCGAGTCAATAATTTGTCCCTCAATAGTTTCATGAGATAATATGTTGGCTTTTAGGGGCCTGACCCAGGTTTGGAGTTAATTTAGCCAAACAAATCCCTATACTATTAGCCCTTTCGGTAACAGTCTGCGGAGCGCAGACTGAGGTCTCATCCGAAACAGTATGGGGGGATGTTGGAACTAGGTTTCCACACCCTTAATATGTATGAGGGGTGGATTTAATCCAACTATGAATACCTTCATGTAGGTTACTTCACGCATGTTCTTGACCCGTAAGGCCTTCGCGCCCTGTTATATTCGCCTTTGCACAGCGCTAACCTGGGGTTGTGTGGCTTTCGCACTGCTGGAGTAGTGATCTGCGCTATTTCCCCAAGTCACACCATGGGTCTTACTTATCTTCTTATAGCAGTTAATTATATTCCCGTAAATAGATACCTTATATTATATTCACTTACTCAGCACATTTATATAAGTTCATATAGTAAATAAAAAATAAACTTGCAATTCATACCCAATATACTTCAATGCATAAAACAGGAAAAGATACACAAAAATATGGTAAAACTTCTCTTTATTAATGTTTCCAATGGTTACAAACTCAAACTGCCATGCGCACTCAGCTGCAGGGGTCCACGCACTTAGCTGCATAGCCTTCTCCTACTCTACGACCCACAACTAGACCTTACACTTTAGATACTCTGCTATGCTTCTATTCCATGATCATCAATTCATTTGATCCATCTCTTTTTAACTACTTAGAGCCTCACTTTATTTATACAATCCCATGTTCCGTGGACCATGGGTAGATCTCTCAAACTGACATTACATTACAAAAATGATGGCAGACAACCCTATGACTCTATTACAACTTCACGCTCTGCACCCACAAATCGTCGAGTCTTTACAATGGAATTAGTCAAAACTTGGAACAATGTAAACTTTGAAATGGGAACTGATACTGTTACCCGTTTTGTAGAGGTGGCAAAAAAATGACCCGATTTTCAAAAGTGTTGATGCAGAATACACATGTTTTTTTAAGAACATGCTTTTTGGAACTTTAATTTTTTTCATGTGCATTAAGTGGGTGAGGCTCGGTGAATGGTAGTGATTTTCATCCTGATTTTAAAAAGTGTGTATTCTGCATCACACCCTTTTTTTAAAAGACCTATTTTTTGACTTTAAATTTTCTAGTGTGTGAAATGTAAAAACTTATTTTCTAAATTTGATAGTTTTTGAAGTCGTCATTGTATTCATATTTTCTTGTTCTCTATCTTAATTTTTTTTTTTTTTTAGTGGGCTTGTTATTGTTTTGCGTTTTTAAATTATAAAGTCGATAGTTTGAATTTTAGATAATCTACATATTTAGACATCTTTTCAACCCCCTTAATTAATTTTTCAATCGACATGAAATAATTGTTTCTAAAAAACAACATTTTTTAACAATGGACATAAAAAATAACCATTTTTAACATAAATATAACAAAAAAACTAAACGTTTTGATAATTTTTTGCTAGAATTAACATGTCAAAATCACAAATTTTATACAAAAATATTAACTAAAAATGGTCAAATAATAGTTTTTTTTATGAATTTCATGTCAAAAGGATAATAATAACTACTTTTTTTTCAAAAAAAAATGATTAACTTAAAAATCAATGCAAAAATCACATATTACCAATATTGAACGTATAACAACCCTAATTGAGTGTTTATTCTTCTCATAAAATGTCAAAGTCAAAACATTGCAAAGCTTGAGTTACAAGCATAACTTAAATTTAATCAAGAATGTCACGTAATCCAAACTCTTCGTCCTCTAGAGTTTCATCATTGTCCTCTTCCACAATATTTTCTGTTTCATTTTGCTCATTTTGCTCATTTTCCTCTTCTAATGGGTCTTTCATGTCTGCAAATCCCCCAATATGTGTCTTTCCATACATTCCATGTAATGGTGGTTGGGGTTCCTTTGCCTTTTTTGCCACACGTGATTCACTAAAGTCCCCTTTCTTCAACCCAATTTCTTGCATTGCATCTGGAAGAAATTGGAGAGCATTAATTCTTTGTTGAATGAAATTGCATTGTAATGGATCTTTCTCAATTGCAATGCAATTTCTTCCTTTTTGAAGGCAGCATGCTAGTGTTGTACCTAATTATCAAGCACAAAAAAATAATGAAGTAAATTAGTACAATGACATATTAATTAAAAAAAAGAACATATTGAAATTCAATTCCATGTGGCAAAACGTACCTGAGCCAGAAAATAAATCCAGAACCCAATCTCCTTCATTTGAACATATGTCTATAAGATAGTTAATCAATAATTGTGGTTTCTGATAAATGTTAACTATCTCTCCTTTCATTTCTTTGTCTTCATATGTTAGTTTTCTCACAACAGCATCATAAGACAGTATTTGGCTATGACTCTTTTTGTCCATCCGATTAAAAATCATAGACATATGGCTATCATCTTTTGCCCAACTATCAATATGAATGAACTCACAGTCATTTATAAATTGTTGATCTTCATTGTCAAGAAGATTTGACTTTTGCCTGTAACATAAAATAGTAAAATTTCAATTAACTTGTACATAAATTAATTTTTCAACATTAATCAAATATACCTTTAAACATCTTACCATGTAAGCTGCATCCTTGAATTTGTTTTCCCCTTGAAGCTTGACAATAACATTGCCAACTGTGTGTCTGAATGAAATGTCACAAATCTCCATAATGGTGATGACGTCACTTCCTTAAATCCTGCCACCACTTTATTAAAAGCTTGATAAGTATAAGGGTCATTATCATAGCAAATGTTTGGAATATTGAAACCATGGGGAATATCTGCAATAACGAGGGCATAATCCCTTTTTGGTATGAGTTTCGCAATGTCTTCACAGTCGCCTTGTATTACTTGATATTGAATAGTGTCTAGCCCATTCCAAATGAAATGATTAAGAGTTGGATCAAGTTCAACATTCTTAATACGTTGCTTTCTCAGTCTTTCAATCTTTATTTTTTCAATAAAAGTCTTGAAACTGTCTGGTGCTCCATTATCTTCTTTCTTCATCTTTTACCAAACAAACAAATGTATGTGTAAGTTTTAATTTAAATTAAAAATAGTACACAGATGATTAAAACTGAATGTATAAATCAAGTTACCTTTTTAAATGCAAGATAAAAAGCTTTCAATGTTGATGTAGAACTTGAATCTGGATAGTTGTGTACAACATCATCCTAACTATCTTCATTCAACAATTTAACCATTTGTTCCTGAATTTTCATGTAAACTTTGTGACTGCATAGATAAAGTAAGAAAAAGTTAATATACTGATATGTATAACAAATACTACCAATAACAACATGTTTTAGTTAAAAGATAACTATAATCCTGGAAATAAGTAAAAATAATTCAGCAAACTTACTTTTGAAATTCTTCAGACATTTCTTCCAATGATAATTCCCCTGACTTCACACGAGATAATATTGTTTTGACAATTTTTTCATCTTTCACTCCTTGCATCGCCCTCCAAGGCGTGATGGTCATATCGTCTGGAAGTTGCTTCAGTTCAGGCGCTGATTTATTGTTGCTACATATCAATGGCTTAGACTTTCCGACCTTCTGGTTTTTAATGCCAATGTCTTCCCACATGCTAAAAATGTCATCAATCAAATTCCAAATATCTCCAGTTCTAAATGCCAATTGGAAAATGTTATCAACACCTCTGAATAAATCGCTAGATCTGTTGTCTTTTCCATTTTTTGAATTGCCTTTATCTTCAATTTGATAGCCTATTTCCATACAACATTCCTTTCGGAAATCTGTAGTAATATTGATCTTATCCCCACCACATTTTTCTAGGAATTCACTATGAATAAATCTAACCTTTTGGACCAAAGTCATAGACATCCTATATTCATTATCTGAATTATGATCCCATGCCACTAGCTTTTCTTCTGTTTCATTTAAACCAGCATAAATGATACATTTCATCGTTTCAAAACGTGGGTTATTAGGATATTCCTCCATCAATTGTCTTTGAGCTTCAACAGAATGGTTCCCCCCAAGCACATAATAATTGTATTCAAAACATTTTGACTTATCAAATGCTTCTTTGTTGGGAACTTGAAGTGGATCAACAAGAAGCACATAACTAACCACATGAGCATATGGATTGTACCTCATCAATGTCTTCAAGTTGTGAACATGCAGATGGTGCGGCTTTCTGACTTGATATTGGCATTGTCCTTCACTTGCCTTATAGGTTTGTGTCACATTTAACTGAAATGTACGACCACCATCAACTAGGTTTCTCTTTGTCAAATTCTATCGAATGACATTTTGTTTTGTTTTGATAATGCCATCACCTAAATCAGCTCCTGGTGTAATGATTTCTCTGCTTTCTTTTGAAGTTTCACTAGGTTCTTGACTGCTGGTAATGACTACTTCAAGATCTTCAACTCTACTTTTTTTCGTCTTAACATTCTGAAGAGATCTATTCTTGGCCATTGTTACTTTTGGTCTTTTACGACCTTCCACAATTTCAATGTCATCTTCAGTAATGGCAACATATGCTTCATTGTCAACTTCATCGTCTTCAAAAGTAACTTGTTTACCCTTGCTAGATTTATCCACCAGAGGCCTTTTTTTCTGATTCTTTGGATGTAGTTTTGTAGCATCATCAATTACTACATTTTCCATGTTTTGCATATCTTCCTCTGACACTGAGTAAAAATGGCTGACAACGTTCATGATATCATTCTCTATGTAATGAATGCCTCCCACCATAATTGAACAGCTTTCAACAAAATTCTGCCAAACAAAATATCATATGTTAATATAATCAAAGTTAAAAAATATAGCGAGACATTTTCAAAACGCAAAATAAAAATACAAATAACAATACTTACCGTGTTTTGTGTCATATCATTTACGATTTGTTTACACAACTTTGTAGATACCTCTCTCCTATCATATAATGAATATGATAGTCGGTATTTAATCCTTTCATGTGACTTGACAGTTTTTGTAAGTACGTAAACAACTTCAGTGTTTGGTACCGAACACATATCTATGACTTTTCCCATCACCTCCAAATTTTCAGTATTATTGCGTGTATCAATGTATAGATATATATTCACAGTTGTGCTCTCTCTTTCTTTCACATACCAGGCTCTTGATGGAAATTTCACCTCTTTTGAACTTTTCCAATCTGAGATTAGCTTCTTATCACTTAAAACAGTTGACATATTTGTAGGTATGAGCTCAGGTGGAGTTCGTTCACCAACGCTTTTTGAAGATACACCTTTAAGACTCCTTGCTCCAGAAAGATTCACAGAAATTTTTCTTGATGCCATTTTCCTAAAAAAAAAACACATAAATTAGTAAAAAAAAAAATTGCTAGGCGGGGTTGGGCGGGGTGGGCTGGGCGGGGCGGGCCGGGTGGGCGGGGCGGGGTGGGCGGGCGGGCCGGGTGGGCTGGGCGGGGCGGGCCGGGCGGGCGAGGTGGCTGGGCGGGTTGGCTGGGCGGGGTGGGCCGGGTGGGGCGGGCGGGCCGGGTGGGCTGGGCGGGCGGGCCGGGTGGGCTGGGCGAGGCGGGCGGGCGGGGTGGGCCGGGTGGGCTGGGCGGGGCCGGCGGGCCGGGTGGGCTAGGCGGGGCGGGTGGGCGGGCCGGGTGGGGCGGGCGGGGCGGGCGGGGGGCCGGCCGGGTGGGGCGGGTGGGATGGGCGGGCGGGGCGGGCGGGCGGGCTGGGCTGGGCGGGGAGGGGTGGGCGGGCCGGCCGGGCGGGCGGGCCGGGTGGGGCGGGCGGGGTGGGCGGGCCGGGTGGGGCGGGCGGGGTGGGCGGGCCGGGTGGGGCAGGCGGGGTGGGCGGGCCGGGTGGGGCGGGCGGGGCGGGCGGGCCGGTGGGGCGGGCCGGGTGGGGCGGGCGAGGCGGGCGGGCGGCCGGGGTGGGCGGGTGGGCGGGCCGGGTGGGCGGGCGGGCGGGTGGGCGGGCGGGTGGGATGGGCGGGGTGGACCACCCGCCCGCCCCGCCCAGCCCACCCGCCCGCCCCGCCCACCGGCCCGCCCACCCCGCCCATCCCCCCCGCCCGCCCACCCGCCCGCCCCGCCCATCCCACCCGGCCCGCCCGCCCACCCCGCCCATCCCACCCGGCCCGCCCGCCCCCCCCGCCCGCCCGCCCATCCCACCCGCCCGCCCGCCCGCCCGCCCACCCCGCCCATCCCACCCGGCCCGCCCACCCCGCCCACCCCGCCCGCCCGCCCATCCCACCCGCCACCCGCCCATCCCACCCGGCCCGCCCACCCCGCCCATCCCACCCGGCCCGCCCACCCGCCCATCCCACCCGCCCGCCCACCCCCCCGCCCGCCCACCCGCCCACCCCGCCCGCCCGCCCGCCCGCCCATCCCGCCCGCCGCCCGCCCCGCCCCGCCCACCCGGCCCACCCGCCCCGCCCCGCCCACCCCCCCCCCCCGCCCGCCCGCCGAGCCCACCCGCCCGCACAGGGCCACTCCCGGGCACCCCGCCCCACCCGAGGGCGGAGCGTCGATTCCCGGAATCGACGCTCCGCCCTCGGGCGGGCGGGGCGGCCCTGTGCGGGCGGGTGGGCCGGGCGGGCGGGCGGGCGGGGTGGGGCGGGCCGGCGGGCGGGGTGGGCGGGGCGGGGCGGGCTGGGCCGGGTGGGCGGGCCGGGCGGGGGGGGTGGGCGGGGCGGGGCGGGCTGGGCCGGGTGGGCGGTGCGGGCGGGCTGGGCCGGGCGGGTGGGCGGGATGGGCGGGTGGGCGGGCGGGTGGGATGGGCGGGGTGGCCGGGGTGGGCGGGCCGGGTGGGATGGGCGGGTGGGCGGGCGGGATGGGCGGGGTGGGCGGGCCGGGTGGGATGGGCGGGGTGGGCGGGCCGGGTGGGATGGGCGGGCGTGGGATGGGCGGGCGGGTGGGTGGGCGGGTGGGCGGGCGGGCGGGTGGGACGGCGGGCCGGGTGTCGGGCGGGCGGGTGGGATGGGCGGGGTGGGCGGGCGGGTGGGGTGGGCGGGCGGCCGGGTGGGATGGGCGGGTTGGGCGGGCGGGCGGGCGGGCCGGGTGGGATGGACTGGGGGGCGGGCGGGTGGGATGGCGGGGTGCGCGGGCGGGGGGGATGGGCGGGGTGGGCCGCCGGTGGGGGCGGGCAGGGGGATGGGCCGGGTGGGCGGCGGGGGGACGGGGTGGGTGGGTGGGCGGGGCGGGCGGGCGGGTGGATGGGCGGGGTGGGCGGGTGGGCTGGGCGGGGCGGGCGGGGTGGTCTGGACCACCCCGCCCCCCCGCCCAGCCCACCCGCCCACCCCGCCCATCCCCCCCGCCGCCCCGCCCCGCCCGCCCCGCCCACCCCCCAGACCCCCCCCCGCCCCGCCCAGCCCACCCGCCCACCCCGCCCATCCCACCCGCCCCCCCGCCCCGCCCCGCCCCGCCCACCCGCCCACCCCCGTCCACCCCGCCCATCCCACCCGCCCGCCCCGCCCAGCCCACCCGCCCGCCCGCCCAGCCCCGCCCATCCCACCCGGCCCGCCCCGCCCAGCCCACCCGCCGCCCCCGCCCGCCTCGCCCACCCGGCCCGCCCGCCCGCCTCGCCCAGCCCACCCGGCCCGCCCGCCCGCCCCGCCCAGCCCACCCGCCCGCCCAGCCCAGCCCACCCGGCCGCCCAGCCCGGCCCACCCAGCCCACCCGCCCGCCCGCCCCACCCAGCCCGATTCACAGTTACCGATTCACCATGTGGTATAAAAAAAAAATTGGCTTGGAAAATTTTTTAATTTAAAAAAAAATATATTTTTCATTAGCGTAATTTAATATGAAAATTTCGAAAAAATAATTGTACTTGCCTTTCAATTGCGACAATTCTTCGTTGTATATATTGTTGATAGCAATATCGCTGCTCCACAAATTCACGAGTCTTTCAAGGAATTTCAGAAAACCTAGATATGAGGCGAGTAATAGTGATAGCGAAATTTATTATATAAGTGAAATTACGTAGATGTTTTTCCATACGATTAATGTGGGATAATTTGTTTTACATTAGTATAGAGAGAATATTGTAGAGTTGTTTTACAACGGATTGAATGTGGGATTAATATGTTTGAGAATATATTATAAAAATTAGAAAAAAAAGAAATTGTTAAGTAAATATGATATACTTTAACTATTAGAATAATTAATGTACAAGTTGTGATTTACAATTTGAATTTTAGTGATTTATTTCATAAAAATAAATTAGTTTATGTTTTTCAATCAATTGTAGAATAAAATAATAAAGGTAAATAAATCTAACAAACTTTTGGAGGGAAATATTTTCGCGAAAATTTTTGGAGGGAAATATTTTCGCGAAAATTTTTGGAGGGAATAATTTTGGAGGGAATATTTCATTCTTTAAGCTATATAATACGCTCAGGAGACTCCATTTGTGTCATTCAACATTTTCTATTTGAAAGTGATGGATTTCTCTGATGGTGAAGTTTCGGTTTATACACCATCAACATCTTCATCGCGTAACAACTCTATTCATATTGATGAATATAGTGGGAATCCTTCCACTATGAATAGAAAGTCAATTCTTCCACTTAGTCCCGATTCTAAGGACTACGAGAGCAACACTGATGAAAGAGGGGATGGAGAATTTAAAGAGTCACAGATTCCACTTAGTCCAAATTCTAAGGACTATGAAAGCAGCGGTGATGAGGAGCATGATGGTGAAGTTCAAAAGAATGGGGTGTCACAATGTCCACTTAGTCCTAATTCTGAGGACTATGAGAGTAGCAGTTTTGAAGAATGTGATGGTGAAGTTCAAAAGAATGGAGGGTCACGATGTCCACTTAGTCCTAATTCTGAAGACTATGAGAGCAGCAGTTTTGAGGTGCATGATGGAAAATTTCAAAATAATGGAGTGTCAAAGTGTCCACTTAGTCCTAATTCTAAGGACTATGAGAGCAGCAGTGATGATGAGCATGATGATGAATTTCAAAAGTATGGATTGTCACAGTGTCCAGTTAGTCCTGATTCTAAGGACTATGAGAGCAGCGGTGATGAAGCGCGGGATGATAATTTTCAAAAGATTGGAGTATCACGATGTCCTCTTAGTCCTAATTCTATGGACTATGAGAGCAGCGGTGATGAAGCGCGGGATGATGATTTTCAAAAGATTGGAGTATCACAATGTCCTCTTACTCCTAATTCTAAGGA
Source organism: Pinus tabuliformis (assembly GCA_031772625.1). Taxonomy (NCBI): domain Eukaryota; kingdom Viridiplantae; phylum Streptophyta; class Pinopsida; order Pinales; family Pinaceae; genus Pinus; species Pinus tabuliformis. The sequence goes on along the minus strand of CM062814.1, from coordinate 875,190,097 downwards.
CTATGAGAGCAGCGGTGATGAAGCGCGGGATGATAATTTTCAAAAGATTGGAGTATCACAATGTCCTCTTAGTCCTAATTCTATGGACTATGAGAGCAGCGGTGATGATGATTTTCAAAAGATTGGAGTATCACAATGTCCTCTTACTCCTAATTCTAAGGACTATGAGAGCAGCGGTGATGAAGCGCGGGATGATGATTTTCAAAAGATTGGAGTATCACAATGTCCTCTTAGTCCTAATTCTAAGGACTATGAGAGCAGCGGTGATGAAGCACGGGATGATGATTTTCAAAAGATTGGATTATCACAATGTCCTCTTAGTCCTAATTCTAAGGACTATGAGAGCAGCGGTGATGAAGCACGGGATGATGATTTTCAAAAGATTGGAGTATCACAATGTCCTCTTAGTCCTGATTCTAAGGACTATGAGAGCAGCGGTGATGAAGCGCAGGATGATGATTCTCAAAACATTGGAGTATCACAATGTCCTCTTAGTCCTGATTCTAAGGACTATGAGAGCAACAGTGATGAAGAACAGGATGATGCAGTTTGTCCTAATTCTAATCAGTATAAAGGTAGCAGTGACAAAGGACAGGATGTAGCATCTTCAATAAGTAAACAGCCACATTTTCAACATAGTCCTAATTCTATGGACTATGAGAGCAGGACTGATAATGTACATGAGGAAGAATATCCATTAAACATCGAGTCAGATTTTCCATTTAGTCTGAATTCTAAGGACTATGATAGTAGCACTGAAGAAGGGGAAGATGAAGGGTATCCTCTCAGTCAAAATTTGAAAATCAGAGCAGATCATAGTGTGGATAACGTTCCTCTTAATGATGAAAGTCCTTATAAAAATGAAGATCCAATGATGGAGATGTTGCCAAGAAATATTGTATCAAGGAGTAGGAGTAGACCTTTTCGTATCAATGCAAGCTATTCTAGTTATACAAGGGGTAGAGCAGAATATCTGACGAGAAGAAGTTCTATCAGCGCTCTCATTTCAAGTGAATGTTGCCAAAAAAATTGCTTGAAACGTATGGATTTCACATTTGCATTAGAAAGCAGGAAGAGATATTTGTCAATGAATAAAAGCATGCAAAACTCATATTTAGTTGGCTGCATGCAATCTACATTGTCAGGTTATGATTATCATATTAGGAATTTTTTATTGTGTAGAAAAGCTTTCAAAATGTTTCATTCACTTGGGAATTTTCGTCTCTCGAGAATTCAAGAAAATTTGGAAAAGGATCCCACATTTTATTCAGAAGTACGTTATAAAAGACAGTTTGGGCCATTATCAAATACTGCAATGTCATGGATGAAAGATTTCTTTTCAAAGCATGGAGAGTGTATGCCAAATAGAGAGACAATACATATTCCAGATAATTTTTCAAGACGAGAAATCTACAACTTATACAAAGAATATGCAGAAAGTGCTGAGGGACAGGGCCACTTTATTACATATCAATATTTTGTGAAGCTATGGAAGAAAGAATTCAATAATGTTCGTATTCCTAAGAAGACAAGGATGGGGATTTGCAGTACATGTGCTTCTCTTAAATCAAAAAGGGACAAATGTGAAGGCTCAGAAAGAGGTAAGTGTTCATAACTTTTACTTTTAAAATTGTATAGTCATCAACTATGAAAACATATTTCTTAATGAATTTCTTTTATGTTGTGTAGATTTAATTGTCAAAGAACTTCAGGAGCATCGCGAACAACAAACAAATGAAAGGAAGAAGTTGTACAAGCATCGAAAGAAGTGTTATGATAATCCAAATAAATATTTGGGTTTGATAATTGATGGTATGGACCAGAAGAAAACACTTTTACCACATTTTGTTCGCACACCCAAAAATCTACAAGAGGAAAATTTTATTCAGTTTCACTTGGTCGGTTGTATGGTCTTCAATGGGAAAATGTTGCCAAGGGTGTACTTCACAGCTCAAAATATTCATAATGATGCAAATCTGACCATAACCATAATTCATGATGTCATTTCTCATTGGTCTGGTAATCTTCCTGAAGTTTTGTATCTACAATTGGACAACACTTGCCGTGAAAACAAAAATCAGATTGTTTTTGGGTATCTGAACATGCTTGTTGAATTGAGAATTTTTCAAAAGGTAAAGGTTGGTTTCCTTCTTGTTGGGCACACTCATGACCATATTGATCAGATGTTCAGTCGTTTTTCAGTCACATTGAGGAGGAAGGAAGTTGGGAGCTTGCCATCACTAATTCAATGTATTAAGAAATCATACATGCCAGAGCCTGCTTTTAAAGTGTTGGAAGAAACTGTTGACATGCGAAGGTTTATTCTGGGATCATATGGTGAGGGGAAATGCATTGAACAACTTAATGACATTAGCTTCCAACATCAATTTCGTATCAAAAAAATTGATGGGAAAACACTAATATGGGGCAAGAAGTATTCAACTACTACAGAGTGGGCACCGTCATCAGGATTGCAATTTTTGAAGTTCATTCCAGATCATCCAATATTTGCATCAAAAATATTGTCATTACAATCAGTTGGTGAAGTTCAGAATGCACGTAGACAGAACAGGGCTATAAATTATTCTGATTGCCTGGAAGAAATTAAAAAATGTATTAGATATACATATGAGTACTTTGACATTGCTGATTCAGTTTGGTGGGAGTCGTTTTTCAATAATCAAAGTGATCTCATTTCGACAACAATAAATGAAGATATACCTTTGAAAAATCCATTTATTTGGCCACAAAATGTGTCGAATGAACATGAGGAAGTAAACATTGTTGAACAACAACAATCTCAGGGTATTATTAATTCTTCACAGGCAGAGGAAAGAGAGATGTATATAGGTTCCAGAAGATCTCGTGCACAACATGAAGCCATGGAAGACCTTTATAGGGGTTCAGTACAGGATATTAAGGAGGGTTGCATGATTGCAGTGCTAGCAGATGGAGATCCTAATGGCTATCCATTTTGGGTTGCTAAAGTTTTAAAGGTCTTTACAGAAAATGAGGATGTTACAGGTGTTGAAGTACATTGGTATGCCACAAATACACACCCATTCGATGGTGTGTATAAGCCAGAGATGGTAGTTGACAAAAAAAATGGTGGAAAAAGAAAAAGAAAGGGTACAAATATAAATCGCCGCCGCACAGACATATTACAATTGAAGGATGTTGACATACTTGTTTATGACTTCAATTTAACAAAGAGAGGAACTCTTCGCTTCAAGACGACAGAGATTCTGAAAAGGTTGTTACCAGAAGGAACAGTGTTGACATGGGACTCTGCTGAAACCAGTCGTAGATCTAGAAGACTTTTGAAACCTGGAATCTTGGGCATGCATGTGGACTCAGATGGGGCACTAGTTGATGACAGAGAAGAATATGGAACATCTTCGTCAGCATCCAGTCACTCATCTGAAGATGTGAATTCTGATGGTGTGCAAGAAAATATGAGTGATTTTGAATAATTGTTTAAGACAGTTTATATAACTGATGTATGCATCGTATCTTCAAATAAAATGGATGTTTTCCATATTTTGTTAAATGAGAAGTTATGAAGCATTTTTATGTTGTTGGATTATGTCTTAAGTATGATAAATCTTATTGTTTAAATATCTACAATGCAATATCAAATTAGAGATATAATGTCTCTTTTATTCAGTGTACAAATAAAGACTTTTAAATTCATTCAGTGAAATAATTTGTTCATAATGTCATGTTTTTTTAGTTTTGTGGTTGAAAACATGTTAAATTTATACTTAAGAAAGAAAAATGATATTCTACCAGAAACATTAATGTGTTTTTCCTTAAAAGTTAACTTTGTTTGAGACATAAAAAATTGGTTTTATTAGCATTGTTTAAAAAGTATGAAAATTGACCCCTAAAAAAAAATCATTATTCCAGTATCAACACTTTTTTCTGAAGCTATATTTTGCAGGAAAATTTCGTAGAAAATTTCGTAGTCGCTGCCATTTTTAAAACAACCGCAAAATTGACACCTAAAAAAAAAAAACATCGTTCCAGTATACACACTTTTCGTTTTGAGCACTGTTTTTGTGGTTTTTTTGGGGTTTTTGGGCCAGAGTTCTCGTTTTGAGTTTATAGTTCCCGTTTCAAAGTTTACATTGTTTTGGGCTTTCAGCTCCAAAACTTTCCCTGGGAGGATCCCATGCGCAACAAGCCCCCAACACAAACATCGTGACTCGCCCTCGAGTCACTCTGTCGATGCAGAGATCTTTGCGTGGAGACCTCCTAACTCTGCTCAGACTGCCGTAAGGTTGGCAATGCACTAAGCGATTGCCTGTTGTATCTCTTGTACGTATTGTTCCGAGACCGCGGTGTCGGAACTGCTCCTTTGTATCTATTCTTACGTCCCCTGCATCTACTTATAGTCCTGCGCCTTCTTTCAACTACCTAAAGCGCGAAGACTATGCTTCTGTCGGCTAGTCAGATATCCAGGCCACCCATGTATGGCTTCAATTGACTACCATTCACTTTTCTTGGGAAAGGTTCTCCATTTAGCTTTCCCAGCTGCACCGCGCCTCTTTCGGTGGCCTCCTTAACATATGGTCCCAGCCAATGCATTCTAAACTTTCCTGGGAATTTATCAAACTTATTGTCATATTGTAACACTAGATCATTTACCTTGAAGGTCTGCAAGTTAATATGTTGATCGTGCCAGGCCTTTTCGCACCGCTTTTGTAGCTGCTGATGGAATCCAGCCAAAACAGTTCCTCTTCGAGTTCCTCCAACTGCGCGAGCCTCTCCTCCAGGGCTCTGCAGTCCTTCATACCTGTGAGCATTGTTATAGGTAGACTAGGCACAATATACTCCATTGGTATTATGGCTTCCACATCGTAGACCAATCGGAAAGGTGTCTGTCCCATCAGTTTCTTGCAGGTTGTCCTATAAGCCCATAATACTGCAGGTATGTGCAAGTCCCAATCACTCTACTGCAAATTATATACCTTATTCAGTGCTTCACACACTTCGTTAAAGGCTTCTACATGAGTAGCCTTCTGTGCACTCATTCTTTCCACACTTTGTTGTCCCAACTAGAGGGACTATTCACGCAATTGCCTCATCAACACCTACTTATTGACCTATTCCCAAACGCGAAGTCCATGTGCATCTACACAGGTTTTTTAACATATTCCTATGCCCATCTGGACAGATGCACCTGCGGATCATTCCATCCATCATACTTGTCTTTTATATGCATCTGAGGCTTCTCAAAATGCATGCACATCATTCTATTTCATTCGCACGAGTCCTCAAATCTTCCTTGGTGTGTACCCCACCATCTCGTGGGCATAGTGCATAGTACCCATTTCAAAGCCTCCAAATGTTGCCTTTCTAGCACTTCTCTTTCAAATCTATTTAGGAAAGCATCTACCTCACTTAACACATCATAAGTAGGTAGATCCTTTACTTCTGTCGATACGCAGTGCAGTGATCTTGTCATCATATTATATTTTAGCGTGGTCACCTTGTGCAACTGGTTCTACCATCACTCTATTTCCTCATCAGAATATGATGTACAGGATCTTTCGTGCTCCCATGAGATTCATCCATCCGCGGTGGGATTTACCCAGTCTTTCTCTCGCGTGGTTATCTTGTAGATGCAGTCCAAGTCGTCATTGCTTTCATAGTTGCACACTAGCTCCGTGTAGCGCGATCCTTCTGCAGGGTCCAAAGGTACAACTACGCGCATATACTTTTTCTCAAAAATCATCTTGCTCTTCTTCATATTTATCACCTTGTTCATGTCAGTGGCCCGATCTATTCCTAATAGTGCGGGGTAGGGATTGTTGTCATCCACAATCTCTATCACTTCAAAGTCTGCTAGTGCGCTTGCCCCTTCAATATCCATGGTGATTCCCTACAATATTCCCATAGATATGATCTTTTACTGGTTCACCATTCACAGCTGGATAGGAGATCATTGTAACGTAGGCCTTCCCATGTGCTCCCATGTCTACTTCGGTAGAATGTTCGCATCCGATCCTAAATCTAGAATCACTCGGTCCATCTCATATTCTCCAATCTGCATGGTCAATCTCATTTCTCTTCTTGTCCTCGTCGCATGCTTTCCAATCTTTTGGACTACATGTGTTTCTCCTAGTGCGGTCTTAGCACATCTATTTATGAGTTCCTGCAATCCCTTTACAACCTTGTTGTTGCGCAGTAGCTTCATGCACATTTCTAGGAATGTCGTGAGCATCGATGGGTCTTTTTTTGGCTCCGGTCTATCTTTGCTTCTTGAAGTGGAGGCATCAGCAAAGCTCTTCCTAGCTTCCATGAAGGTTTCCTTGGCGCGCTCCAAATCAAACTCTAGTTCTTTCGTCGAGGCCTTGCGAACCCAAGTACTATCTTTAGGCTGCTTGACTTTATCATCCCCTGTTTTAATTCCACTTTAGAGCACAATGTTCACATTGGGGACTTCCTCTTGTGGCTCAAACCTCATCATCAGTAGGTTCTGAGTCAGGGGAGGTTGGAGTGCTCCCTTGTCACGTAGCCTCGCTATTAGTGTGGGACAATCCTCTATCTCATGATCAAACAAGGTACAATACAAGCATGATGGGCACGTTGGATTCATACAATATAATGTCCTAGCCCCCCACAATTGTAACATACCCACTATCCGCGACATCTTCCAGGTCCTCCTCCACCTCGCCCTCGTCCACGCCCCTGAAATCTAGTTCGCTCCATTCCTGTGTTCTAGTCAAGGGGCTGCATTTCAGCCTGAACTCTGTAGGTGGGATTCCTATCCCTCATCATCTCTTAGATTCTATAGGTGTGCTCACTGTGTCCTACTGATCTACAGAAATTATAGAACAACTGTTGTGAATTATGTGTGTACTTCTGGGACAAATGGCAATTGTATGTAGCATGCTTTCCTCCTATTTGACAAATTTCACACCACAAAGTAGGCACCACGCTAGTTCCTGCTTGGGCCACCGGTCTTAATGGCATCAGTCCTCCTCCCGCGATGTAATTTGTGAACACTGGTTAGTGGTCCTTGCCATGACCTTGATCCTTACATTTAACACACCATACCTCTTCGTGCACTTCCGAGCGAGTTGTCCTGTCTTGTTTCAGACTTTGCATCTCAAGGCATAAGTTTCTCAATTGTGCGTAGATCTGCTAAAATCCTAGGTTATGATCTTGTATCAGAGTCTCATGTAGCCTCATCGCGATCTGCAAGGCCTCTGCCTAAGTTGTTAACCTTTGTTGTGACAGCATGTTCCTCAAATGCGGCGTTACCGATGCTACAAACCATTCGCGGTGTTGTCCACCTGTCAAGGTCATATTAGCTTCGCGAATTGTGCACTTCAATCTCTAATCCAATTCCTGGGGTGTCTCACTTGGTAGCATCGTGATATCCTTGAACCCAATGATTGACTGTGCCTCTAACTTTGACCTGCTAAATTATTTGTTCAACGCAATTTGGATATCCACAATCCATACATCTAGATTTTCATTAGAGTGCTTAATATACCAGGTCAGCGTGCGATCCTGCAGAGTACTGACCAATGTTTCTTTCTTTATATTGTCATTTGTAACTCCCTGTGCTTCCCATGTAGCTTTTATCACAAACCAAAACTAGTCTGGATCTTCATTTCCTTCTCCCTTGAACACTGGAAACTTTATCATGCTTGCCATATTGACACGCGATGGTGGTGGAGGTGGTACGAGCGAAGATAGGGGTGAAGGCAATGAAACTGGTGGTGGTGTGGGTGGGGGTGGTATGTGCAAAATCCTTTGCCTTATAAAATTGATTTCACTTCTTGGTGGGACCTTCGTGAGCTCTTCCTCTTCCTCTCATGGAGGTAAAATCAAGGGGCTAGATTCTAGCTCTGTGCTACCTTCGTTTCTGTAAATTTTCCGACTTCGCGTAGCCCCAAACATCAATGTATTCGCATAATCCGCTTTTCACACAATAGCATTTTAATCCAAGTGTTAAGAGACTTAACATACTTATCTCGCAATCCTTTGAGGAAGTGTCACTCTTCCTTGCTATAGCTGACTAAAGTATCTACCGCAAACTCAATAATGAATACTCCTATAATTTGATCGAGCCAATGATCAACAACATGCGCGATTTTATCCTCTGATGCTTCTATTTTGTGCACCAACTCTATGGTCCACACAATAGGACTGTCGAGCTTGCACCTTCCTTGGCTATTTGCTAACTTCGTAATCCACTCATATAACTCAGTATGGAAAGATGTGAAGAAAATTTCATGGATCTCTGTGTACAGGTAGTAGTTTAACCACTCTTCTTTTGATAGTTGTAGATTCCTATTCTTCTGCGTCACGAACTCGTGAATTCTCCTGTCCAACCAACCTTAAATTTCTTTCTTAGTTGGATTCCAATGATATGACATCAGACATCTCTATGCAGATTTTGGTCCCGACAATGGAACCATTTGGTTACTTGTTGGGGCCTGACCCAGGTTCGGAGTTAATTTAGCCAAACAAATCCTTGTACTACTAGCCCTTTCAGTAACAATCCGTGGAGCGTGGACTAAGGTCTCACCCGAAGTAGTATGGGGGGATGCTAGAACCAGGTTTCTGCACTCTTGAGATGCCTGAGGGGTGGAATTAATCCAACTTTAAATACCTTTGCGCAAGTTACTTCATGCACTTTCTTGACTCACGGAGCCTTCGCGCACTATTATATTCACCTTCGCGTAGCCCTAACCTGAGGCTGTGGGGCTTTTGTGCTGCTAGAGCAATGATCTACACTATTTCCCCAAGTCACACTGTGGGTCTTACTTATCTTCTTATAACAATTAGTTATCTTCACATTAATAGATACCTTATATTATATTCACTTACTCAACATATTTATATAAGTCGACACAGTAAATAAATAGTAATCTTGTAATTCATACCCAATATACTTCAATGCATAAAATAGGAAAACATACACAGAAATATCGTAAACTTCTCTTTATTAATGCTTTCAATAGTTACGGACTCAACCTGTCCTACGCACTCAGCTGCAGGGGTCTGCACACTCAGCTATGGACTACTAGGCCTCTACGCAATCAGCTGCAAAGCCTTCTCCTACTTTACGACCCACAACTAGACCTTACACTTCAGATACTCTGCTATGCTTCTATTTCATGATCATCAATTCATTCGATCCATCTATTTTTAAATACTTAGAGCCTCACTCTATTTATACAATCCTAAAACCAACATTACATTACAAAAATGAGGGTGGACAACCCTATGACTCTATTACAACTTTGCGCTTTGCTCCCACAAATTGCAGAGTCTTTACAATGGACTTAGTCAAAACTTGGGCTTTAAGCCCCAAAATTGCCTTGGTGGGATCCCACGCCCAACATAATCCAAGACTCTTGACCTAGACAAAGACTTCCTCCACACCAAGTCATCCCTCTCTTTCCTCTTGCGGATAATAGCCCTTCAACAACAACTTTGACCTAGCAGCAACAGCTAGTAGCAGCAACTTCGACCCAACAACTGGAAATAACTAGCAGAAACAACAACTTTGACTTGCAACAAAGACTTCGATCTTCCTAGATAATCCACTAGAGTGAGAGATAGATGGCCCAAAAATTTGATCTTGATGTCTTCTTCCTTCCTTCCAAATTTCATACCATTTTCCAACTCTTTTCAAACTTCGCACTTTTTAGTTGCCTTGGCTTGTAAGTCAAACTTGTGTGTCTCAAATGAATTCTGCTACACTGTATTTATAGCCTTCTAGTGAGGTTGAATTACCTAGTTGAGGCCGACTTGATCTCCTTGAGTCCGACTTGGTGTGGAGGGGAAAATAGCATATTTGATTGAATATTAATTATTTTTACATGATTCAAAAGCCCAATAAGGGTCTCTTTAAGTGGAAAATGACTCTAATGACTCATAATAAATCCTACAAGTCCTCAATGAGAAATTTGATCTAAAACATGATGACCCAAGCATGAAACCCATGCTTTAATAAGTCATAATAATAAAAATAATAAAAAATTTTCTTCATTATTTTGATAAATATATTTCATTGTGACTCAAATACATTTATGAAGACCGAACCTAATTACATATTTCAACAGTCCCTCTTAACTAGGGAGTTATTCATAATAACAAGTACAAGGAAGATCTCAAAACACATGAACCATGAAGAATTTAGGCACAACGATGCCATGAACTAGATTCCTGGCCAAGGAAATCTATCCAAGGTCCTTCAATAGTTTAGGCACTCACAGTGCCACGAACTAGATTCCTGATCAGGGAAATCTATCTGGGTGGGACTAAGATAGACTAAAGCTTTCATCCAGTCTAGGTACCCATAGTATTACTTGTAAACCATCAACCAAGGGATCCAGGTGTGTATCTGAGGTCAGATCTCTATGACCAACGCCACCCTCCCTACTTCGAGATCCAGACATCAACACAAATTTTCAGCCAAATTTCCTCCAAGGAAATGTCTCTTACTGTTGGCTTCTTGGGGCCTGACCCAGGTTTGGAGTTAATTATCCAAAAAATCCCTGTACTACTAACCTTTTCAGCAATAGTCCATGGAGCACAGACTAAGGTCTCACCGAAGCAGTCTGGGGGGATGCTGGAACTAGGTTTTTTCACCCTTGAGATGTATGAGGTATTGATCTAGTCCAACTATGAATGCCTTCACGCAGGTTACTTCGCACACTTTCCTAGCTTGTGACGCCTTCGTGGCCCTATTATATTCATCTTCGCACAACCCTAACTAGGGGTTGTGGGGCTTTCGTGCCGCTGGAGTACTGATCCATTCTATTTCCCCAAGTCACACCGCGAATCTTACTTATCTTCTTATAACAGGTATTTATCTTCGCGTAGACAGATACTTTAGATTGTATTCATTTATTCAACACATTCATAGAAGGTTGCTCAGCAAATAAACAGTAAACTTGCAATTCCTACCCAATATACTTCAATGCATAAAACAGGAAAGGTACATAGAAATATTGTAAAACTTCTCTTTATTAATGCTTCAATCGGTTACAGACCCAACCTGCCCTGTGCACACAGTTGCAGGGTTCTGCGCACTCAGCTGTGAGCTACTAGGTCTCTACGCACTTAGCTGCAGAGCCTTCTCCTACTCTACGACCCAAGGACACTAACTCTACACTTAGACTCAATGCCTCCTTCTTAGATCTTCCATTGATTCCTTCTTCTCTATTTTTTTCTTTTACACTTAGAGCCTCACTCTATTTATACAATCCCATGGTCCGCGAACCATGGGTAGATATCTCAAACCGACACTACATTTACAAAAGAAAGGGTGGACAACCCTATGACTCAATTACAAATTCACGCTCCGTGCCCACAAATCGTGGAGTATTTACATTGAACTTAGTCAAAACTTTGGGCTTTAAGCCCCAAAACTTGCCTTGGGGGGATCCCATGCAAAAAACTTACACACAAAGCCTCAATACTCTTGATTATTCCAATCAGTAGCAAATCATCCCCGATAAAATAGATCAGTAACAAATCTCTCTCGTGTAACTAGCATGCTATAAAACCTCTAAGAGATTAACATGTACAAACACAACCCTAATCAATAACAAATTTTCAAATGTACACAAGTAAACACAAACCTCCAACATCTTTCAAACAACTAGATGTTGCTTCTCAATTTATCACAGTAGGGCTTTCAAATGAATCTTGACAGGAGATCCCTCAAGCATACATCTTCCTTTTCTACTTCACATGCAGCAAAATATTCTACAATTAGATCTTGCTTTCTATATCTCAGTAGCCCCTCATAATTCCTTCTCCAATTTCTTCTTTCAAGGTGTCCATCATGACTATGATATGCCCTCCCTCTCAACTAAGGAGATTCCTTTCATCCAAGCTCCCCCTTAACTTAGGGAGCTCAAATTCTTGTCTTCGACATTGGAGAATCTTTCATGGCTTCCATCCTTCCTATCATAGTTATCATGACCATCATCACTCATATAAATTTCTTCATCATGCTTATCATATCATCTTTACTTACGAATATCTTTACCATATTGAATATTATGTATCTACATAGCTTAGATTGCAAGTACAACCAAATTTATAGAAGCGTGAAGTTAACTATATCATAATCATATAATAAAGGAAGCATTATACATTAGAAACCAAATACCTAAACTTAGCTAGGTTCACAAAGAACAAGAAATGCATACTTTTATACGTCAACTACATGCTAGGGTTTTGTCATAAACCCTAGATTTCATCGTCAAGACTTTGAGTACCTTAATCAATATAACAACCTTCATTATATCTAGGGCTTCAATATTTCTTCTAGAGACATGACATACCTTACTACATTATATTTCAACAATTGAAAGCTTTTCAAAGAAAATTATTTAACAACTTTAGTGCTCATATGTCTAGACTTTCACTAGGATTTAGTGCAAGGTCCTAGATGTCATACATGAGCCATTAAGCTTCACCAATCAAAATCAACCACAACTCAATTTTCAGATTTCAATAATCTTTCATAGAACTCAGATTATAACACTTTACATCATATATTAGATAATTGAACTTATACTAAGGTTTAGTTACAAAACCTTAGAATTAACAAAAACTATCATCCTATAATCATACTTTGACTAGGGCTTAGTTCTAAACCCTAGGACTCATGACCATCAAAAAATAGGTCAACACATATATCTAGGATTACATTATCATGCAGAAGCATATCATATCATGTGTTAGTCAAACCTAATGACACAAATATCAATATGTTATATAACAAACTTGACCAGACTATGGTTTTTTATAGGAAAAACACACATATACCTAGGATTTCATTCCTATGATAGTATAAGGGTCTTTCTTATAAACCCTACCAAACCCTAATGGTCAATGGTTTCAATACATAAAACAACAAACCCTAATCTATCAATACTTCAAAGGTTTGGGATTTCAGACATCACCATTCAACCCTAACAAGTTAGGGTTTCCATAACCATACCAAAGCCCCAAACATGACATCATTAAAGCATCAAACATTTTATTTAGACTTCATCAATAACCCTAAATAGGCTAGGGTTTTACTCATTATCCTTGACATACTCTTAAGTTATGGTTTTTACAAAGAACCTTTATAGGGTTCCACAAGAATAATCAAAGATATGAGGAGGGTATATTTATCTAATGATGAATCACCCAATCAAGAATCTGTATGATTCAAGAGATATAGACACAATAATGTTAGTAATCACAAATAAATATGCCTCTATCATGAAGAGAAAAAAACGTATATTCTAAGGCATACCTTTTATTTCTTAACAAACCTTGTTACTCCAATGTTTTGTCTTGTGATACCTTCTTGCATAATTCTTGAGTCTTCAACAAATTTTCCTAAACAAGGAAAATATGAATAGAAATGTGATTAGTATTTAGTGCAAACAAACTTGGACAAGGAAAACCAAAAATGAAAAGGTAATAAGATACTTATCTTTGGAAGTTGATGAGGGATTCCTCCAAGCTTGAGAGATACCTGTAACCTTATAGAAACAATTCAAAAATGTTTTTCCAAAATATGTTAAACCTACAAATACTAGATATCAAAATTGAAATAACTAAAGCTTAGAGAAAAGGACTTAGTAGTGTAAGTACCTTATAACTAATTCTTTGTATTTATTCTTCTTTGGAGATCCTTCTTCAGAAATATTAGGTTCGTCCTTGCTCCTTTTCTTGTTCTTCGGATTGCCAGGACATTCACTTTTATAATGACCCATTTTATGACATTGGTAGCATTCTATTTTGGACATGTCTACCTTCCTTCTTGGCCCTTTTGACTTCTTGAAGTTTCCTTTCTTGTGATAAATGGAGTATGGATTTGAAACTTTTTCTTCTTCATTGCTGGATACTAATGATATTATCATCTCTTCTTGGCTGTGGAAGTTCCATAATTGTTCAAATGATGGATTTTATTTCCAGTTGTTGAGTCCTGAAGCAAAATCACTCCATGTAGGTGGAAATCCCAATAATGCAGTAATTACTAGCTTTTTTATAGTATAATCTCATCTATGGCTTGAATTTAATCTCTAATTATAGCTATTCTTACAAAGAAGGAATCCACGGTGTCATCTTTTTTCATTTTTTTGGTCCTTAATTCATTCTTTAGACTTGCTACTTGACCGATATTATTGATAGTGAACAATTTTGATAAGGCTTCATACATTTCTTGAGCATGGTCTATGTTGGAAATGTATGGGGTATGGTTGTCTTTTATACCTTCTACAACCAATGTCATAGCCAATATTTATGACTCTCTATACTTCACATTATCTACATCACTAGATCCTTTGGTTGGTAGGTTTCTTCACTTTTCCTCTCACCAAATCTAAGAATTTGTTCTTTTCAATAATGAGATCAATTCTTTTCTTCCATGCCCTATAATTTGATGCTCTTTATAATTTATTCTCTCCCTTTATTTTTTTAGACATTTTCCTTAAAGGTAGTAAGTTTCTTTCCTTATAATGTCTCCTTATATGTTCCCTTGCTGAAAACTTTTGAGGTTTCTTAGGCTCCTTTCAGTGGATCCTCAAACTTCCTTTTTCCTCCTTCACCTTAGCTCTGATAACATGTTAGAAAATCAAAAAGGAAGAAATATTTATATATATATATAATTACTTGTGACTCTTTTATCTTTATGTTCTTCTTTTATATTTTAGTTCATAAATAAATTACCAACAACAATAGCACAATGACACCAGATATGGGCGAACAACTAGAAAAAAACCCATATCTAGGGGAAAACCCAGTCAACAATTATTCCTTCAATAGTTTCATGAGATAATCCAAGACCCTTGACCTAGAAAAAGACTTCATCTACATTAAGTAAACCCTATCTTTCCTCTTGTAGATAATAACCCTTCAACAACAACTTCGACCTAGTAGCAGCTTCGACCCAGCAACTGGTAGCAACAACAAATTTGACTTGGCAATAAAGACTTTTATCTTCCCAGATACTCCACTAGAGTGAGAGATAGATGGCCCAAAATTTCTATCTTTATGTCTTCTTCCTTCCTTCCAAATTTTGTACCCTTTTCCAACTCTTTTCCAACTTCGCACTTTTTAGCTACCTTGGCTTGTAAGTCAAACTTGTGTGTCTCAAATGAATTACACTACATTGTATTTATAGCCTTCTAGTGAGGTCAAATTACCCAGTTGAGGCTGACTTGATCTACTTGAGGCCGACTTGGTGTAGAGGGGACAAATAGCATATTTGACTGAATATTAATTCTTTTTACATTATTCAAAAGCCCAAGAAGGGTCTCTTTAAATGTAAAATGACTCTAATGACTCACAATAAATCCTATAAGTCCTCAATGGGGACTTTGACCTAAAACATGATGACCCAAGCATGAAACCCATGCTTAAATAAGTCATAATAATAATAATAATAATAATAATAATTTTCTTCATTCTTTTGATAAATATATTTCATTATTACTCAAATACATTTATGAAGACCAAACCTAATTACATATTTCAACACAGGTAACCTCCTCAACTCTGGAATTTGTGTCCCTTTGACTCAGCCCATTCTAATATATTTCGTAAAAACATTTATATTGCATTCTCATGAGGAAAACCAGGTTGGGCTGTCACAAACCCCTCCTCCCTAACAGAACACCATCCTCAGTGACCTTTTTCTCATATGCAACAATAAACAAATAAAACACATTGTTTCATGGAGGCTTATATGTACATCTTTATACAGTATTTACAAACATATACACATTTTCTTCAACCAGTAAACAAAAATTGATATGTTTCTCTCTTCGAGTCATCCATTTCCCAAGTGGCGTCCTCTGGCCCAAAGTGCCTCCATTACATTTTGACTTGCTATATGACTCGATTTTGAAGCATGAGACTCCTTAGGTGTATAATGCACAATGGCTCTCACTGGAAATATCCCTCTGATTCCACCTGTAGCACATACCAATGAATCACATGATTAGAATCCTTCACATATATTTTAAGCAAATAAACATGGAAAAAAATATGAACTTTAACTAAGGGAGGTAAGGCTATCCCATAGGCCATTGTTCCCATCCTTTCAAGGATCTCGAAAGGCCCAAAATAGTGGTGTAAACTTGGCACATGAACCAATCCTTAAGGAACTCTTCTTGGGTTTGATCCTCAAATAAACATGCTCCCCTACTTGGAAATCTTTATGTACCCTATGTTGGTCTGCATAGCTCCTCTTCCTATCCTATGCCACTTTCAAATTTTGCTTGATGATACGAATGTGTTGCTTAATTTCCTTGAGAATATTAGGCCCAACAAGGACCATGTTCATTAGATCACTCCAGTTAATAGGAGTATTGAAAATCCTCCCATACAATGCCTCAAATGGACTTATATTTAGGGATTCAATGTATCCATTATTGTATGCAAACTCCACAAGTGGCAGGTACTCCTCTAACTTCTTAGGCTAATCCATCAAATACATCCTCAACATGTCCTTGAGAATCCTATTTTTCCTCTTTGTTTTCACATTTGTTTGTGGATGATATGTTTTACTAAATGCCAACTCGGTCCCCAAACCTGCAAATAGTTCCTTCCAAAACCTTGAAGTGAACTTAGCATTTATGTCTGAAATAATTTTCTTGGGAATTCCATGCAGTCTCACAATCTCCTTTATGAATATTTGTTCCACTTCACTACCAGAATTAGTGGCTTTGACTACCACAAAATGAGCTACCTTGCTTAATATATTAATAACTACCATTATTGCATCATGTATCCTGGATATTCTAGGAATACCTATGATAAAATCCATAGATATTAACTCCCATTTTCGCTCTGGAATAGGAATGGGTTGTTGCAATCATACTGGATGCTTGCATTCAACCTTTACTTGTTGACATTATATTCATTTAGCCACAAAATTAACCACTTCTTTCTTCAAATTTGACCAGTGGTAAAACTTTTAATGGTTGCAAGGGTCTTTTGGTACCCTCGATGGGTTGAATAAGGCTTGACATGGAACTTTTTCATTATAATCCTTTTATTCATCATTGTTTGGCACATAAATTATGTTCTTGAACCTAATTAGGTTGTCATCAGTGAGATGATATTCCTTCTCCCCACCATATTGTATCATCTTTTCTTTCATTTTTTGATATTTTACATCATGTTGTCATGCACCCTTAGCCCTTTATACTAGGTATTTTTTGTACAATCTTATAGCTACCAAGTGATTCAATTGAATCCTCCTACTAAGTGCATCAACAACCCTATTTTCTTTGCCTTTGATATACTTGATCTGAAAGTCAAACTTGCTAAGTATGACCATCCATCTTCCATGTCTTGTGTTTAGCTCGGGTTACTCAAACAAATAATTAATCCCACTACAGTCTGTCATAAGTGTACACTTTCTACCAAGGAGGTAATGCCTCCACATTTTCAATGCATGAATGATGATAGATAACTCTAGGTTATGAGTCACATAATTTATCTCATGCTCATTTAAATTGCTTGATTGATAACAGACTACATGTCCTTCTTGCATCAAGACTCTACCGAGCCCTTCCTTGCAGGCATCTATGCACACCACAAAATCCTTGTCAAGATCTGAAATCCTCAACATTGGTGCATTTATGAGAAATTGTATTAGTTGCTCAAACTTATTGCACGCTAAGCTATCCACTCAAACTTCATTCATTTTCTCAACAAGGATGTGATAGGATGCCCTATCTTTGAGATGTTTTTGATAAATCTCCTATAATAACCAACCAATCCCATGAATGATACGACCTCATTGACATTCTTTTGCATTGGCCACTCCATTATAGATTTGAGCTTCTCTGAATCAACCGAGATCCCTTCCTTGGAGACAATATGCCAAAAATAATGTATCTATGACTGGAAAAAATCACACTTGTTGAGATTTGCATAAATCTTGTGTTCCCTTAGAAATTGTAACACTGTAGCCAAATGTTTTTCATGATTTTCCTTTGATTTTTAGTATTATAATATGTCATCAACAAACACTATGACAAAATTTTCCAAATAAGTATGTATCACATTAATCATTAAAAGCACATGAATGTGGCAAGGGATTAGTAAGCCCAAAGGGTACTACTACAAAATCATAGTGCCCATATATTGTCCTGAAAGCATTCTTATGAATGTCCCCCTCCTTGATTCTTACTTCATGATATCTTGACCTCAAGTCAATATTGGAGAACATTGTTGCTTCTCTCAAGTGATCAAAAATATCACCAATCCTTGGCAGTGGTTACATGTTCTTTATGTTCACCTTGTTTAATTTTCGTTTATAAATACATAATCTAAGGGTTCCCTCCTTCTTATTTACGAACAACGCAGGTGATCCCCATGGGGACAAACTTAGCACATAAATTTAAAAAACCCATTATTACATCATGGGTTTCATGCTTGGGTCATAATAATAAAAATAAAAATGTTTGTCTTCATTATTTTGATAAATATATTTCATTGTGACTCAAATACATTTATGAAGGCCGAATCTAATTACATATTTCAACACTCCCTCTTAACTAGAGAGCTATTCATAATAACAAGTACAAGGAAGATATCAAAATAGATGAACCTTGAAGAATCTAGGCACAGCAATGCCATGGACAAGATTCCTAACCAAGAAAATCTATCCAAGGTCCTTCAATAGTTTAGGCACTCACGGTGCCACAAACTATATTCCTGATCAAGGCAATCTATCTGGGTGGGACTAAGATAAACTAAAGCTTTCATCCAGTCTAGGTACCTGCAGGCTTACTTGTTAGCCATCAACCAAGGGATCCTGGTGCGTATCTGAGGTCAGAGCTCTATGACCAATGCCACCCTCCCTACTTCAAGATCTAAACATCAACACAAATTTCCAGCCAAATTTCCTCCCAGGAAATGTTTCTTACACACAAAGCCTCCACACTCCTAATTATTCCAATCAGTAGCAAATCATCCCCGATAAAATAGATCGGTAAAAAATATCTCACATGTAACCAACATGCTATAAAACCTCTAAGAGATTAACATGTACAAACACAATCCCAATCATTAACAAATTTTCAAATGTACACAAGTAAACACAAAACTATGGCGTCTTTCAGACAATTAGACGTTGCTTCTCAATTTATCACAGTAGGGCTTTCAAATGAACCTTGACAAAAGATTCCTCAAGCATACATCTTCCTTTTCTACTTCACATGGAGCAACATATTCTACATTTAGATCTTTCTTTCCTTATCTCAATAACCCCTCAAAATTCATTCTCCAGTTTCTTCTTTCAAGGTGTCCATCATGACTATGATATGCCCTCCCTCTCAACTAAGGAGATTCCTTTCATCCAAGCTCCCTCTTAACTTAGGGATCTCAACTTCTTTTCTTCGACATTGGAGAATATTTCATGGTTTCCATCCTTCTTATTAGAGTTATCATGAACATCATCATTCATATAAATTTATTCATCGTGCTTGTCATATCATGTTTACTTACGAATATCTTTACCATATTGAAGATTATGTACCTTCACAGCTTAGATAGCAAGTATAACCAAATTTCTAGAAGCATGAAGTTAATTATATCATAATCATATAATAAAGGAAGCATTAGACATTAGAAATCAAATACCTAAACTTAGTTAGGTTCACAAACAACAAGAAATACATACTTTTATACATCAACTACATGCTAAGGTTTTTTCATAAACACTAGATTTCATCATCAAGAATTTGAGTACCTTAATCAATATAACAACCTTCATTATATCTAGGGCTTCAATATTTCTTCTACAGACCTGACATACCTTACTACAATATATTGCAACCCTTAAAAGCATTTCAAACAAATGTATTTAACAACTTTAGCACTCATATATTTACACTATCATGTGATTTCATACATGAGACATTAAGCTTCACCAATCAAAACCAACCACAACTCAATTTTCAGATTTCAATAATCTTTCATAGAACTCAGATTATAACACTTGACATCATATATTAGATAATTGAACTTATACTAAGGTTTAGTTACAAAACCCTATAATTAACAAAATCTATCATCCTAGAATCATACATTGACTAGGGCTTAGTTCTAAACCCTAGGACTCATGACCATAAAAAATTAGGTCAACACATATATCTAGGATTACATTATCATGGAGAAGCATATCATAACATGTGTTAGTCAAACCTAATGACACAAATATCAATATGTTATATAAAAAACTTGATCAAACTATGGTTTTTTATCAGAGAAACACACATATACCTATGAATTCATTCCTATGATAGTATAAGGTTTTTTCTTTTACACCTTACCAAACCCTAATGATCAATGGTTTCAATACATAAAACAACAAACCCTAATTTATCAATACTTCAAAGGTTTTGGATTTCAGACATCACCATTCAACCCTAACAAGTTAGGGTTTCCATAACCATACCAAAACCCCAAACATGACATCATTAAAGCATCAAACATTTTCTTTAGACTTCATCAATAAAGCTAAATAGGCTATGGTTTTACTCATTATCATCGACATACACTTATGTTAGGGGTTTTACAAAGAACCTTTCTAGGGTTCCACAAGAATAATCAAAGATATGAGGAGGGTAGATTTATTTAATGATGAACCACCCAATCAAGAATTTGTATGATTCAAGAGAGCTAGACACAATAATGTTAGTAATCACAAATCAATATAGATTTATCATGAAGAGAGAAAAACGTATAGTCTAAGGCATACATTTTATTTCTTAACAAATCTTGTTACTCCAATGTTTTGTCTTGTGATACCTTCTTGCATAATTCTTGAGTCTTCAATAAGTTTTCCTAAATAAGGAAAATATGAATAGAAATGTGATAGTATTTAATGCAAACAAACTTGGATAAGTAAGGGAAACCAAAAATGAAAAGGTAATAAGATACTTATCTTTGGAAGTTGATGAGGGATTCCTCCAAGCTTAAGGGATACCTATAACCTTATAAAATCAATTCAAAAATGTTTTTCCAAAATATGTTAAGCCTACAAATACTAGAAATCAAAATTGAAATAACTAAAGCTTAGAGAAAAGGACTTAGTAGTGTAAGTACCTTATAACTAATTCTTCATATTTATTCCTCTTTGGAGATCCTTCTTCAGCAATATTAGGTTGCTCCCTACTCCTTTTCTTGTTCTTCATATTTTCAGGACATTCACTTCTATAATGAACCATTTTATGACATTTGTAGCATTCTATTTTGGAAATGTCTACCTTCCTTCTTGGCCCTTTTGACTTCTTGAAGTTTCCTTTCTTGTGATAAGTGGAGTATGCATTTGAAACTTTTTCTTCTTCATTGTTGGATACTAATGATATTAGCATCTCTTCTTGGCTGTGGGAGTTCCATAATTGTTCAAATGATGGAGTTTATTTCTAGTTGTTGAGTCCTGAAGCAAAATCACTCCATGTAGGTGGAAATCCCAATAATGCAGTGATTACTAGATTTTTTATGGTGTAATCTCATCGATGGCTTGAATTTCATCTCTAATTCTAGCTATTCTTACAAAGAAGGAATCCACAGTGTCATCTTTTTTCATTTTTTTGGTCCTTAATTCATTCTTTAGACTTGCTACTTGACCGATGTTATTGATAGTGAACAATTTTGATAAAGCTTCATACATTTCTTGAGCATGGTCTATGTGGGAAATGTATGGGACAATATTGTCTTTTATGCCTTCTATCATCTGTGTCATAGCCAATATTTATGACTCTCTATACTTCACTTTATCTGCATCACTATATCCTTCGGTAGGTTTCTTCACTTTTCCTCCCACCAAATCTAAGAATTTGTTCTTTTCAAGAATGAGATCAATTCTTTTCTTCCATGCCTCGTAATTTGATGCTCCTTATAATTTATTCTCTCCCTTTATTTTTTTAAGCATTTTCCTTAGAGGTAGTAAGTTTATTTCCTTATAAGATCTCTTTATATGATCCCTTGCTCAAACCTTTTGAGTTTTCTTAAACTCCTTTTACTAGATCCTCAAACTACCTTTTTCCTCCTTCATCTTATCTCTGATACCATGTTAGAAAATCATAAAGGAATAAATGTTTTTTTATATAGATAATTACTTGTGACTCTTTTATCTTTTAGTTCATTAAGAAACTACCGACAACAATAGCACAAGGACAAAGATGTGGGCGGATAGCCAGGAAAAAACCCATATCTAGGGGAAAACCTAGTCAACAATTATTCCTTCAATATTTTCATGAGATAATCCAAGACCCTTTACCTAGAAAAAGACTTCATCCACATTAAGTAAACCCTCTCTTTCCTCTTGCAGATAATAACCCTTCAACATCAACTTCGACCCGTCAACTGGTAGCAACAACAAATTTGACTTGGCAATAAATACTTTGATCTTCCTAGATACTCCACTAGAGTGAGAGATAGATGGCCCAAAAATTCTATCTTTATGTCTTCTTCCTTCCTTCCAAATTTCATAACCTTTTCCAACTCTTTTCCAACTTTGCACTTTTTAGCCACCTTGACTTGTAAGTCAAACTTGTGTGTCTTAAATGAATTACACTGCATTGCATTTATAGCCTTCTAGTGAGGTCGAATTATCCAGTTGAGGCCGACTTGATCTACTTGAGGAAAACTTGGTGTGGAGGGGACAAATAGCATATTTGAATGAATATTAATTCCTTTTACATGATTCAAAATCCCAAGAAGGGCCTATTTAAATGGACAATGACTCTAATGGCCCAGAATAAATCCTAGAAGTCCTCAATGGGGACTTTGACCTAAAACATGATTACCCAAGCATGAAACCCATGCTTTAATAAGTCATAATAATAATAATAATAATAATAATAATTTTCTCCATTATTTTGATAAATACATTTCATTGTGACTCAAATACATTTATGAAGACCAAACCTAGTTACATATTTCAATACAGGTAACCTCCTCAACTCTAGAATTTATGTCCCTTTGACTCAGCCCATTCTAATATATTTCGTAAAAACATTTATATTGCATTTTCCTGAGGAAAACCAGGTTGGGATATCACAAACCCCTCGCCCCTAATGGGACACCATCCTCGGTGTTCTTTTGCTCATATGCAACAATAAACCAAACTAAAACACATTGTTTCATGGAGCTTTATATGTACATCTCTATATGGTATTTAAAAACATATACACATTTTATTCAACCAGTAAACAAAAATGGATATGTTTCTCTCATGGAGTCATCCATTTCCCAAGTGGCTTCCTCTAGCCCAAGTGCCTCCATTATATTTTGACTTGCTAGATGCCTCGATTTTGAAGCATGAGACTCCTTAGGTGTATAATGGACAATCGCTCTCACTAGAAATCTACCTTTGATTCCACATGTAGCACATACCAATGAATCACATGATTAGAATCCTTCACATATATTTTAAGCAAAGAAACATGGAAACAAATTATGAGCTTTAACTGAGGGAGGTAAGGCTATCCCATAGGCCATTGTTCCAATCTGTTCAAGGATCTTGAAAGTCCCATAATACATTGGTGTAAACATGGCACATGAACCAATCCTTAAGGAAATCTTCTTTGGTTTGATCCTCAAATAAACATGCTCCCCTAATTGGAACTCTTTATGTACCCTATGTTGGTCTGCATAGTTCTTCTTCCTATCCTGCGCCACTTTCAAATTCTACTTGATGATATGAATTTGTTGCTTCATTTCCTTGAGAATATCAGGCCCAACAGGGACCATGTTTATTAGATCACTCCAGTTAATAGGAGTATTGCAAATCCTCCCATGCAATGCCTCAAATGGATTCATATTTAGGGATTCCTTGTATCCAATGTTGTATGAAAACTCCACAAGTGGTAGGTACTCCTCCGACTTCTTGGGCTAATCCATCAAATACATCCTCAACATGTCCTTGAGCATCCTATTTTTCCTCTTTGTTTTCCCATTTTTTTGTGGATGATATGTTTTACTAAATGCCAACTCAATCCCCAAACTTGGAAACAATCCCTTCCAAAACCTTGAAGTGAACTTAGCATTTATGCCTGAAATAATATTCTTGGGAATAACTTATAGTCTCACAATCTCCTTTATGAATATTTTTTCCACTTCACTACCAAAATTGGTGGATTTGACTACCACAAAATGAGCTACCTTGCTTAATCTATCAATAACTACCATGATTGCATCATGTTTCCTGGATATTCTAGGGATACCTATGATAAAATCCATCGAAATTACCTCCCATTTTCGCTCTGCAATAGGAATGGGTTGTTGCAATCATATTGGATGTTTGCATTCAAACTTTACTTGTTGACATTATCTTCATTTAGCAACAAAATTAGTCACTTATTTCTTCAAATCTAACCAGTGGTAAAACTTTTTAATGGTTGCAAGGGTCTTTTGGTACCCTCGATGGGCTGAATAAGGCTTGACATGGGGCTTTTTCATTATAATCCTTTTAATTCATCATTGTTTGGCACATAAATTATGTTCTTGAACCTAATTAGGTTGTCATAAGTGAGATGATATTCCTCATCCCTGCCATATTGTATCATCTTTTCTTTCATTTTTTGAAAGTTTACATCATGTTGTCATGCATCCTTGGCCCTTTATACCAGGTCCTTTTTGTACAAGCTTACAGCTACCAAGCGATTCATTTGAATCCTCTTACTAAGTGCAACAACAACCCTATTTTATTTGCCTTTGATGTACTTGATCTGAAAGTCAAACTTGCTAAGTATGACCATCCATCTTCCATGTCTTGTGTTTAGCTTGGGTTGCTCAAACAAATATTTAATCCCACTACAGTCTGTCATAAGTGTAAATTTTCTACCAAGGAGGTAATGCCTCCACATTTTCAATGCATGAATGATGGTAGATAACTCTAGGTTATGAGTCACATAATTTATCTCATGCTAATTTAAATTACTTGATTTATAACAGACTACATGCCCTTCCTGCATCAAGACTCCACTGAGCCCTTCCTTGTGGGCATCTATGCACAACACAAAATCCTTGTCAAGATATGAAATCCTCAACATTGGTGCATTTATGAGCAATTTTTTTAATTGCTCAAAACTTATTGCACACTGAGCTATCCACTCAAACTTCATTCATTTTGTCAACAAGGATGTGATAGGATGCCCTATCTTAGAGAATTTTTTGATAAATCTCCTGTAATAACCAACCAATCCCATGAATGATACGATCTCATTCACATTCTTTTGCGTTGGCCACCGCATTATAGATTTGAGCTTCCTTGGATCAACTAAGATCCCTTCCTTGGAGACAATATGCCCCAAATAATGTATCTGTGACTGGAAGAATTCACACTTGTTGATATTTGCATAAATCTTGTGTTCCCTTAGCAATTGTAGCACTGTAGCCAAATGTTTTTCATGCTTTTCCTTTGTTTTTTAGTACACTAATATGTCATCAACAAAAACTATGACAAAATTGTCCAACTAATTATGTATCACATTATTCATTAAAAGCACATGAATGTGGCAGGGGCTTTAGTAAGCCCAAAGGGTACTACTAAAAAAATCATAGTGCCCATATGTTGTCCTGAAAGAATTCTTATGAATTCCCCCCTCCTTGATTCTTACTTCATGATATCCTAACCTCAGGTCAGTATTGGAGAACATTGTTGCTTCTCTCAAGTGATAAAAAATATCACCAATCCTTGGCAGTGGTTACATGTTCTTTATGTTCAACTTGTTTAATTTTTGGTAGTAAATACATAATCTAAGGGTTCCATCCTTCTTCTTTATGGACAACGTTGGCCTTACGCAACACTTGTCCAACGTCTCCTTAGGTGCGGTTTTAACTCCACCAACTTAGGGTAAGCATCATGTATGGTTCCTTGGATGTTGGTGTTGCTCCAGGTACCAACTCAAGAGAGAAATCTACCTCTCTATGAGGAGGTAATCCAAGAATCTCCATCATAAACACATATACATACTCCTGCAGAACCGAGTACCTTTCCAACAATTCACTTTCCTCATTATTAACATCACTACTAGCCTTCCTATCACTTAATATTTGCACTGCAAACAACATGCATCCTTTTTTGTTGTTTCACTTGGCTTACATAGCTATGATCAGCCTTACTGAAGTAGGATTATTCCTACCCTGTAGAAATTTTCTTTCTCCTTTCTCATCTAAGCCTTCAATTTCCTTTGTATAACAGTCCACTTTGGTCTTGTGCAGGTACAACCAATCCATTCCCAATAATATGTTGCATGTACCCAATGGAAATGCATTCAAATGTGCTTTTGTACACATGTCATTGAGCTCAAATATACATGATTTCACCCAGTGATTAATCTTTCTTTTGGTTCTGGTTTCCAATTGAACCATCCATGGTTCTTCATGCAATTCCTTAACCAAATTTCATTTCTCAACAAGCTCTAGGCTAATATAGTTGTAATTAGAACCTAGATCAATTAGAATAGAAACAATTTGATAACACAGCTTACCTTCAATCTTAATGATGGATGCTTGGTGGTCTTACTAGTAGTTGTCTATAGCTACATAAATTATGGGTAAATCTCGAGCTACAACACCCACTGTGAGAGCTTCTTGGGCACTGTAAATCTTTGGTCCAACATTCTGTTGATGTGGGCAGTCCCTCTTCCTATGGTTTTCACCACATGTCTAGCACTTTAGTGGCTCTCAGCCTTCAAGATTGAATTTCCCTGTTGTTGGCTATTGCATATTTATCTTAACAACATTATTAGCTTTCTACTGAAATTGATTTGCAGGGACTAGTTGCTTACCTTCCCTCTTGTCTGAGCTTTTATTAACCCATTTATTCTTCATTCCAACATTTCTCCTTTCCTTCCAGTCACCTTTTATTTATGGCCTACATTTTGCATGCTCATATCAGTGTTTTAGCTTCTTGATAGCATCTTTCAGAGTTTGAGGTTCCAACAACTCAATTATGTCCCCTAAATGACATAAGCAAATCACTAATAAATCTTTGAATCTTGGTTTTCTCATCTTTGAGATATGGCACATACCTCAATAATTCCAAGAACTTGGTGACATATTCATCATTTTTCATTTGTCCCATCTTGAGTTCATATAACTCCTTTGCTTTTCCATCATAGTAGAACTTAGATAAGTATTTCTCTCTAAAGAGATTTTCAAATTCGGTCTCAGTCAATTCTTTCTACATAATGCCGATGACCTTTTTCATGTCTTCCCACCATATGTCTACTTTTTCCTTCAAGTTGTAGGTGGAAATTCTGGATTTCATATTTTCATAATAGTCGTGAATTCTAACAATTTTCATCATCCCTAGCAACCAAGATTCTACCTCTTCAAATTTATTTATTTCCCCATCAAATGTGGGTGGCTTTGCTTTCTTAAACTCCTCATCCATGCAACATTTTTTCTTTCTTTCATGATGATGATGGTGGTGATGTTGAGAGTGATGGTGGTGCCTTCTAGTAGCAGAACTAGATGGTATGCTAGAGTGATGCACATGTGTGTTGGTTCTTCCTCTTGGGGTGATCAATGGTGCATTTCCTGACACAGTATCCTCACTTTCATGCTTATGCCTCTCCCTAGAACTGCTACCATCTACCCCATTTGTATTCTCTTCTATCTCCTAAGGGATTCTCATGTCTTTATGACTAGCCCTCATCTCAGGTTTCCTTTGTCTCTGCAAATTTGAGAGACTTTACAAGAGGACTATGTTTATCTCAGGTGGCCTCTCTTGAGCTCTTACTAGCCTCTTGTTATCCACTTTGAAGCTTCTAACTTCAGCTCTTAGTCTCCTCAAGGTATCCATCCAATCTAGAGAGTGATTCCCTCCCCCTTGGTCAACTGATGTTTCTTATTCATTGGTCCTTACCTCATGACTTATGAAAGTTGTACTACACCATTGTAGTCCTCATTCTGTGTATTTCACTATCTTAGGATGCTTGTCATGTGCTATCAATCACACACACTATTATATTTTTTTCATATGATAAATAAATAACATAATCATGACCATGAACTTGTACTTATGAAGTTACAATGATGGGATATCTGCAAAAAAACATCCACTTTAGCCCATGGTTCTTAACAAAATAGTAAATTGGTAAATGTAACATTACGCCCTATCAATTTCACAAACTATTACAACTGCTAATTTATTCAAACATGTCTATTGTTTAGTTCTCCTATTATTTTAAATACATCACCGAGTTAATCTACCAATTAGGCCTACAATTAATTTATGTAGATAGGCTTTTAAACCTAAAAAACTTGTTTAGTTAATTTCTAGAAATCATTACTCACTCATGATAGATCCCATCCAGTCCAAGTGTTGAACCAGGATGCACTAATACCACCTATAATGAACCATCACACACGCCCCCATGGGGTGATTGCTACTAATAATCCAATTCCCCATCTACATGTTAGAGGAATGGGATTACCTCCTTTTCTCTTCTTTTTTCCTATATATATATATATATATATATATATATATATATATATATATATATATATATATATATATATATATCACACCCCGACCAAAATACCCTGAAGTTCCCCACCATCTTCCACTAGATCTAACAGTCACATCTCAAGAGAGGAGATCGATGAATTACAATTGGATTTCATCAGGTCGATGCACTCGGTCGTTAATGGGCAGGCACCCTTGCACAATCATAGTTCTAGCCCAGAGTTTGAGGCCCTCATCCAACCGATCACATCACCTCCACCCATCTGATGGCTAGTGTTAGTTTCTCCACCCTTTCCCTTCCTGTTTCTGTTGACTCCACAGGGGATGTCACAAGTTACTTCCACTATTAGATCCCTAGAGATATTTTTCTTCCATTGACACAATGGCCCCCACCAACACCACATAAACAACATCCATCTTCTATTGCTCATCCCTACACATTCAAACAATGATTCCTTTACCAACTACTCCAATAGGGTAATGTGTGTGATGTTTACGAGGAGGTCACCTGTTATAATGGGCGGTAAGAGGAAACATTTGATCACCAAATTAATGACTCACGTTCACTCCGACAGGGTCAAACCCATTTCCAAACCCACCAAGGTCACCCCTCGAAAGTGGGTTATGGTTTCCAACAAAACCACCAATGGATTCCTTGTGTGCGCATAACGTCAGGTTGGGGCCCAGTTCTTTGGTCCTTCCCATGGCGCTAGTACACCACATCATCCTGATGCTTTCATCTGATGCTGTCATATGTTCTCCCTCTGGCACATCCGGGATGGAAATCACCGGGACATGTGAGCTGTTGGGCCCTACTTGCACCCACCCTTTTTTTCGATTATTCCATGAGTTATAGCACCATGTCATCCTACAACCTCTCACCTTGGCGCACTATCCACACAATACTTTCCTCCCACACTTATTACACCTCTGGGGTGGGGACCAACGGGACACGTCATCATGATCCCAACAACTCGACACTCTCGTAACATATTCCTTATGGGCTACAAGGAGAGAAACCTTGGGTTTACATGGATCGATGAGCCACACCTCCACTCAGCCCTCACTTCTGATTTGTCCATGGGGTTACAATGTTATCACCCTACCATCATCCTACTCCTTTGGAACTAGATTCCTTTTCAACTCATAGGAATGAGGCCCAAGGGATGGGTTGTCATGTGGGATCCACTCCAACCAATGGGATGGTTCCCTGCCTTTGAGTTGTGATCCCAACTAGCTTAGTGCCCAATCATCATGGTTGCCCCTTTATGTTACATCAACAAACCTCTATGGTGGATTCTCCTAGCTGACTTGCCTTATGGCCCACCTCTCAACCAATAGCAGAAATTCAGGTCTACATCTTTGCCAACACACCCTGGCTTACATCACCTTGCCTTCTCTTAGTGTTGCTAAATAAGAACTCCCAGGATATGGTCCTGGGCCACATCACCCTCCTTTTTCCCAATCATAGCAAGGCATAATCTCGACAGCCAATCCATTGCTTCCACGACTATGTCTTTATTGGGTCAAAGGATAAGGTTTATTCGATTAAACTATAAGTTTAATTTTCTGCCCACCTTCATCGCAACATAGCTCGCATTTCTTCTTTGCTATGTCCAAACAGGGAGAAATTACCAAATATTAACAGTCTTGGCCCGAGTGGTTATCACCAGATCTCGCCCCCTTTCTATGTCTATTTCCTTTCTCTAGCCACTCGACCATGTAGCTACCACGATGGCTCTTCAAACATCATGATATACACCAACATTCAACTATGATCATTATGGTTTGTTTAAGAACCTATTATCACTGCCCCTCCTGAGCTTACTCCAAAGCCACTATTTCTATGTCCATGGGATTCACAAGACACCAGGAGGACCACACTGAGATTGTTATTCTTTGAAGGTATGAAGGGATCCTTTTAAGGGATTCGAATGCAAGTTGATGTCTAATGTACAGACATATGATGGATAAGCTCTCGGCACTCCAGCTTTTCCAGCTTTGAGGTAGGGAGTTCTAGGCAGGCTGCACTAGTGATGTTTCATCTTCCCTATCTAAGAACTCGCAGTGAGCCCTTGAAGGGCCTCCACCTCTCCTGCTACACGACATGAGAACCATGCTTCAAAGAAACCTAGCTAGTAGCACTGAGGCACTTTTCAAATACCTCCAAGAATGCTAAAAATTCAAGGTTGTAGTAGCCTTTATTATAGAGTCACTAGTTCTTATAGTTAAAAGAGGAAGTCATACTCGGAATTACACAATGTCACATAAAATGTAACATGGGATTGTACCCAACATATACACACAAACCCTATCCAAATAAGTTATCTACCATTGTAATCATTATAAATGTAATAAAAATATTTTATGTGTTGTTTATTGTTATGATTTTGAATCAGGTTCTTTATATACCATTTCATTACCTTTATCATTGCACAATATATTAATCATTCATATGCATAATAGGAAAACAGTCCATTTCCATGTGACTTATGCATCATTTCAATCTGAAATGCAAACACGTGTTCAATACTCTTATAAGCACCATTTCAAACCAAAAATGAAAACACATACTCATTAGAATTCTTTTTGGGAAACTGAGTCTGGGACAAGGACTGTCCACCCAACCATAGATAGCTGAAACCAATCTCACTCGTATTTGTCACCCCCGAGCTAGATTCCATAGACTAGGGAAATTTTCTTAAGGGATGAAAACACCAACTGCTAGCTGAAATAGGGAATCTAGAGGACCTCTTTCCTCCACCAACCAACCACTAAGAAGTCAAATAATGAACAGGGAATACATATGCTAGCTACCTCCACCCTCCTGCTACCTAATGGCATCCAATCAAGATACACAGGGAATCTAAATGCTTCTTATCCACCCAGGCACAAATGGGGAATCTAGAGGCCAACTTCCTCCACCCAAAAATGTCAAGGGAGTCCATAGAAGAAAGTCTTTGCCCTTAAACAAAACACAGTGGTTCCACCCACTGTTGGGAATCTAGAACCCACTATAAAAATAAAATAGCAAGAAAGGTTTTAAAAGTCCTCCAGCCCAACAATTAAGGGAATCTAAAGAAAACCTATCTCCGCCCTTTGATTATATAGGGAATCGACATGCCTCATTCCTTACTAAGGAGAGACCTTCTTCATCTAATATTTCCAACTGAAAATGAGATTAGTGTCTTCTCTTCTATTCTCTTTTGCAAAAATATTTTTGTTGTTTCTCTCTTATTCTATGCTTTTCTCTACTTAATGAAAATTGTATCATCCTTTTGCTTTGTGGTTGCCTGAATGGAGTTTGAAATAATTCCCTTAGTGGGGCCAAACCCTCTCTCTATTTTCCTTTCTTATCTTCATTATACTGCAACTCCATTAATTCTTGTCCTTTTACCTTATAATGTATCTTCAAGCAACATGGGCCTATATATTTCTCTTGTAGCCCAATTTAATTCAAGTAACCATCTTATTAAAAGCACACCACCCAGCCTTTAATGGCTATCAAGAATAGTCTAGTTTCTTGCACAAGGAAACCTTATGCATCCCAAGCAAGTAACCTCCTTAGATTTGGAATTTGTGTCCCTTTGACTCAGCGCATTCTAATATATTTCATATAAAAAATTACATTGCATTTTAATGGGGAAACCCGGGTTAGGGTTTTCATAACTTTTTAGGGTCTTTTACTATATTAGTAATGTCTTTTGGATAAGTTATTTACTTATGTTGTCAAACTAGAAGTTGCAAAATTGAAAATTATGTTGAAAATGTAAAATATGTGGTGATACAATTAAAATTATTATGTTACAATTATAATTACAACTAAAAATACAAATGATAACTAGTATTGAATTGTATTTTATTATCTATCATTGCTTATTACATATAAAAAAAAAATGAGACTATGATGATTGACCTCATAAGATATCATTATATACTCAAATATTCTTATAATTTGAGATTATAAAGTCATTTTGAAATTAGACCCAATTTCAGTTTGTCAATGAAAAGTTTATTCAACTTCAAAAATAATTTTCATTTACATCTAATCCCATTTATGTTCAAGGTTTCTAACCTGACTACCTATTATTCACATAGAGAAAAAAGAATACCTTAGTATTGTTGACCTTATAAAGAAAATTTAGTATTACATAATGTAAAACATGCATTGTTCTTAATATACAATTTTTGTACCCCTGATCAGGGTGCGAGCTAGCTGGAGATATGCTTGGGATCGTCGCCATGATTAATCATTTAATCGCTCGGGTCAGTGGGAGACCTCTCCCATGCCATCACAAGCTCCTCCTTAATGACATGAAGGTTTGTAGATCACAGTGGATCCACAATGTGCATTTTGGAAAGATATTAAAATTTCAGGTGGTGGGAGTGGAGGATTATATGCGAACATTTGTTTAGCAATCGAACTGGTGTTATCGGTATCTTAGGAGGCATGAGACAACTATTTTCTAGTTCGTGGCACTGGGGACACAGGGAGGAAACTATGTAACAGTCTGTCCCTTCTCGCAAATGGCACACATGGTCTGGTATGTTCTTATGTTTATCCTATTCCTTGGGTTGGGGGCTGCAATTAGTGACTCGCCTTGCATTTGGAGGGGAAAAGGAACAATGGTGGCTTGGAAAGTTTCTATTATTACAAGCTCTGGATTCCTTGACTATGTTATGTCGACTTCTATCTTTTTTGACAATTTTGTATCTCGTATGGGTATGATTAATGGTTTCCTATTCTTATTTATTATGTTTACTCTGCGTGTTGAATGTGGGTATAACCATTCTGAGTTAAAAATACATTGAAAAACCCTGAGGAGAGCAAGGGTTTAGGTATTTGGATGGGGTCGAGTCTATGGAATCTGGTCTCAGGAATATAGGGGGGTCATTTTTCTCATTTGTAAGGTGTCTCACACTCCGAGAGGGTTCTTAATTTTCTCCGAGTATTGGCTCGAGTGATGGATTAATGATGTGGTACAGTGTCGTCCAACGCTACATCTGTTCTTCTTTTCTCCCACAAAGATTAAGTTTGATTTTTGGTTGGTTTTCTGTATTGTTGTTACTCCATGTCCACCTAAGTCGCTTCTCCCTCTGGCCTCTGCACAGTGGGTTGGGTATCAAGTGTGGGTAGGTGAGATAAAGATGATGAAGGGTGGTTTGGCTCTATTCATCATGATGAAGACTCCTCTTGGTGGTGGTGCCTCCGTGCATGGAGGTCGTGGTCGCAAGAATCAGGGTGGCAAGGGAAAGGAAAAATGCTCGACATTCGACAAGCCTTCATGCCAATGTGGAAGGAAAACAGATGATGATATTTTTCATAACACTGTTCAAGTCTATTGTGTAGGGACCCTAGCCTAGGTGAAGAATTTGATTTCAACCTAGGAGGCTGAATTAAATTTGAAAGCCAAGGTTGAGCCACCAGCAGAGGATTGGAGCAATTTGATTCCAAACCTTGGTTAAACCTGTGGTTTCCTGACTTTGTATAACAATCTTCTCATCTTTTTTGGCTTATGAAATGTATTGTGGCTAAAGAAATGGCTTCCTCTCTCAATATAGCTGCAAATGCGGATCCTGATCTGGGTCTTAAAGATATTCTGAAAGAACTAGAGTTAATTCAACTCTGGCTGCAACACCAGAATGCTCGCATTGGCTGCATTGAGCGCCATATTCCCTTTTTTCCCAACCCAAACTACCAGGCTCAAGTGCAAAATATCCCGCTCTGGTGGAATCGTCAAATGACTAGCTGATGGAAGTCTTGTTTTAATTTTTGGCTTATATTTTGATGTATATGTCGGGTAGCATTTATGTTTCTAGTTTTATGTTTAGTAGATGGTTTACAAACTATAATTCCTATAAGGCTTGGATAGACAGACTCAAACTATTTATGTTTTGGATGGCTTATAATGCGGTTCGGTGGCCAATAGACCTGGTTTCCCACTAGGTAGGTTGAGGCCATCGAATGTTTATTATGTTTGTAACCTACCTGATTATTGAAATGAATGAATGGAAAGGTACTACCAAGCTTTTATATATATATATATATATATATATCTAATTTTTTTGTAATAATAACTGGAATTTTTATTAATATTGGGTCACATCAAATGATGACATTTAAGTACATAAATGCATGATTATTCTATGTATCACATTGCTATGATATCCTACCTTCTTAATATAGAAAGAGATCCATTAGGCATGCGCTTTTTTGAAGCTACTACTAGTGTATAGCTTTACCAAAAGAGCGTAGAAGGAAAATTTATTTACAAAGCATGAGAGTAAAAGGTAGAGTTACAATTTTAATTCTAGGTTAACTCTTTGTTGGTCTTCTTTGCATTATTCTTTTTCCCATTGAATCTATTCATCTTGCAGATGTTATTTACAGTGCATTCTTCACCTAAAACTTGTGAGCCCTTAGAAAATTGCTTTTGTTATGTAAATGTTGGAAGTCATTTCTTCATTTATTTGATTATATACATTATTCTCAACTTATATGCCTACTACATATTCTTCATGAGTTGTCATTATATTGAGGATGAGATTGTTTTCATGGTCCCAAATTTGTCTATGTATCCCTTGAAGATATCAAATCTCCTCCAAATCGTTCTTGTGTTTTTTGTCTTCAAGGTACATACTTAGAGAACATGCACAAAAGTTAGCTTTGGAGAAAAGGAAGGATTTGCAAAACATCTTAGCTGGAAGCCTAAACAAAGATTTAGATTTCAAATTGTAATTGAGTGTAGGGCCAAAACTCTAAGTAAAATACCTCAAAAATTTGAGATTAGAGCACAAATTTGAAGAGATATGGACCCTAGAAAAGCCAATTCGCTATACAAGCCTCAAATTGACCCTCATGTTGGAAACCCCCAAATTTCCCTGAATCGAATTAAGAATTCCAATTTAAATGTGGAAGTAGAGGTTATAGAGTGAAGGATATTAAAATTACTAAGGAGGACAATATTGATGCCAATGTTGTAACTCAAATAAATTATCCCACACATAAGCTAGGAAAGCAAACCCAAGAACCAACAAAGGAATTTATAGGTATATATATCGAAGCCAAGTGTGATGTGTCTATAAGTAAATTGAATCATTCTTCTCACATCATTCATCATATTAATCCAACCCATATTAATCATGGTAGATCGAGAGGGCATATATGAAGAGTTGGACCTAATAAAGAGGGAGGTACCAAGCATGCAACAACTGGGTGATGAGTCAATAATGTAAATGGAAAAATGTATCAATGTTGTTGTTGAGTTCTAATGATTCACAAGAGTGGTGAGATGATAAATATATCTGGCAACTTTTAAGATCTTATGGAATTTAGAACTCATAGTTCCCATATGAAGTGGCTAATTTTCCTTAAGGATGATTTGTTGATTATTTTACTAGAATGGGTGCACAACCATTGTGTTTTCTTAGGATGTGGATAAAGATAACCTAATCAAATTTATCAAGCTCTTGTTAGATCCTAGCATAGCTACTAGCCAAATCCTCAATTTTGTTTCTTGCTTTTTATTCTTTCATATCCTTGATTATGATTTCTAAGTCTTTGAGAACCACCAACTTTGTGATCCACCTATTTCTTTTCAATTGAAGCCCCATAAATAGAGGTAGATACTCTGCTTAATTGTTGGATGCACATTCTAATCCCCATGAGAAGTCAAATACCTTTGTTCCATGGGTTCTACAAAGTCCTACCCACTCCTACCTCCCCTATATACTATTCTTATTATTGATTTTTCATGACAAGACATTTATTTTTTAAGGTAATTTAAACATTATATGCTTTTCATCTTTTTTGGCCATGCTTTCACAAGTTTTAGCTAAATTTTGGTTGGAAATTCTACAATTGAAAATTTTAATTGTTGAGATTGCATTATTTGAGTGCCCTAGAGGTATTTGGGTATGTCAGGAATTGAATCGATTTATGCATTCAAAAATGTGATTTAAGCAATATAAAATAGTGATTTCACCACAATTATCTTACCAAATTCTGATATGGTTGTCCAAAAAAGTAAAAAATGTAAGATGTTTAGACTCATCCATTTTTTACCTATGTTAAGAAAGATCATTTTATTATAATTTGACTTTGTTTTATATTTTGCATTTCTTAGCACTTATTTTTTTACCAATGTTAAAGGAGGTTATTTTCTTGTGATTTTTATAAAATCGATTTAATTCCAATTTTATATTGTGTATTTTTTTCTTTTTTTTCTTTCTTTAATGTGGTAAAATTTATCATAGCTTAATTGTCAAGTGGCACTGCAAACAATTAACATTAGCTATCATTTATGAATGCAATTTGACTCATCATTATTATTCAATGAAAACCACACCACCTTAAATGACCCATTGGTGGTTTGTAAGGGGGTAGAAGTCATTTTTTCAAATGCCTCTAAGCCTTAGGTCATTAACCTACTTGTTTACATTTGAGGAAGATAAACTCTTAAATAGTTAAAAGCAATTTTAAATTTTACTTTAAGACCAAAAGGGAATGTCAACTTAAATAATATCCACAAGAAATGCAATTTTCCTTGTGATTGTCACAAATGTTGCCTCCATTGAAACCATATATTTTTTAGGAAGATTTGATCATGGACCTCATCCAGGTTGTGTCAACATGTCACTAATTCACCATAATTTAAGGCAAAAAACAATCAACCTTAATCCCATTCCATGCATAAAATCAAATGATACCTCCAACTTAAATTTAGCTATATTGTTGGAGGTATCATTTGATTTTATGCATGGAATGGGATTAAGGTTGATTGTTTTTTGCCTTAAATTACGGTGAATTAGTGACATGTCGAAACAATCTAGATGAGGTCCATGATCAAATCTTCCTAAAAAGTATATGGTTTCAATGGAGGCAACGTCTGTGATAATCACAAGGAAACTTACATTTCTTGTGGATATTATTTAAGTTGACATTCCCTTTCGGTCTTAAAGTAAAATTTAAAATTGCTTTTAACTATTTAAGAGTTCATATTCCTCAAATGTAAACAAGTATATATATATAAAATGATATATTTATATTTTATCCTATAATTATTTAAACACGTCTTCTTTTCAAATATTGATTTTAAACATAATAATTTTATAAAAATGATATTAAATTAAATATATTATTTCTTTGTCGCTAGGTGGTAGTTCATTTTCTGGAGATTAGGGGACTACAGTATTGTCTTGAGCGATGTTTTTTTTAATTCAATAAGGGTATCATGTTCCCGTTACTCCATTATTTAGTTATTGGTTGGCTTCCTAGAAGGGATAGGTTCCTTTTTAGATCTGTGGGTTAGAGTGGGACTGATAAGTGGTGAGAGGAAGTTGTGTTTATTACTCCATTATGGTTGGTTGTGGTAGACTTCATGGGCATGGCCCCACTCCTTCTTAGTTTGGTCCTAATTCTATGCAGATCGAGGCATTTTCCTTTCTTCCATGGTCTACTTGGACTGGTGGAGTCATGGTCCACATTGGGGATTTCATTCAGTTGGTCAATCATGCAGAGACAAAGGGCTTGAATTTGATCAGGGGCAACCTATTATAGGGAGAGGGCCCACTTTAGACACACATGGATGCACCATCATATCGAGGGGTTTGCTTCTCATTACCAGGGGATAACTCGAGGCCATATATAACACGAACTTAATTGAGTGGAGGAGAAGGCCTCTTCTCAAAGGACCTTCCTCTCAGATAGTAAGGTCTTCACTGAATGGGCAAATTGGATCCCTCATACAGGTCATACAAGGGGCAAGTTCAACCAATACATATAGAGGGTGGACCGGTATTGGTAAATGAAGTTTCTATTGAGGAGGACTATTTTGGATCGTCATGAATCCCACCTGGATATTCTCCAATCTCTGGAGCATTTGCATAGGAACTTCTAAGATTTAGATTAGTAGATGGATAGGATCGAGCATCACCTAAGCATTCCCCTAGCAATATGTTAGTGGTAGAATTTTGAGCAAGTGTGCAAAAAATCCAACCTTTACTACTGGTGACTAAAGTAGCTTAGCAACACAAAACTAGATCATAAACTCAAAAAAGCCTAGAATATCTAACAAGAGTCTTCAAATTTGCATAGTAAAGTATTAATGGAAATCCTTGTAATAAAGAAAACAAAAACTAAAAATTGATATTAAATACAACAGTGATGAAACCCAATGGAAAGAACATGTTTTTATTTTATTATTATTTTTAATAGTAATTTTTTTATGGAGAACTAGAAACCTCCCCAAATATGTGCAACAACCTGCAAGCCACATATATCAGAAACTCATAGTTCATCCTAGGACTGAGACATCCGAAGACCACCGGAACTGGAATCGGGATCCCAAACTCCAATGTGACACCTATCGTTCCAGCCTTACTATGACAAGCCACGTCACCGAGGACTTGAACCTGGGTGGATGGGATAAAAAATCACCATCCCTACTACTCGAGCTAAGCACCCTTTAACGTTTTTATTATTGATAAAAATGATAAATAACACCTAAGAAGCAGAAGAGATCTGACTTGGATCAAATACAGTCCTCTTCTATGGGAGGGTTCTTTAATGTCCCATATGTTGCAAAGTGTTATCTCTCTCTTTACAATAACATGTGTATATGTAAAAGAGATATGTTTGCACACACAAAATATTCATAACGGTCTATGGCCATGGCCAACCGTCTTATATCCTTGTGATAACGTTGTTGACTTAAGTAATGATGAGGTTGTGTCCTTTATAAATCATTGCTTCATTTATACGAAATGTACACAAAGACAAAACTAATGAAGATTAGCAATGTCAAAGTAATTATTGACTTTTACTTTGTTTTACTCAACTAAACCAGCAGTTAAACGTCTCCTTCTAATTAATATTTGAAATATTAAAGTATATAAATTTCTCAATGATAATAATAGTGGCATCTTATAATGAAAATTTATATTATTAAAATATCAAATTGGAACTTTCTTTGTGAGCCCCATATTGTTTCTGCAAACACAACTGTTTAGCTGTTGAATTCTCATTGTCTTCGAATTCACTCGGGTCTCTAACTAACGTATTTCTTAATTAAACGAATGAGTTATTTATTTTATAATTATTCATTACGTTTATATTTCAATTGAACTTATTATAATAATTTTTATTTTTTATTTTTTCCAGAGGGGTGGAGTTTTGGGATGAAGCTCGATATA
Source organism: Pinus tabuliformis (assembly GCA_031772625.1). NCBI lineage: Eukaryota > Viridiplantae > Streptophyta > Pinopsida > Pinales > Pinaceae > Pinus > Pinus tabuliformis. The sequence continues at coordinate 875,150,418 of CM062814.1, read as the reverse complement.
TCAACATCTATCACATCATGATGCATCATAGTTGAGTTATCAGATGGAAACTTTTCCCTGTTATTCATGTTTCAAATCTGGATGGGGAGGTTAATGAAGGCACTCCCAACTATCTTGGCTAAACCCGCATATAATATAATTATTTTTCTTATTTATTAAGCTTGATTTTTATTTTATTTTATGTGTTGTTTATGGATAATTTTTTTATTAGTTCAATCACAAATTTTGGCTCCAATAATGTTGAGAGAATTGAATCCACGACTTTTTAATAGTAGAGGTGCTTTAGTAATCAGGAGACCAATTAAACTAACCCTTTTTATTTTGTGTTATGTATTAATTTTTGTGTATTCTTGAAATCATTTTATATTATGTAATCATTTATTTTTATAATAATAATAATAATTTAATTTTAAAATCAACACCAAAATCATTTGAAACACTCTTGTTTATAAGAAAAGGGGTCAAGTCAAACACCAAGTTGATGTATGAGATTCTATTGTTTGTGGGACAAGAGATCTATTAGTGTATGAGACACACTTATTTGTGAGACAATGGACCAAGGGAGAAGATGTATGAAACCTCTTTGTTTGTAGGCAAGGGACTTGCCTCCACACAATGATTTAATTACTAAATCCTATAAAGGTGTATATACTCTACCCCCTTCTACATTTGAACTTGTGACCTCTCGAAAGGGAACACATATTCTTAATCATTAAGCTCACTCAAGCTATATATATATATATATATATATATATATATATATATATAGATTTAAAATGAATTTAAAATAATTTAAATTTTTAAATATTACCCCACGTATATATATTTATTGCGCCAGATGCACTCTCCAGCTCACTGTGGAAGATATATTGTTTTTTTTTTTTTTGCTTGTTAAAACTAACCTACGTACTCACGAGGATTTGAACCGGTGACCTATCGCAAGGAGTGCCTTAACAGTGCACCCATTCACCGTCAATCCAAAGCCCCGTAGACCTGGAAGATATATTATAATGACCTGCCTTATAAACATTTTATCTTGATGAAATTACATAAATATAAAATTAAAACAAAATAAAAACTAAAACCCCTATATTATAATATCAAAAACATTTTAATTACTAATATTTTTGGATTCAGATATTAATAACTCTTTATTTTTCTCATAATTTATGTTCTAATGTAAATTATTTAAAAACATAAAATTCCAATAAATAAAAAATTCTAAATAAAATAAAAAGATTTAGTTGGATAAAAGCCAATCGCAAAAGAACATGGAAATTTGTGAACATGGAGAACCCTAAGTTGACTAGCCTTGTTGTGCATTCTGGTTACTCGTTTGATTTCCTATAAAATCTAGAACATGGAAACCAGGTTAAATGAATTATTCTTCACCCAATAACATGGAAACCAGGTTAAATGAATTATTCTTCACCCAATATTTAATAGATAAAATTGATTCCATGATTAAATTTTATATTATATTGCTATTAAAATACCACATTAACATTTCAAGATCAAATAATGCAATGGAATATGCTCTCTACTACAAACCAAAGAATGAAATAACCCGCATTTTGTAATAACAAGATCGTCGGAATAGTGTTATCCTCCTCGCATCAAATGTCATGAATCATTTACCCTACGGGTGTTATACAATGATTTGAACTTCAAAGTGTCTTCCTTTTCTAGATCTAGTGATTTAGTTATTTTATTAATGCCCAGGACAATTTTTGGTAACAACTATGATAATGATTTATTATTTCAATAGAGTAGTTTGTTGACATTACTTAATATGTAAAAAGTAGAAGTATTATTAAAAATTTTGAAATGATAAAAATATTCAACATTTTTAATTCTAAAATTTAAAAATTATTTGATTATCAATTAAATATATGTGAAATATTATTATCTATTTAAGAGATGAAGAAAAAGGTTATATTATGAAATTTTGTTCTATTATGAAAAAGGTTATATTATGAAATTTTGTTTTATTTGGATCTTCATTTCTCTCGAGAAATAAGACATCACAAGGAAAAAAAGAATGGCAATTTAGAGGGAAGGAGAATGAACTATCGAAATGGCTCACCAGGCAATCTAGGCATACCTTGTTCTTTGATGGGGTAGCGAAAGGAAACCCCGGTATGGAAGGGGTAGGAGGAGTTATAAAGAACGAGGAAGGCAGAGTTATGACTAACTTTGTTTAGGGATTAGGGTACTCCACAAGTATCCAAGCTGAAGCATTGGCACTTCTTCAAGGTCTCAAGCAAGTCAAGGCCCTTGGTTTAACAAAGGTAAATGTTATCAGAGATTCTCAGTCCATTATTAAAGTCATAGTGAAGAATTCTCCTTTTGCTGATCTTAGATTAGCTAGAGTGGTGTCAAGAATCAGACTTTTGGTGAAATCTCTTCAGTCTGTTAATTTCTTTCATGTATTAGGGAGAACAACAAGGATGCTGACTCAGAAGCCAACAGAGCGATGCCTCTTGTATCTGGCTCTCTCTTGAGAGATGGGGTCGAGGAGTGGGACTCCATTCCATAATCTTGTTCTCATGTTTTACTGCATTATACTAAACTAGTTTGTTTGTGTCCATAAGATAGGGAAAATAACAGAAATAGATTCTCTAGTTCCGAGTAAGAAACATTGGCACCCAAATCTTTGGGCCTTTGATCATACAGTGGAAGAAAGTTCATGGGCTTGGCCTAAATTATTGTAACCGATGAAAGGAATTTTAGCCACAGTTCTAATATAAACCCATACCCGTTCTTGTAAAAAAAAATGTCTTTTTTCTAATAACAATCTAATTGTTAAGCGTCCTCACAAATAAATTATATATATATTTAATATTTTTTCATTTTTTTTGTCAAGTTGTCTGTGATCCTCCAAGCTTCACCTCTGGCTTGAGGAGTCACAACCCAGGGGCATCTATGTTGTCAAAATCACCCGGGAATTGCACCCGACATGGGCTATATATATATATATATATATATATATATATATATATATATATATATATATATATATATATATATATATATATATTTCCATAATTAATATTTTTTATTTTTTTTGTGAAGTTGTCTGTGATCCTTCAAGCTTTACCTGTGGCATGAGGAATAGCAACCTAGGGGCATCTAAGTCGTCAAAGTCAACCGGGGATCGCACCCGACATGGGCTATATCAGCCCTTAGATGACTAGATTTTTTTAGCATGTCTCCTCCCCTAGCACAAGGCACAACCACCCCCCGTGAGATTTGATCTTGGGTCGCCTTGCTAACGAGGCTCATCCTCAACCGGTTGTGCTAGTGGGACTTGATTTCTATAATTAATATTTTATTCTCATTCATTATCATACTTATTTTTAATAATAAATATTTATTAACCTATAATCATTTCATGCTTGCTTTTTATCAATTGTTGTATAACAATGTTTTTTTTAATAATATTGTTTTTTCACATTTTTCCATTAATATATTTCATTAATCATAATATTTTTTTATAATTTAATTGTTTAATTGTTGTCAACCATTTTTTCATAAAACTATGTTATCATGTACCAATAGATTATTAGCAATTTGATTCCCCTTCCACCAAGGTTGTGGTGCTTAAATCACACACTTGATATAACTAAGTTATATGATCACATTCACCCCATAAGGATTCTCTACCTTTTGCATAAGAAGCAAGTAACTAAGCAACAACATTATATATTATTATACATGTCGAAGGTAGAGTATATTGTCATCAGTTTGGGTCAAAATGATTGACTCTTAATTAATTTGCAATTTTTTAAAAACTATTTGCAAAGTTTATTAAAGTTTTGGTGAAATAAAATATTAAATTTATTTTTTTAGAAATTGAAAATTAATTTTTGAAATTTTAAAATTTGAATTTTTGGATGACTAATATGTGGTTTAAAATCAATATGTCAAAATTAAAAATTGTTTTAAAATATAAAATAAAACCTCTAATCACCAAGTGTTCTCATAAATTAATTATCCATAATTAATATTTTCTTTCCATTCCCCTCGATCGGGGTGATTAAGAGCATGTACATATGTCACATGCAAGGCCATTGGGACCTGCTCCTCCTCCACGCAGACATTAAATCCTTTCTCATGCATCGTCCCTACATTCAATTCCCTTGGGCGAAGATTTCTCTCATGCATTCTGCTATTAAATTTGAGGTCTAGCAAGCATTTCGCTCCAGTTTGGAAGTATGGGCGATGAATTTGGGTTGGGAGGAGATTAGAGGTGTATGGGTCTAGTTCCATGGCGGCTCACTAGGGTTTCAGCCTTGGTTGAGGAAAAAAGTGGAAGACTGTGGTTTTCTGGCTTGGGTTGGGTTCTGCCTCCTGGTCTTCCCCTAGGATCCAAGCACCTGAGCGAATGGGGTTTTGTGTAGATTCCACACCATAGTTGTCTTCAGGTCCTCCTCACAAATTCAGAAGCTTCTAGAACTCCCTTCTTGTGCATGGGGTAAGGTATTTGTGTCTTTAACCTTTTTTGCATGTCATTATAGTTGGAGGGTTTTGTCTTTGCGTGTTGGCGGTCGCTCCGTTGTTGGCTCTATGTTAGCAGTTCTTTTTGGTTTCCACTAGTGTGGGGGTGCTATCCCGGTCTCTGGTCAGTTATGTTGGTGGTTTAGGTGCCCACTCTAGGTTGATGTCACTAAAATTATCCCCATATGTAATTGGGGTTATGTTGTCTATTTTAATGCAATAATTGGGTCGCGAGCAGGGTCTGCCCAGTTTAGCTCTCTGACCTAGGTGAATTCTCGCTCGTTTTGTCTCACTGCTTGTTGTGTTAGTATTCTGGTGTATACTCTTTCAGGGAAGTGGTTTCGTGGTATTGGGTATTGCATTTTCTCTTGCAGGTTTTGTGGAGGCCTCTCCTTAGCCTCTACTCTCATCCAACCATCAACCTTTGTCAATTTTGATATGCCCTGCCAACGGGGCTGACCCTGCCGAGGGAGGGGCCAGCATACTTAGGTAGCGCGTCCCGATCTAGGTCACAGTTCGTCCTCTACCAAGTTAGTCAGGCGGGAAATAGAGGATGTCGAAGTTATTTCTCTAGCTCGCTCTCCAGGAAACATTATGGCCCCTGCTTCCATGGAGTCCATTTCAGAGCAACTGCGGCATATTCAAATCAATATGAACATCCTCAAGGACCACAGGTATGAAGACCTTAATGAAATAGTGGCCTATCTTACTGATATCCAATATAGTCAAAATGGAATTCTGAAACAATTGGACAGCATCCGGCGCAGTCATCATCGCACAAATGATCACTTTCGTAGCTTGGAAGCGCGGGTGGAACACATTGATTTCCATATTCATGATCGTGTTGATTACTTTGCAGCTCCCCCTATACTTCCCCCCCATCCCCCTCCTTGATATGTTGATGTCAATTCTGGTCTCCTTTTTTGTTACTCCTAGTATGCTAAGGCTTCAATGCCTTCCGAAAATAATGTATCTCAAGTGTCTTTTTTGGTATTCTCCAACCCCCAATCTCAAAAGTCTGGTCGGAATGAGAGAGCGGGGATTGTTGAGACTGATTTTGTATGCTATGTTATTATGAAAATCTAATGAAAGTTTTTTGAACAAAAAATTAAAAATAATAATAATAATAATAATAGATTATTTCCATTCATTATCATACTTATTTTTAACAATAAATATTTATTAACCTATAATCATTCATTGTTTTCTTTCTGTTGATTGTTGTATTCTTTCTAATAACAATGTTTTCTTCTAATAACAATCTAATCATTAAGTGTCCTCACAAATTAATTATCTAAAAAAAAAATTAAAATATATGGATTTTTTCATAATTAATATTTTCTTTCCATTTATTATCATACTTATTTTTAACAATAAATATTTATTAACCTATAAAAATTCCTTGTTTGTTTTCTATTAATTGTTTTATTCTTTCTAATAACAATGTTTTTTCACCTTTTCCATTGGTATATTTTATTAATCATAATAATTTTTTATAGTTTAATTATTTAATTGTTTCAACCATTTTTTCATAAAACTATGTTATCATGTACCAATATATTATTAGCAATTTGATTCCCCCTCCACCAAGTCATGGTGCTTAAATCATGCACTTAATATAATTAAGTTATATGATCACATTCATCCCATAAGGGTTCTCTACTTTTTGCATAAGAGGTAGGTACTAAGCAGCAACGCTGCATATTATTATACATGTCGAAGGTAGAGTATAGTGTAATCAGTTTGGGACAAAATACTTTGGCTCTTAAATAATATGCAAATTTTAAAAACTATTTGCAAAATTTATTAAAATTTTGGTAGAATTAAATATTAAATTTGGTTTTTTAGAAATTGAAAATTAATTTTTGAATTTTTAAAATTTAAATTTCTATTTTTTATTGGTGGATGACTAATTTTATGTGGTTTGAAATCAGTTTGTCAGAACTAGAAAAATTAAAAAATAAATAAAATAAAAATAAACCTCTAATCACCAAGTGTTCTCATAAATTAATTATCATATATATATATATATATATATATATATATATATATATATATATATATATATATATATATATATATATATATATATTCCATAATTAATATTTTCTTTCCATTCATTATCATACTTATTTTTAATAATAAAAATTTATTAACCTATAATCATTCCTTGTTTGTTTTCTATTAATTGTTGTATTCTTTCTAATAACAATGTTTTTTTTCTAATATCATTCTAATTGTTAATGTACTCACAAATTAATTATCCATCTATATATATGTGTGTGTGTGTGTGTGTGTATATATATGAATTTTTCCATAATTAATATTTTGTTTCCCTTCATTACCATACTTACTTTTAATAATAAACATTTATTAATCTATAGTCATTTCTTTCTTTCTTTCTATTAATTGTTGTATTCTTGCTAATAACAATGTTTTTTCACCAACTAATGGTTATTATCCACCGAAAAGGGAGAAGAGTTCTGATGGCAAGAGTATTTGATTTTTTTTTTTTGCAATGACGCACCCTCCCAACTCAGAGTTCTGGGCATTAATGAAGGTCACAGGCAGACATCTCAATGCCTCTACAGTAGATATGAAGGTGGCTTTGCAGTCTATGCCAAACAGATTCTCTTTTGAAACCACCATCTCCCAGAGGCCAAAAGGCTCTTACATTAGCAAGGGTTGATCACTCTCATTCTGGATCAAAATTTTATCCATGGATCGAGCCATATCCTATCATATCTGCTCACCCATATGCTAGATATTCCCTTGCACTGGTCAGATCCAAAAGTATATCCTCGATTCAATACTACCCATTATCCATCCGCTGACTCCAAGTTAAAATGTGAAGGAGGGTCTTCTGAGAGGTTTGGTAGATTTCTTCACAGTCTCTTTCTTCGATGTATTAGGGCATTTAGATACCAATCGCTACTCCATAATGAGAGATCGACACTTGTGGATGGATCTAGATTTTTTCCTAGAGTTACAAGATCACGTAGGGATGGATCTAGCTTTGGGGATACATGATCACGTAGGGATGGATCTGACCTTGGGGATACGGGATCATGCCCCAGATCTGGTGCGCATTGTAACAGTTTGGTCTCCCTTTTGGTTAAATCCCTCAAAACTAGAGGTCTACCCAATAGATCAATACTCGATATGGAAAAATCTTTATCATTCATTTCTGAACCTAATTTTAACACAGCTTAATGTCAGGGAGGAAATGGAAGAGGACCCCGGAAAAGAAACAATGTTGGAAAACTTGATGGACAATAGTTTTGTTGTCTTAGGGGGTCCTGACCCAGGTTCAGAGTTAGCTGCACCAACCAACAAAACCCTACACTACTGGCCCTTTCGTAAACAACCTGCGTAGCACAGGTTGCAGTCTCACTCGAAGCAGTATGGGGGGATGCAAGAACCAAGTTTTTGTATCCAGAGACTAGTGTGATGTCTTCTAGCACCTCAGATCTACCTTCGCACAGATCGATAAACTCTTAGGGCATGTTGTTTCAACTCTATTACAACAGCCTTTAGACCTTCTTGAAGGTCTACGATAAGTCCTTGCAGACCTTTAACAGTCAATTTGTCTACCTACACACATAAGAGAGCACTCCTAAATTAGGGTTCACGTATATTTACTTAAGTTATTAATAAGCATTAGAGAATTCATCAGAGTCTTCGTGAAAGTACTTAAACATGCATTGCATACATTATTAAGAGTTATTCAAGAGAATCGCTTAACATTCAATCAATATTCCATAAACACATCATTCATCGAGAACATATAACATTAACAGAAATAAATAGAAATACGAAAGAATTCTTCAGAAAATTGTCTTTATCAATCTTCAATTTAGGATTACAGACTCAAAATTTCCCTGCGCACAACAACTGCAAGGGTCCACGCACTCAGCTGTGGACTCTACCTAGGCCTCTGCGTACTCAAGAGGAGAGCCTTTCTTATTCTATCTTACCCACTTCTTCTCGCTATCACTTCCCTTTCTTCCCTTAGACTCTCTAAGACACACCTATTTATAGCCTTTTTCATACAATGTCATGGTCCGCGGACCATGGGTGAATCTCAAAACCAACTCAAAATTTACATAACACAAGGGGCTAAACCCCTTTGACTCCTATTCATCTACGTGCTCCGCATCCACAAATCGTGGAGAATTTACATTATTTACAAAAACTATACCAAAACTTGGGTTATCTTAACCCCAAAACTAACTTAGGGGACCCCATCCCAACAGGCCCCCAACACAAAGATCATGACTCACCCTTGAGTCACTCTGCTGGCACTGCGATCTTACTGCGAAGATCCCCCATCTCCACCTAGACCACTGCAACTTCGACAATACTCTGCGTTGCTATCTGCTGAACTTCCTCAACCAATTTTTTCATGGCTGGTCCTTCTATGACTAGCCTCATCATTTGTTGTTTATGTTGTAGTCCTTTAAGCTTATCCTGAATGGTAGTCATGACTTGATAAGCCCCTCCAACCAAGGCTGCAACCTGGCCTTTAGCAAAGCCTCCTTCTTTTGTGCTTCCTCCACTTGTGCTAGCAGCAGTTTTCCTTCCTGTAACTTGGCAAGGCATTGTGCTGGTGCTAAGGTGCGCGTAGTCACCCTGACCTCCTCATATTGGCATTGCAGCTCCCCTACCTCTATATTCAACTTCTACAAGTTCGGATCCTCCTATAGATTGGTCACTATCTCCATATCGTGCTCAAATAGTGCCTCACAGTCTGTGATTGTGGCATCCAAAGTAGCCATGCCTTCCTTTATTGCGGCTTTGCACTGCTTCCGGACCTCACGCAAAGTCGTGGGCTAAAACTCCAATTGTAGCTCTGCAATATTCATGTTGAACTAAAAGGTTACCTGTCCAACCTCTTCTTTAGCCTCACGCACACCAGCGGCTAGGTTTCTAATTTTGGCTTTTGGTTGTGCATCCTCCGGAATGTGAAGCTCAGGCACTATCTTGCATGCCTCTAATACTGCTAACTCCAGACTTGAACTACACATCTTAAATTCCTCCTTTTCCTTCAAATCCTGCGCCTTTTCAGCGAGCATTTTCTCATTTTTGACTTTGTACTCACTTATGAGTCTGAAGGCGTGTTGCTCCCTGGTTCTCAATTCATCCGCTACCCCCGTATCAAACTTGTGGAGGGTCTCATTAGAGAGAGTTGTTATATTCAGTCCTATGTTCTTGGTTGTACTAAGTATGACATGATCGTCGACGGACTCTGTGCGAATGGACCCATATGGAAATAGTATAGTTTTGAGGACTAGGGTCCTGACTAGCTCTATTGCTTGTCCTGTCCCGGGTGTCAAGCTCGCTTGCTCCGCACTCATTTGTCCAACGCGCACTTGTAGTCTGCTTTTTTAGATCTGCAGCTCATGCAAATCCTTCTGGACGCTCCCCAGTGTCTGCATGTATTGCTTCTCAAACTTTTGTAGCACTTTAGTCGTTGTATCCTTGATTTTATCATCGATCTCATCAAGATCGTCTTCTGTTAACACCATGGGATCAACCTGTGATTTATCATATTTCTACTTTTTCCGCATTCCACCCTGCTACTCCTTGCCACATCGTTTCAAAATAAATGGGTTGCTTTGCCCCTCATCGACTCTTGAACGTAGCTTCTTGGATTACATCTTCGTCAGTCTCTGTGCAACATTCTCGTTGTGTTTTCCTTCAAGCTGGGCGATGTAGTTTATAGTCTCGCACTTCCTTGCAACTGCCTGGAGCACTAACAACTTCAACCTGCTTCCATTCACTCTTCCCAGGAAGGGTTCCCCATTTAGCTTCACAAGATGAATTGCACCTCCATCTATAATTTCTTTCAAAATATATGGCCCTACCTAATGCATCTAGAATTTACCCAGAAATTTAGTGAATTTACTACCATATAACAAGACCATTTTTTTACCTTGAATGTGTGAATCTTGATATAGCAATCATGACACGCCTTTTCACGTTCCTTCTATATTTGTTGATGAAATCCTGCCAAAAATAGATGCTCTTCGAGCTCTATCAATTGCATGAGCCATTCCTCCAAGGTCTTGTGATCCACCATATCCGTCAAGGCTGTTATGTGCAAACTTGGCACAATGTACTCCATCGGCATTATAGCTTTGACCCCATATACTAATCTAAACATTGTTTGCCCTGTCAGCATCTTACAAGTAGTCCTATGAGCCCATAGTACTGCAGGTATGTGCACATCCTAGTCATTTCGATGCGCGTTGCAGATCTTCGTTAGTGCATTCTCCAAAACCTTATTGAAGGCTTCAATAGTCCCAATGGCATGTGAGTGATACGGTGTACTCTTCTAATGGTAGACCTAGAATTCTTCAGTCAACGTGTTGATTGTTTCGTTCAAAAAGTGCGTACCTATGTCATTCATCAAAACTTTCGGGCAACCAAATCTAGTTAAGATGTACTCAAACAAGAATTTAGTTGTTGTAGCCCCTATACAATCCTTAATCGGTTGTGCTTCCGCCCATTCGGTGAGTTATTCCGTCGTGGTGATAATATAGAGTGCACCTATTTTTTTCTAGGGAGCTGAATTGGCCCAACAAAATCAATCACCCACTTCTCAAATGGCTGCAAAGATACTTGAGGATGTAGTGGTAACTCATCCCTTCGTGATGGTCTGCTAGTTCTTTGACATGCATCGCATGCCTTATAATATGCTTTGGAATCCTTGTGCAAAGTTGGCCACCATAGACTTGCGTGCAAAATCTTTTGAGAAGTTTCATTGCCTACATAATGACCTCGCGTGGCTCCCCCATGGGCTTCAGCGAGAATTCTATCCCGCTCAAATGTTGGTACATATCTTTGCGATATTTCATCTACACCCATCTTATATAAATGTCACACAATAACTGAAAAATTGGTCACGCGCATTATTAATTCCTTCTTATGTTAGCTTGTATATCCTTCCGGTGCCATCCCCATAGTCAAGAAGTGAATAATGTTGCAAAATGGTCATCCCTATGCGCACCGCAAAGAACTGTGCATCTGGAAACCCTTCCTCCAGATTATTAGGCTCCTTTCCTGTTTCAATCCATGATAGATGGTCAGGTCCTACATTTAACCTCCCTGGCTTCACAATGACTTCAAAGTCATACTCTTGAAATTAGAAAAGGCATCTATAGATCTTCCCCCCCAACACAGGCTTTTTGACTAGGTATTTCAGGGAAGAATGATCTATGTACATATTGAAATTCCCTCCTAACAGATAATGTCTGAATTTTTGTATCGCGTACACCATGGCCAATCCTTCTCGCTCATTCGTTCAATAATTCTTCTCAGACATTGATAGCTTCCTACTCGCAAAGGCTATAGGATGGTCCATTTCTCCTTCAGCGATCTATGTTAGGGTTGCACCCAATGCAATGCAAGAGGCATCCACATGTACATGAAACCCCTTTTTCCAATCAGGGAATAGAAAAATCGGTGTAGTGACCATCTTTTCTTTTAACACATCTATGTTGCACTAACGTTCTTCATCCCAACAGAATGTTGCATCCTTCTTTAGCAGTTTCTCCATGGGCGCAGTAATTTGAGCATCAGCTTTGATAAATTTTCTATAATATCCTATATGTCCTAGTGTCGCCCGCAGTGGCTTGACATTCCTCGGGGCCTCCAAATTCACAATTACCATAATCTTTGCAGGGTCCACCATCAATCCTTGCTTGCACACCATGTGACCCAACAACATCCCAAGGGGAACACAGAATATGCATTTCTTCAAATTCAGCCTGATTTGGTATCAAAAACATGCATCCAACATCAGGCGCAAACTTGCTACATGGCACTGTACTAATCCAAACACCATCCAATCATCAAAGTATACTTCTAGGAACTTACGTATGAATTGCTTGAACTCTGCTATGACTACGTTGGAAAATATCGCAAGCGCATTCTTAAGCCCAAACGACATCACGGTGTATTGAAAACAACCCCACTCCGTAGCGAAGGTAATTTTTCTCCTATCCTCTGGCACGATCTTGATCTGATGATATCCAGAAAACCCATCAGTAAAGGAATAGGCCTCCTGCCTCCCAACATTGTTTAACACTTCATTTGTAAATGGCGTCGAGAATGAGTCATGGACACACACATCATTAAGCTTCTGCAGATCTACACAAATCCTTATTTCACCTTTTTTTTTCTTCTCCTGAACAACCATCGGGCTCACCCAATCAAATTCTTCAACTAGTTCTATGATGCCTGCCTCCATCATCTTATCCAGCTCTTGGCAAAACTTTTCCTTTTATTTAGGATTAAGGCGATATGGCCTCTGTTTAATAGGATTCGTGTCTAGCTTCAAAGTGATCTTCATAATGCCTAAATCGCCAACTGTGCCCTTCAAATACGAAAGCTTAATGGGGAAGAGATCCTGGTATTCGCAGAGTAACTCAACAACTTTATCCACAGTAGCGTCATCCCAATAATATCCAATCTTCATGAACTTCGGTTCTGCTTCAGTGCCAAGGTTTACTTGCTTTGTCTTCAACGACGTGGAGATGTCTGGGTTTTCTATTTGTGGACCTTTGACTTCACGATTCCCTTCTGCCTTTGGAATATTATTTTTTCTCAGATCTTCATCCTCCTCTTCAGCGGTCACATTATAGCATTCCAACACATGGTGCAGCTAGGTGCTCCAATCGGGTTGGATCCATTCCATAGGTTTCATCGGCGTTCTGAATATGACTGCCTTAATCTCTTGGAGAGCTTCATCAATGCTTGAGAAGTCATCTTCAAAGTTGAAGGTCAATAAGAACCCTTCCTTCAATATATCCTATTCCATGGTGCCATGGTGGAGCTCCGTTTCCAGATACCAATTCATGGGGATTGTATCCAAAGTATGGAAAAATATGTGTACCCACTCTAGCTGCATTTCCATTCCCCATGCTTTAGTCCATTTTGCTAGGTGATCATGTGGATCATCCTTTCCACTATATTTCTTAGTCATTCTAGTGTTAACATGCCCAAATCGCAACTTCATCATTCTTCTGTAATATCACCATCCAACAAAACTATCCTTATGCATACCCCACCATCATGCAGGCATAGCGCATATTGCCAACTCTAATGCTTGGAAGCGGTCATCCTCAGGGACTTCGCGCTCAAATTCATTCATAAAATATATACATCGGTTAAACCATCATAATAGGGTATTTTCCTTACCTCCGATGAAACATAGCACAATGACTTCGTCATCATATTGCATCACAATGTAGACACTTCATGCAAGCGATTTTTCCAATGCTCTAATTCCTCATCTGAATCAGAGGTGCAGGAACTCTCCCGATCCCATGCAATCCTCCCATCTATCGTTGGATTGATCCAATCCTGATCTCGCGTTGTTATTTTGTAAATTTGATCCAGTTCATCATCACTTTCCTCATAGTCGTGGACTGGTTAAGTATATCGTGCCCCTTCTACAGGGTCCAATGGTACTACAACCTGAAGCGATTTTCTTTCAAACAACATTGTCCTCTTCTTCAAATTGATGACCCCATTCATATCAATGGCCCAGTCAATTCCCAGGAGTGCGGGGTATGGATTACTATCATCGACGATTTCTATAACCTCAAAGTCATCCATCATGCTTGCACCTTCTATATCAACTGTTAATCCATATAATCATCCCAAGGGGATGATTTTCTATTGGTTCACCATTCTAAGCTGAATTGAAGACCACTACAGCACAGGTCTCCCCATTCTTTCCCATGTTTGTTTTGGTAATACGTTTGCATCGGACCCCAGATCCAAGATGAAATGGTCCATCTCATAATCACCTATCTACGCGGTGAGCCTCATCTCGTGCCTTGTTCGCGCCTTATGTTTGCTAATTTTTATGACCACCTAGTGTCCCTCAGGGACCTTCTCTTTGTTGGCACATTTGTTTATTAATTCTTGTAGGAATTCCATAGCTTTACTATCGCACAACAATTTTATGCAGGTCTCCAAAAACGTTGTGAGTACAGAGGGATCAACTTCTGAAGGCATGTTGGTTTCTTGCACCTTGCCTTGACTTCCTGAGGTGGATGCCTCAACGAAGCTTTTCTTGGCTTCCATAAAAGTTTCCTTAGAGTGATTTAGATCAAAGACAACTTCCTTCTCTGGAGCCTTGGGGACCCATCCATCCTCTTCAGGCTGTTTACCTTTATCATCACCAACCATTATTCCACTTCTAAGCACTATATTCATGCTTTGATCCTCCTCGTGGGGATCAACTCTCATCATCTATAGGTTCTGCGTAGACTATTGAGGTTGTGCTTTCTTCTCCTACATCTTAGCTATCAAAAACGGGCACTCTTCTATATCATGGTCGAACTAGTTGCAGTATTGACATGATGGTTGTGTCTGATTTTGACATTCTCTCGCGTAGTGCCCTAGTTGTTCAAAGTTGTAGAAAATAATATGACCACGACCTCTACCTAGTCCTCCTCCTCGTCCTTGTCCTCGACCTTGATAACCTCCGCGCGCTCCTTTGGCGCCCTTCTCTAGAGGCTGAGTTTCTTCTTTCATCTGGTATGTAGGTGTTCTTTCCATCATCAACTCATAGCTGCGATAGTGGCACTCATCGTGGCCCACTGATTCGCAGAAGTTACAGAACAACTGTTGGGGTGTTTGGATGAATTTTTGAAGTAAATGACAATTATTTGTCGCATGTTTTCCAGAAACCTAACAAATAGTGCACCATAGCGCAGTCCCCACGCTTGGACCTACTAGGGCTTCTAGCTTCAAGGGAATCGTCCCCTCCTGTAATATTATTCACATACACTAGACAATGGTCTTTATGATGCCCATGGCTCTTGCACTTCAAACACCAAACTTTCGCGTGCACTTCTGGTTTAGTCTCCTTGCCTTTCTTCAACTCTATAATTCTAGGTGTGGGCTCTGTAACTGAGAGTGGATCTACTGTACCCCCAAGGTCGTATCTTGAATAGGTGATGCATGCAATCTCATTGTGGTTTCCAAGGCTTATGCCTATGTTCCTATCTTCTATTGTGACAAATAAATTCTTAGGTGGGGCAGAAGAAAAGCTATAAACCATTCGCGATGCTGAATATCTATGAGCTGCATTTTAGCTTCTCAAATCTGACACTTCAACCTTTGATCTAATTCCCAAGACGTCTCATCGACCCTCATCATGATTTCTTTGAATCCAATTACTAAATGTGAGTCAGACTTAGGCTTACTAAACTCCTTGTTTAAATTTGCAAGCAGATTATCAGAACAATACTTAATATACCAGGTTAGCGTGCGATCCTGTAGAGCGATGACCAACTGTGTCTTCCTTATATTGTCATCAGTAATTTGTTTCGTTGTCCAAACAACATTCACAACAATCCAAAACTGCTATGTATCTTCACTCCCTATGCCCTTGGAGATCAGCATCTTCATTGTGTTCACCATGTTGAATGGTGGTGGTGGAGGTGGAGTGGAAGGATGATTTTCTCAAGGAATCCCCTGAGTGATTAGCCAAATAGCGCTTCACAACAGGGTTCGTTCCTCCCCTTCCTTGTCTCTTAAAGGAGGTTCAATCAATGGCCTATACTCCGGTCCTGATCCTTTGCAATTTCTAAAGAGTCGTCCACTTCGCGTAGCTCCGAACATAAAGGTAATGGCATCATCAATTTCTCACACAATAGCATTTTAATCCAAGTATTCAATGATCTTAAATACTTACCTTGCGGTCCTTTGAAAAATCGTTGCTCTGCTTTGCTATAGTTGACTGAGGTATCAACTGCAAATTCTGTAACAAATCCTCCCAGAATCTGATCGAGCCAATGATCAACATCCCGCGCGATCTTGTTGTCAGAAGCTTCTAATTGTCACACTATTTATGGAGTCCACACTAAAGGACTATCGAGCCTCCACCGTCCCTAACTGTATGTCAATTTAGCTAACCACTCAGACAGTTCAATGGGAAAAGTGTAGAAGAAGATCTTGTGTATCTCCGTACACAGATATCTGTTCAACCACTCTTTCTTCGACAGGCATGGATTCCTGTTTTCTTGCACCACGAACTTGTGAATATTTCGATCCAACCACTTTTCAATTTCTTTCTTGGTCAGATTCCAATGATGCGACATCACACATCTATTTCAAGCAGATCTTGGTCCCAGCGATAGAACCAATTGTTGGCTTAGGGGGTCCTAGCCCAAGTTCAGAGTTAGTTGCGCCAGCTAACAAAACCCTACACTACTGGCCCTTTCAGAAACAATTTGCGTAGCGCAGGATGCAGTCTCACCCGAAGCAGTATGGGGGGATGCAAGAACCAAGTTTTTTCATCCAGAGACTAGTGTGATGTCTTCCAAGACCTCAAATCTGCCTTTGCGCAAATCGATACACTCTTAGGGCACATTGATGCAACTCTATTACAATAGCCTTCAGACCTGTGTGAAGGTCTACGATCAGTCCTTGCGGACCTTTAACAACCAATTTGTCTACTTACATGCATCAGAGAGCAGTCCTAAATTAGGGTTCATGCAGATTTACTTAAGTTATTAATAAGCATAAGAGAATTCATCAGAGTCTTTGCAAAAGTACTTAAACATGCATTGTGTGCATTATTAAGAGTTATTGAAGAGAATCGTGTAACATTAAAAAATATTCCATAAACAAATCATTCATCGATAACATATAATATTAATAGAAATAAACAGAAATACGCAAGAATTCTTCAGAAAACTATCTTTATTGATCTTCAATTCAAGATTACAAACTCAAAATTGACCTACGCACATAGTTGCAGGGGTCTGCGCACTTAGCTGCAGACTCTACCTAGGCCTTTGTGCACTCAGCTAGAGAGCCTTTATTCTTCTATCTTACCCACTTATTCTCGCTATCACTTCCCTTTCTTCCCTTAGACTCTCTAAGATACACCTATTTATAGCCTTTTTCATACAATGCCATGGTCTGTGAACAATGGGTGAATCTCAAAACCAACTCAAACTTTACATAATACAAGGGGCTAAACCCCTTTGACTCATATTCATCTACATGCTCTACATCCACAAATCATGGAGACTTTACATTATTTACAAAAACTGTACCAAAAATTGGGTTATCTTAACCCCAAAACTGACCTAGGGGACCCCATCCCAACAAGTTCTATTGTGTAGATTGAAACAATACTAAATGTTGCAAGGTTACAAGGTATGGAGACTACCCCAGATTCACAAATCACTGCATACAAGGGGTTTTTCCAAAATTTCATAAAAACCTCAGCAGGAAAATCTAAAGTGGTTAGGATTTAGCCCTCTGACAAGGTCATACACTTGAAGCTTAATATTATGAATAAATTGGGATATCCATACCAGCTTTAAAACTTGATCTATGGGGGTAGTTCCCTACAGGATGAATGAAGTTTACATGAATGCAAAATTCTTCCATCTACTTCCATCATTCTCAATCTGAGACTAAGAGGAGGAGCAACGGGATCAAGTAAATCCAAAGGAATGGGAGGTGTTGCTGGATCTAAATTACCCAAAGGAACAAAATCGTATCAAGAACATAAAAAGTTGGTCTCTCATATGAAAAAATCCTCCAAGGGAAATCAACAGCTATAGCAAGCTCACCTCAGACGCCCAATTCCCCCAATCCATACATCGTGGAGCAGGAAAATTATGTCCCAGAACTGAACATAGAACTGCCAAAAACAAACAATTTCTTCTCAACCTATGAGGCACAAGCCCTCATATGTCGATTTAATAGTTTTTGGCCAAAACCAATGGAACTGTTTCACTGGATCTTCACAACTAGACAACAAATTGTGAGATTCACCTCTACTCCAAAGGATTCTTCATTGTAAAATTCGCATCATTGGAAGAACGAGACATTATCTTATAGGAAGGCCCATGGTTTTGGGGATCGATGGGGTTCTTCATCACTCCATGGTTTCTAGAATTTGATGCAAACACTATGATTGTATCAAGGATGTTGGTTTAGGTAAGGCTACATAACCTCCCCCTACACTTCCGGCATAATCAAGTGCTAGAAACTATTGGAATTATATTAGGATGATACATAAAGATTGATTTACAAAGGATGGAAGAACGAATTTTTAATTTTTTCACGCATATGTGTGGAAGTGGATATTAGTAAAGGCCTATCGTATTGCATTCAACTGATACACAATAATCAGAGTTGGACTTAAATCCTGGACTTCGAGAACACAACTTTCAGATGTCGAATTTGTCGCCAAACATGACACTTACAAAATATGTGCCCTGATGCCAAGAAAGAGCAGCGAAGAAAGAAGAAAACAAGGAAACAACCAAAAGGATAGCAATTTCCCCCAAATGAATCAGATGAGGAATAAGAAGAAGAAGAAAAGGACCCCACCCCAAATCAAGAAGAGTAGCACATACCAGAAAATGAAGAACAAGTCGGAAAGACACACATACCAATAGAATTACAATGCCCCACAAATCAGCTAATCATGATATCTGAAGCAAAGGACAATGGAGGAATAAAATGCCAACATGCTTCTGACAACTCAGACTCAGACAAGGAAACCACAAGAATGGAAGAAAATCAGCTATCTATTTAATGGAAGGTTGAAAAGAAGAAATGGAGAAAAGTCTAACTTTTCTCTTTATCTTTTAATTGATTATTTATGAACTTATGATCATGTGTCTCTGACTAGATGATGGACTTCTTGTAAGAAGCTACAACATGTACTTTTATTTTCATTAATAAAATTACGATTTTTTCTTTGGAAAAAAAAATATTTTTTCACCTTTTTTCATTAATATATTTTACTAATCATAATATTTTTTATAGTTTAATTATTTAATCGTTGTATGTTGAGAATGCAACAAGATGATGGAACTTAGTGGAAAGGAGTCGCCTTCACTAAGTGGGCCCGCAGGCTATTTTTGGCACAAAGTCTATTTTTAGACATATGGATCATGGTCTATGAGTTGCATGATGCTATTTGTGGATGATTGGTCATGTTGGTAAAAATAGATGGACTTCTATTTTTAGACATATGGACAGTTTCTATTTTTAGACTGTCAGGTTAAAAATATAACAGTCGAATATTATTAGCTCATAATAATATTTGGACTATAAACATTATCTTATCCTCTTGGAGCACTTCATTTTGAGCTACAGTTGTGGCACATGTAGCTGTCAGAAGGAAATACACTTTTCTTGTGGGTCAGTTGAGCTATTGCATGTAGGACTTCAGTTAGAACTCATGTGGTTGAGTTTGGTGGAGTTGTTCGTGGAGTTGATGGAGTTGTGTTCAGTTTGACTTGGTTAAACTAGTTGTATTTAGTCTAACTAAAGAATACTCTAGTGATGAGTTGTGTGAATTAATTATTAATTAATTCACTAATTATTAACTCATAAACTAACTCAAGAATACATCAGTTAACTCAGTGCATGTACAGTTCAGTGGAAACAAGTGTTAGAGGGAGAGATTGCTCTCAATTGTGACTATAGTTGTGCATGAGATTTTCACATGCATGGATTGAGATTGCCAATGATGGCTTGCGTAGTATACTAAGGGAATTCGAATTCATAGAGTGTAAGATTTCTCTTGCAGATTGCGCAGTGGAGGCAGGCAAACAGTGGAGGAGATTTCAGGCTTCAGATCTGAGCTAGTTTGTGTGTAACAAGTGGAGATAGTGTTGGGTACTTGTGAGGAGTATTGTACTATGTATTGTTACATGTTCTCAATCAATATAATATACAGATAGTGTGGGGTTTTTAGCTGTATGCTTTCCCCGGGTTACATACTGTGTTAATGTGTGCATGCGATTAATGTTTCATTGTTTTTAATGCTGCTAAATTGATGATCAACGTAGAGGAGGTTATGTATTATGCATGTATTCTGCAATAGTGTATAATCAGGATAATCTCTGTGAATAAGTATTTATTATTCAAAATTTCTACATGGTATCAGAGCTGTTGATCATCAGATCTATTATTCAGGAAGTGTTTACATTTTATTTCTTCAGGCAGAGTCTATAATCAGGCCAGGTAGCCTCTGGATTCATCCTTCCTTTGGAAGGTGAGATATCTGGTAAAAGCCCATACAGTCAATCTCTGTATGAGAAATACTTTGTTCTCATGAATTCTAGATCCGAGGCAGTTGAGTTTTTGAGCTGGTGGAATTCGAATTTGCAGCAGTGTTTTCTTGGTGTCAACGTTGCAATGTCTTTCAACGGATTGCGATTGGAGTATGCTCTTGAGGGCAGCTTGAACTATACTGCATGGAAGGACAGGATGGAGGCGGTGTTAGATGATAATGGGTTGATGGAGTTCATAGAGGTTAAGGTCCCAAAGCCTACTAATACTATGCAAGTTTATTCTTGGCAAAAGAAGACAGCAAAGTGTCGAAGGATTCTGTTGGAGGGCGTGAAGGATCACATTGTGTCCAGCCTACATGGAAAGACCTCTCCATACTTGATGTGGAAAGCATTTACAGATCTATTCCAAAGCAAGAGCGATCAGAGGAAGTTGGCGCTCAAGGATAAACTCAGAAACATTAAGTGCAAGAAGGGAGACAATATGCCCAAGTATCTCATGAAGTTCATTCAGTGCAGGGATGAGCTGGGAAGTGTGGGGGTGACTGTTGATGATGAGGACTTGGTGAGCTTGGCTCTCCTTGGTCTTATAAAGAGTTGGCATTCCTATCAGGACTCTGTCAGTGTCAGGAGAAATTGCCAGGATGGGAGAGACTTTGGTCAGATCTTGTGCAGGAGGAGATCAAGCGGAATACCAAGGACGGATCTTCATCAAAGGCAACTGATGAATAAAATTGCACTTTGACTGCTAAAGCAAAGAAGGGGAAGAGCAAGAAAGCTTCTCATTCCGGTGTGAAAGGAAAGAAGCAGGACATGTCCAAGGTGAAGTGCTTTCACTGTCACCAGCATGGACACTGTGCCACAAATTGTCCGCAGAAGAAGAAAAATAAGTAAGCTGCTGGATCTGCAGCGGGGGAGGCCTTAGCCTCACCGTTTGAGCTTGATTTTTCATTGATCGCATGCTTGGTATCAAGTGTGATGGGATCGGTATGGTTCTTGGACAGTGATGCGTCTTTTCACATGACAGGAGATCAAGATTTGTTTTCTGATCTAGAGGAGAAATATCTTGGAGTGCACATCGAGATGGGCAATGATGGTAGATACAGTGCGACCGGTATTGGTACCATTTCCTTTGAGAGGGAGTCTGGTAAACCCTTCATATTGAAGGAAGTGATGCATGTTCCAGGATTGAAGAATAATCTTATCTCTGTGGCGATGTTAGAAGATAAGGGGTATGATGTTGTTTTCAGCGAGGGAAAGGCTTTCCTGCGCAGTAAGACAACTGGAGAAACCTGGAAGATAGGGGTTCGAGTCAGGAACCTTTATCAGTTGCATGTAGATGGCTGCATAGAAATGGCATGCAAGGCAGAAGGATTGGTGAGTCAGGATGATGGCGAGCTGTGGCACAGGAGATTGGGTCACCTTCACCATGGAGCCTTGAAGATACTGCAGCAGATCACTACTGGGCTTCCTAAAGGCACTCTTGCGCAGTCAGATCAGTGCAAGGGGTGTACTTTGGGAAAGTTTGTGAAAGCCACCTTTCACGAGAAGGATAGTCGCGCCACGACGATCCTTGAGAGAATTCACATAGACGTGTGTGGACCTTTCTCAGTAGCTTCAATAGCAAAGCACAAGTATTAAGTGATATTTGTTGATGATTTCTATCGTAAGTGCTGGATCTTCTTCATGTAGAAGAAGAGCGAGACATACTCAAAGTTCTGTGAGTTCAAAGCACTGGTCGAGAAGGAGTCGGGGAAGAAGGTGAAGGCTCTTAGGAGTGAGAATGGCGGTGAATACATCTCTGATGAGTTCAAGGATTTCTGCAGTGTAGAAGGGATTCGAAGAGAGCTCATAGCTCCCCATAACCCACAGTAGAATGGAGTTGCTGAGCGGAAGAACAGAACGATCATGGGTGCTTCACAGGCGATGTTGCATGATCAGGGCCTACCCCTTCACTTATGGGCAGAAGCATGCAATAGAGCAGTATATGTGTAGAACCGTTGTCCTCACAGGATACTTGGCATGAGTACACCCGAGGAGGCTTATTCTGGTAAGAGGCCTGATATTTCTCATTTGAGGATTTTTGGTGCTAACGTTTACATGCATGTAACGAAGGATGCTAGGAAGAAGTTGGAGCCGACCGCAGAGGTTGGGATATTTCTGGGGTACACTGATACGCCCCACAACTATCGTGTGTATTTTCCAGATAGTGGAAAGACTGTTCTGCGACGAGATATAAAATTTCAGGAGGAGAAAGCCATGAAGTGTTTGCTTGAGAGGGAGCCACACTTGCATGCAGATGAGGAGCTATTAGTTCCTAAGGATGAGCTTCAGGACGTGGATCAGCCACAGGATGAAGTTCATGGAGTGGAAAAGACCACTCATGCAGCGCCAACCATTAGAGGGCGAAAGCGCTTGACAGAAGTTGAGCGACTGGCTCAAGATGCAGAGAAAGTTGTAGGACCACCTACAGCTCAATGTAGACAGAGACAATCACCTGATTGCTACACTGGATACATGGCTCTTGTGAGCAATTGTGTTGTGACTGAGCCATCCTCTTTCGAGGAAGCTGTGGAGGATCCGACATGGGTAGATGCCATGGTGGAAGAGTATGATTCGATTGTCAGAAACAGTGCATGGGAGATTGTCCCAAGACCGGAAGGGAAATCAGTGGTGGGTTTGAGATGGATCTACAAAGTTAAGTAGGCAGCTGACGGGAGTGTGGAGAAGTACAAGGCAAGAATTGTTGCCTGAGGCTTTTCATAGATAGAGGGGATCGATTATGAGGAGACCTTTGCACCTATCGCAAGGTATTCTTCCATACGGACGATTCTTGCTCTCTCAGCATAGATGGGGTGGCACATTCATCAGATGGATGTGAAGACTGCATTCCTCAACGGAGTCATTGAGGAGGAGGTGTATATAGAGCAGCCTGAAGGTTTCGATATCTTCAGCAGTGAGTCGCATGTGTGCAGGCTCAAGAGAGAGTTGTGTGGGTTGAAACAAGCACCACGTGCTTGGTACACATGAATAAACAGTTATTTCACCAGACTTGGATTCTCCAAGAGTGAGGCGGATCCTAACCTATACCAGATTGTGGTGGAGGGTAAGTTGCTTATCATTGTACTTTATGTATATGATTTGATTCTAACAGGTGATGAGCTGTTGATACTTTCATGCAAGGATGATCTTGCTAAGGAGTTTGAGATGAAGGACTTGGGCCTCCTTCATTATTTCCTAGGATTGGAAATTTGGTAGCGCAGTGATGGACTATTTGTTTCTTAGGGTAAGTATGCTTGGGAGATACTGGAGAAGTTCAACATGCATGGCTACAAGCCTGTTGAAACTCCTCTTCCTGGAGGTTGGAGGAAGGAGGATGCTACTTCAGCAGAAGTAGTGGATGCCATTGTTTATCGATAGTTGATGGGGTCGCTTATGTATCTGGTCAATACACGACCTGATATATGCTATGCTGTTAACCAGCTTTCACAAGCTATGGTTAAGCCAACCAAGATCTATTGGAAGGCAGGAAAGCATGTATTGTGTTATCTCAAAGGCACATCGGGATATGGATTGTGGTACAGACAGGAGGATGAGGTGAGGCTATGTGGCTTCACAGATGCAGATTGGGCACGGAGCCCAACGGACAGAAAGAGCACATCAGGAGGGGTCTTTAGTATCGGGTCCACAGCAGTTTCTTGGTACAGCAGGAAGAAGAGAGCCGTGCCACTCAGTTCAGCAGAAGCCGAGTATATGGCAGCAAGTTTGGCTGCATGCGAAGCTATATGGATGAGGAAGATCCTGGTCGGGTTGTTCGATTCTCACTTGGAGCCTACAATGATTTATTGTGATAACCAGAGTTGCATTAAACTCTCGGCTAATCCAGTATTTCATGATAGATCCAAGCACATTGACATCATGTACCATCATATCAGAGATTGTGTGCAGCGGAGAGTCATGTTACTTTCATACATTCCAATGGAGGATCAGGATGCTGATATCTTGACGAAGGCGCTCACCAGGAGAAAATTTGAATACCACCGAGGCAGGATAGGGGTTGCTGATAATCCATATCTTGTTGAGAGGGAGTGTTGAGAATGCAACAAGATGATGGAACTTAGTGGAAAGGAGTCACCTTCACTAAGTGGGCCCGCAGGCTATTTTTGGCGCAAAGTCTATTTTTAGAATATATCTATTTTTAGACATATGGATCATGGTCTATGAGTTGTAGGATGCTATTTGTGGATGATTGGTCATGTTGGTAAAAATAGATGGACTTCTATTTTTAGACATATGGGCGGTTTCTATTTTTAGACTGCCAGGCTAAAAATAGAACAGTCGAATATTATTAGCTCATAATAATATTTGGACTATAAACATTATCTTATCATCTTCGAGCACTTCAGTTTGAGCTACAGATGTGGCACATGCAGCTGTCAGAAGGAAATACGCTTTTCTTGTGGGTCAGTTGAGCTATTGCCTGCAGGACTTCAGTTAGAGCTCATGTGGTTGAGTTTGGTGGAGTTGATTGTGGAGTTGATGGAGTTGTGTTCAGTTTGACTTGGTTAAACTAGTTGTATTTAGTCTAACTAAAGAATACTCTAGTGATGAGTTGTGTGAATTAATTATTAATTAATTCACTAATTATTAACTCATAAACTAACTCAAGAATACATCAGTTAACTCAGTGCATGTACAGTTCAATGGAGACAGGTGTTAGAGGGTGAGATTGTTATCAGTTGTGACTATAGTTGTGCATGAGATTTGCACATGCATGGATTAAGATTGCCAATGATGGCTTGTGTAGTATACTAAGGGAATTCAAATTCACAGAGTGTAAAAATTCTCTTGCAGATTGCGCAGTGGAGGCAGGCAAACAGTGGAGGAGATTTGAGGCTTCAGATCTGAGCTAGTTTGTGTGTAACAGGTGGATATAGTGTTGGGTACTTGTGAGGAGTATTGTACTATGTATTGTTACATGTTCTCAATCAATATAATATACACATAGTGTGGGGTTTTCAGCTGTATGCTTTCCCTGGGTTACATACTGTGTTAATGTGCGCATGCGATTGATGTTTCATTGTTTTTAATGCTGCTAAATTGATGATAAACATAGAGGAGGTTATGTATTATGCATGTATTCCGCAATAGTGTATAATCGGGATAATCTCTGTGAATAAGTGTTTATTATTCAAAATTTCTACATTGTAAGCCATTTTTCATAAAACTATGTTATCATGTACCAATAGATTATTAGCAATTTGATTCTCCCTCTACCAAAGTTGTGGTGCTTAAATAATGCACTTATTATAACTAAGTTATATAATCACATTCACCCTTTAAAGGTTCTCAATACTACATGTTACACTTGTTTCATATTGATAAGTGTTCATTATAGTTATTACTATTTTAGAATAGAAATTTCTAATTAAATATTAATATTGTTTTATAATTTTATATATTTAAAAGTGATTTTATTATATATATATATATATATATATATATATATATATATATATATAATTAAATAATTATTATACCTCCAAGCATGGTATAACGCACTCAGTTTTGCCTTTGGCTAGGTATTAGTTTGTCTTTGACAAAAAATTTATGACTCTTATCCATACTTTAACATTAGGAATTCAATTTTTATTAATTTTTTTATTTTATTTTTTTAACAAGCTTGGATAGTGGATATATTACCAAAAGTTGTGATGGAGCAAGCTCCTATTACAATTGACTGTAGCATAATAGAAAACTAAGCAATGAGATAGGAGCGCAGTCCCATCTCCTATGCTTGAGTTCAAAACTTCATATATTTTTATGACTATTCTTGATTACTGCCTAAAAAACTGACCTACTAAGAAAGCAAATTTACATATCATGGATTCTTTGATAAATTTTCATGGCTTGTAGACTGATTGTTCTTGAGATGACTGGTTCTTCTTGTCATAATTGACTGAGTTCTCTCCTTCATTGCTCATAGTGTTGTTTTTGTAATATTCCAATGCTTCTGCTAGATGTTTGCATTTAGTTTTTAGCGCCATGATCTCTTCTTCTGCAATGCCATGTTTCTTTTTCGGTAGCTATACTCCATTCTCATTTCGTCTCTGACATCCTTGTGTGACTCTTACAGTTGTTGAATCATGAATTTGTTCACTTTGCATGCTGGACATGCATCATTCCTTGCTGCCTTTTCAATGGGATTGAACTTAATTCGTTTTGTTTTCTTATTCTTCCTCTTGTGATGCTTACTATTCCTTGTATTACTATGCTTCTTGGATCTTGTTTTGCCTGAGATACTCCTTCCTCTGCTGATGCTTCCCACCTTGATTTTATCCTGTGCTTTACTACCTGTTGTAGCTTTGTTATCCTGTATATGACAATCAAAGAGGAGAGTCGAGGCCTGGTTATGACAGTCATGGAGAAGGGTCGATATGGAAGGAGGGGTAGTTGATAGGTGGGGATGCTCAGATATGAGGAAGAACTGCTTATAGATGAGGCTTTGCGCTGCGATGGAGTGTAGCTGTTTGAAGGGGATGACTGAATGCGGGAGTCATGGACTGAGAAACAAAGGTAGGGAGGGGCTTAGAAAGGGCAATGACACTGAGAGCTTAATAGGGGAGATGAAGATTGCTTCATGTGCGCGATTTTGCCTTATGCTAGAGTTGCCTGTATTGTTGAAGTTCCCTCTGTTCTTATAGAGATTGAGAGAAGCCTGAGGTCTTCCATCGATGGGATGGATTGCTGCTTGATTCTTGTGACCAAGATTGTGATCGTCCTTTCTGCCTTTGCTCATGCAATTTTATAAACTGTTATGATGTTTCCTTTGCCTTCTCGTGATTTTCTACTTTTCACTGTAGTGATGTGTCTTTTGTTGATTTCTGATTGCTAATTTGTTTTTTTATTTCTTTTATCATTGTGCTTTGTTCCTTGTTTTTGATGGACTTCATACATATGATCTTTTGCTGATGATTATGGGACAAATTTGTGATATTCCTCATGATTTTCATGAACATTCCCTTCATTTTTTTTCACTGCTTGATTTGCAAAATAATCTGCCCGTTGATTGTGTATTCTCAAGAAAACTGAAGATTACATCTCCAGAACCTTCTAAGTTCTTCTTGATTCCTCTAAATATTCTACTCATGACCTCATTGCTTGGGTTTTTGTTTCAGGCCATTGCCTCTATTATTATGGCTGAGTCTCCTATTGTTATAGGATTTTATATCTCTCTTTTTTAAATTATTCTTCTTCCCATCAACAAGTTGTATGCTTCAACCTTGTTATTTGAGACTTGTCCCAGTCCCCATTCATATGTGACATTTTCTTTCCCATCAGGATCAAAGATTATTCCCCCTACCCCTGCTTTTCCCGAATTATGCTTTGAGGACCCATCAAAGTATATGCAATGTCTTTTCTGATTTTTTTTCCAATTTGCGAGTTCCTATTCACTCATTCTCATTTTCCAACTATTTCCCGAGTTTATCCTCCTCTGTCCTTTTTGTCCATTGTTGTTTATTATGGCTTTGCTGAGCCAATATCGCTCTTCTTGTTGGAGAGTGTTATAATCTATTGGTGTTGTTCCTTTGACGTTGAGGATTTAGAAGTTATTCCCCACATTTTTGAGAGGCCCTTCCCTGTTCTTGGATTTTGGTTTTTGAAGATGCACTTATTTCGTGTCAACCAAATTTGCCAACATAGAACCACTGGAATGCATTTCCATATTCTCTAAATTGTGACTTTCTTCTTTGTTGTATATGGATAGGCCTTCTCCAAATTTTGAAGAAAATCCAGCAAAGGCTTTTCAAAATTTATACTTATTTCAAGGGGGCTTATAAGCTGCTGCCAGCATTCTTTGGCAAAAATGCATTCTTGGAATAAATGTTGAACGTTTTCTTCAGCCTGCAAGCATAATGGGCATCGTGATGGGCCTTGAAAGCCTTTTTTTTTAAGTTTTCACTGGTCAAGATCTTCCATTTTAAAAGTGTCCAAATGAACATTTTGATCTTAGGCACACTCTCTGATTTCTAAACCATCTTCCAAGAATCCCAATCTTGTTGGTTTGGTTGTTCTTGTAGGATTTTGTATCTAGTCTTGACTGTGTATTTCCCACCACTTCGATCCCAGAGGAAATCATCTTCCTCATCATAGTTGATTAGTGCTGCCCCTTTTAGGAGCTACCTAATTTTGCTCCATTGCCCTTCCAGGTTTGTGGGAATTGTTGAAATTTTCCAGTCTTGTCATTCCTTTTGGTTCCACAGAGAAATTGAGTGTAAAGTGTTGAGACCTTTTCCTTTCATCCACTCTTGGATGCCTTCAATTTCTGGGTGAGTCTTTAGTGATTCTTTTCCCACAATTCTATCCTCCCAAATCGATATTGTTTTTCCATTGCCTAGGATTTTAGAGATGTAGCTACTCATTAAAGGAATTGTCTTTTTTACTAGCTTCCATGCTTGAGTACATTGTCTTATTAGGATATTTCCATTGAGCAGTCTTTTCCTGGAGCCATCCATGTATTTTGAGATGAGAGTTTTTTTTCCACCAGCTCTCTTTTCCTGTGACCATTCTCCATACTATTTTCATTCCCAGGGCTGCTTTCATGAACCCAGGTATCCGGATTGATAAGCCTCCTTTTTCATATGGTAGCACTACTTTCTCCCACCTAACCAAGCTGAATTTTTTGTTTTCTTGCTTTCCCCCTGCCATAAAATGCTTCTTAATATTAACTCCATTCGTTTGTGGGCACTTGCTGGGGCCATGATTATTGCATATTGGTAGATAGGTAGTGCTGCAAGGAGTGCTTTGATTAATATTACCCTTCCTGCCATATTTAGCCACATCATTCCCCATCTTTGCATTTCATTTTTCATTTTTTCAATCTGTTTGGTCCATATTTCTACCTTCATATTCTCTTTTGAGATAGGAAGTCCCAAGTAAAATAAGTGAGTCCATTTTTCCTGTACGGGGATTTCTAAGATTTGTGAAATACTTTGCATGATTCTAGAGGGGGTATTCCATCCATATATTCTGCATTTTGTGTTTTTTAATAGCCCACCTGAAACTTGTAAGAAATCATCCAAAAAAAATTTTAACCTTCTTGTTATTATTGTTGATGCCCCTCCCAATAACAATGTGCCATCAGCAAAAAGTGAGTGGTTTATTGTCTTTACTCCTTTTGCTATTCTGAGCCCTATGATGTTTCTTTCTTTTTTTTGCTTTTCCAAGGCTCTGTTTAAACTTTTCGCCATTATTATATATAGGAAGGGAGAGAGAGGACATCCTTGCCTGAGGCCTCTTGTGTGTTGTTGGGAAAAGTATCCAATACGGAATGACCCTATCCCACTCTAAGGGTGATAGTACCTCAGCAACAACCGAATGCAAAGCTATTCAAGATTACTTCTTTATGAGATGTAAGAGAGAGGAGAAAGAGATCCACTAACCATTATCTTCCGCTAATGATTGATCCAATCTTCCCTCTTTGCTGCTTGCCCCCAGCTCCTTGCTCTTTCACTGGCCCAACTACACAAATATCCTGCAAAAGCACAAGAAAAGGAAACTACAAGAAGCATACATCCATAATTGATTCAAGGATTAGAATAAATCAAATCTACAAGCATCAATACGCCACAGAGACACATGCACATAGAAGAACCTCAAATGCTTTATTAATGGAAGAAGTAAAGTTCTGAGAGTGTTACAACCATAAGAGGCCCAATCCAGCAACACCTCCCAGTAGAAAGAAATTTCCTCTTCACCTCCTTCAAAGCAATCACCCAATAGTTCTATGCACAAACCAACAGCACCTCCTTACATTCACAAGATTCCAGCCTCCCTAGACCTCATGAGAGAGCTCTATATATAGGAGTTTTGGAGAAAGGATGAGTCATCTTGATCTTGGCATGAAGTTGACTAGTGTCCTCTCCCACTTCAGTTATACTTCAGTTCTTGAGTCCACTTGGAGTTTCTTGCTTCCACTTGGAGATCTAGATCCTCTTACTCATCACAAGGTGAATTCCCTGATCCAAGTGTCATTTTGGAAGCTTCCTGGGCATTTGACACCTTGCAGAATGACTGTGCCACTTGGCCAATCTCGCCCAGTGCAGGTAGCCTTCATTAGATTTGAAATTCAGCGTAGGTACAAAGTGGAGCAGTTGACATTCAGCGCAGATGCTCAGTGGAGCAGTTGACATGATCCAGAATTAGCTTGTTTTTGAGTGTTTTCAGGTGGAGAACTGATTTTCAGTGCTGTGGTTTGCTGACCTTGTTCCTCTAGGGGTAGGAACAACATGTTTAGGGACTTTGGATCCCTCAGATTATTGAAATTTCATGCTTCATGCTGTAAGGCACAAAAATGTCTATAACAGTTGCCCCATAAAGTATGAGGTCGTTTATCGGGTGAAATGCTTTATCAGGAGGATCCGAAGTTCATTCAATCGCTGAGAGGTGCCCTGTAATAAAATACAATACAATACATTATTTTTCATTCTGCTTTCATGATCTAGCTGAGGCGGGCATTCCCATGCTCAGCTTTATAAATTCATTTTGGTACATAGAACAGACGATCGTCTGATGGTACACTGATAATTCTCTGCTGAAATTATCATCCTTTGAGTAGGATGATCATCTGCTGCAATGATGTACATATCAAATGTCTTTATATCCTGAATATATATCGCAGCCCGGATGGATGAAACTAGATTCGGGGTCTTCAAACTCGTTCGATCTTCACTCTAAGTACAAGTCGATCCATGTGAGAATTGCGCTGAAGTCGAACATGGAAAGACATCGCTTGATTACCGGTCAATAATGTAAACCGTTAACAAGCGCGAGAGGAATCACCAATAATGGCAATGACCCTCAAGGTACTGCAGTACAATTCACGTGGTGTGAATAAAGGACTTGGCGTCAAACACCACGCGAAATCTTCTGGTCGAAGGTCCTTGATGTATACCTGTCGCCGGAAGTGAGAAACTTGCCATTGAGGCATGCAAGCTTCAAAGTACTGGAGGGGTTTGTTCCTAGATCAACTTCTTGGATAATGAGCTGAAGTCGACAAGAAGCGATCCGTCAAAGGAGGGCCTTAATGAATCCCACATCAATGACACGGAACAGAGCTAATGATTTTAGTGGAGGTGAAAACAATTTGTGAGATATGATTTAGGGTGGCGATCATGGGTGGATGAAGGATAATGTATGGCAGTGGATGGGACACAGTTGACTCTTTCTGAACACATCTCTTGAACATATAACGACACTGATGTGATGGATCGGTAGCATTACCCCAAATGTGGATGGTTTGGCGAGGACCATGGTGATGAGACCGGTGAATGAAATAACCCAACCCGATGTGATACGGAGGACAAAGTGTCATGTTCAAGAGCGACTTGCTACCATTAAAGCTTTGAGGTTCTCCCAATTTTTCCCCAGTCATTTCTGACCAGTACCTCTTTATTTTTGTCAAGCTTGAGGAGGATAACATATGCTTGTTATATAACCTGCCCTTCGGGCAAGCCCATCGCTATGTTTTAACGAGCCTAGCGATAGGGAAACTTGTTCTCGTCTAAAGACAAGTTTGTCGCTATTTAATCATTTTAACGAGTCTAACGGCAAGGAAAACTCGGTCCTTTTCATTTTTAGAGAGTCTGAAAAGGTACAGAAAGTTAACTCCAAAATTCCTTTTTCGTCATCTAATCCCTTAAGTCTGAAAAAGTATAAAACAATACAGAAGGGATGAGTTTTCGATTACTTTAACGAGCCGAATAAAACAAGCGCTCAACCTTTTTTTGTAATAATCCCTCAGGTCCAAAAAGATTAAAATCTAGAGGAGGGATAGCTCTTCCGGTCCTTTTAACGAGCTGGAAGGCCAAAACTCGGCAAACTTTTCATACTTTACGAGTCAGGAGAAAAGAGCTCAAAGAAGACTCGTCTTTTGAGGAATGAGTGATAAATAGGGATAGCAGCAGATTCCAGGTACAAGTTGGAATTTTCCAATCACGGCAGTGTCACAAGGATGGCTGAATGATCGGCCAAATGGAATGGAGGTGGCAAGTGCAAACACGACCAAGGCTTTTTATGGCTAATAAATTTACGATCACAATGGTTATTTACCGGAATAGGTTCATTTTTTAATGAGCTTAAACTCTGGAGGAAACTCTTGCTCACACTTTTCTATTTTTTAACGAGCATAAATTCCACGGTAAAACAGCTCGATCTTATGTTTATTTTTTAATGAGCATGAACTATGTATAAAACTGCTCGGATCTCGCTTTTCTATTTTTTAACGAGCGTAGATTCCGCGGTAAAACTGCTCGATCTTATGTTTATTTTTTAACGAGCATGAACTATGTATAAAACTGCTCGGATGTATGGTCAAATTTTGATTTTTTACCATTACTAGCCTTTTCTCTTTTCAAATATAGTGCTGCTTTTCAATTGCTGCAACAAACTTTGTTAGAAATGAACTAACAAAGAAACGAGCCTCTTCTTCTGAAGTTCCGGGGAGAAGATCGATTGCGAGTTTAAGCGATGAAATTTCGCACTGGATTGGTAAGACTGCTTCCAGGCCATACACCAGTTGAAAAGGTGTGAACCCGGTTGCGTTCTTTACCGAGGTCCGGTAAGCCCACAAAGCTGAGTACAGGATTAGGTGCCATCTTCTTTTATGAACCCCGATCATCCTTTGCAACATACGCTTCAGGACCTTGTTGATTGCCTCAACTTGTCCGTTGGCTTGCAGATAATATGGGGTAGAGTTGTCGTGAGATAGCCCTAGCTTGGCAGCTAATTCGACCATCATGTGATTGCGAAAATGCGATCCATGATCTGTAACTATAGCCTGTGGTACGCCGAACCTGGCGACTACATGATTGAAAAAGAAAAGGGCAGTTGTTTCACCAGTGTTATCCAATGTAGGCATCGCCTCGGCCCATTTGGTAAAATAGTCAACAGCGACTGAAGTAGGTCGACACAACTGCGGCCATGGCATAAATCCATGGTCTTCCGAGTAGGATGTTGTAATCGAGGTTTCCATCAATTACTTCAACATCAATTCCTACTGTTTTGCACCCCAGTTCAACTTGCAAGTTACTTAAAATCCCGTATGGAGTGTATGATCGTCCATCAAATGCTTTTAATGTCGTTGACGATTTCGTCAGGGGTGGTGAGCCTAAATCTTCCCAACAACTCATCGACATAAGACATGTAGATGCCCCCTCATCAATAATTGTTCGATGATCAGTTTTGTTGAGGGCTTTCACTTGAATAAGGAAAGCTAGTTGAGCTGGTAACTGAGGGTCATATCCTTTATGATCAAAGGCGACAAGATTGGAATCCATTGGGTCAATTCCACCTATTGCTGATAATAAAGCTTGTTCTTGCGAGAAGCAATTTTGCGGTACCTCAAGTGTCGACATAACGGACGGCGATTGGGCCAGGTCCTCTATCTGTGCTATTCTCGAACAAGGATTAAATGTCGATTTGTGTACTGCTCCCTTTTGCGACTTTATCATTGGCTCAGGGATGATGGGTGGCACAACTTCGGTCAAAGTTGTTGTCGAACTACTAGGTTGTTCGTTAGCCTTGTTGTTCAACAGCTTTGGATTCCTGTAATCCTTATTCCTCGTCAAAGCATTATTTTGCTGCTTTGAGGTAGACAACATAAGCACTTGGGATCGGGAAGCATTTTGATTAGAAACCAGATTTGACCTGGATTAGGAAACGGATCAGTCAATAATGCTGGTGTTTTTGAACTCTTAAAGAGTTTCTTAACTTCAGCTATATGTGGACAATCTTTCGTCCAATGATCCTCATCGCATATATGACACCCTGCTGGGGGTTTCCTTTTTCTCCCTTTATTTTTCTTCTTGCCCCCTGGTTGCTTCAGTTGTTTGCCCTTGTCGGTCGACATGGCATTTACTTCTGAGGCAAGAAGTTCTTCATTTTCATTTTGACTATAAATTTTGTGCTTGCCAATCACGCCATCACTGGCGTGAGAGTCATTGTTTGATTTAGGAGGAGGAGGAATTGAAAATTCCGGTCTAGGAGCGTCGGGTATTTTGTCGTAGAGCGTGCCGAACTGAGTATAAACTAAGTCCAAATACTGTGCACGAGCGATAACTTGCTCCTCTGTTACGACTCCCCCCTTGGCCACATCTTCTGTTATAGCAGGAAGTAACGACTTTATAAACCATTCAGCTAACAGCTGATCGGGAACATATGTTTTCACCATCCTATGACGACGACGCCACTCATGTATATGATCAGATATGTGGGTGGCAGTCGTCTGTTTGAAGTTGGTAAGGAGTTCTGTTCCCGTTTCATACCTTATCGGTAATTGAAAATGGTTAAAAAGGTTGTGGCTAAGGTACTGAAGTTGACGAACGAAGCTCTAGGCAATTCAATGTACCATTTTGCCGCTGGACCCGTTAACGTCCTCTGAAAGAGGCGAAGTCTTATCGAATCATCATTCAGGGTGTTCGATGAACACCATAGATGGAATGTCATCACATGATTCGACGGATCTTCACCCGGATTTTCATTAAATTTTAGGAATATCTGACGGAAGTTTATGCGGAATCGCTGGCCACCAAGGAGCATAAGCAATTGGATCATTCGTCAGCCAGTTTAGATCTGGTAATTCTAGAGTTGCTACAAAGGGAAACTGTTGATTCAGGTTAGGCGAAGCATACCCAGGATAAGATGGGATCGCCTGAGCAATGGGTCTTTGCAAACCAGCATAATGCTGGCAACTTTGACAAGGTTGATGGGCATAACCATTATAGTATGGTTGCCCATTACTTACAAAGACTTGTTGCTCAGGTCCTTGATATGATTGCTGGAATGGCGGTTGTTGAGATTGAACCAGCTCTGGTTGTTGGACCATTTGCTGTTGACCAATACTGGATGATTGACCGGGATGAGGAGTCACAGTACGAGTTTGAGCCTGAGTCGCTCCAGATAAGGAGGCACTACCCTGAGATTGTGATTGAGTCGTTGAGACAAGAGGTTGTTGTATTGCAACCTGAGAAACTTGGGGTTGACATACAACAGGTGGAGCTTGTACTTGTGACACATTCACTATAGCAGGTATGGTGGGAATATTCGACACAGGGTGTACTGGTTGCATTGAATATACAACCCCTGGTTGTTGAGGCAGTATTGGTACCCAACCGCTGGATGTAATTCCAGTTTGACCTGAACTTTGTTGTAAACTCCCATATGGTTGTTCTCTGGGAGGGAACATTGAAAGAGCATACTGCCCTCCATATGGTGGAAATCCAGTACTTAAAGGGTAAATTGGCCTTTGAAGACACATTGGATCAATTTGTTGAGTTTCAACATAAGAAATACCAGATGATAATCCAGATGAAGAAATAGGAACTAACCATGTCGTTTTCCCTGATTGGACTCTGGCTTGTTGTTGACAATTTTCCGGGACAGATGGTATACTAGCGAACATCGTTGGAGTAGCAGCAGGAGGCTCTGCTGCTGCTGTGTCGGACGACACAGTCCTAGATGTCGACGGTTGTTCAGACATATCTAGTCTATCCAAAAGATTTCTCAGCGATTCTACAAGAACTTACGATGCCAAAAGACTAACTTCGAAGATCAACGAGGGAAAGGTGATGATTATTCCGCTTAAAATAAATTTTATAACGACACTTTAGACACAACTTGCTTTTTCAGTTTTAAAGAGTCGAGAAAAAGCTAAAGATGACTCTAGTCTCCTTCGATGTATTAACGAGCCCGAAGTGACAAATGCTCGGTTGGACTTTTTCAGTTATAGAGTTTGAAAAAGGCCAAAAGAAACTACTCTGGAGATCTAGGCAGAGGGTGTGCCAAACCTTTCGCAAAACCACATAATACGTTTTACGGTACGGGTGGTCGATCTTCGTGAATGCTGTGTTCACTGCATTGCGATCAATAGGGCGGCCGACACGGCTTCCTAAGGATAAAAGATATATGCCTATAGGGGTCTCCCAATATATACGCGACGGTACGTGGGAGCACAAGTCCATATTAGTGCCACCGACTCTCAGGAGGAATCACCCACCTTCGTCGAGATCGACAGTCACTATGTTTAACGACGCCGGAACACGTCTCTAGCTTAGACCTCTATGTGTTTGCGTTATGTTTCAAAGCGTTGTTAGGTTCATTCAATATATTTTAAGTTGATCTTTTAAAGTTTGCCTTTCAAGGTTCACCACGAGATGTATTGATACAAATTCCTAAATGCAGTCTAAGATGAGAAGCAAGCTTTTTCAATCTTTTCGACTTATGAAAATCTTAACTACTGAGGGAAAAGAGAGAGAAAATATTTTCACACAGATCAAAGAGCACTCGCTAATGCACTTTTTCCCTAAATCAACATACAAACTTATATGCAAAATGCAAAAATGCAGGTATTTCTTTTCTCTTTCTTAATGTTTGTGCGATACAAAAAAGAAAGCTGTTGTATAATTTCGAATTCAATTTCAAGTGAAAGCAAACAAGCTTGTCCAAAATCAAAAGACACCTTAAGATTTACTTGTTTCGACACTATAAATATATAAATTCAAACCATATGACGAAAGAAAAAGCTCAATCACCTATGAACAACAAACAAACTAACTCTTAAGATCAAAACGACACTTATCACAGGTCTAGATATAAGAGGCCACAGCCAGACTAGTTCACTTTTCGTTATGGGAAACTGCAAATGATATAAGAAATATACAAAGAACAAATACAATTTCTTTATACAACCAAGGTGGAATAGTGGCAAGGAAAGTTGGTTTCAGATAGGTACATTGACAGACAACAGGCTGTAAAACAAGGGTGAAAACAGGGCAAGAAACAGCAGGAAACCCCAGTAGCACAAGGCAAGACTGGTTCAGCGCAGGTGGTACACTGTCAGTTTGACATTCAGCGCAGGTAGCCCCTTCGGGAACTCCGCTGAAATGCAGACTGCCTTCACAGCACCTGCACTGAAGAACGAAACTTTCATTTCTCTCAGTTTCCGGGTCACAGATTGCTCAAAAATTCACAGTTTTTGGCCAAATCAGAAGCTATCGGTCAAGTACACACTAAGGGATGAAAAAGGAGGATGAAAAGCTATCACTAAGAGCTTATTAGAGTCCTTGTGGATCAGCTCTTCAAATCATAAACTTGCCCAGAAACTGAGCTAGAGTAGCTGCCCTCTACTTTGCATTTGAATGATCCAAATGCAGTTCAATTCGGTACTCCCTGTGTTTATGAAATGAATAGCAAAAAACACAAACAACCAACAAGATACGATTCCCCAGCGGAGTCGCCAATTTGTTGTTGGGAAAAGTATCCAATACGGAATGACCCTATCCCACTCTAAGGGTGATAGTACCTCAGCAACAACCGAATGCAAAGCTATTCAAGATTACTTATTTATGAGATGTAAGAGAGAGGAGAAAGAGATCCACTAACCGTTATCTTCCGCTAATGATTGATCCAATCTTCCCTCTTTGCTGCTTGCCCCCAGCTCCTTGCTCTTTCACTGGCCCAACTGCACAAAGATCCTGCAAAAGCACAAGAAAAGGAAACTACAAGAAGCATACATCCATAATTGATTCAAGGATTAGAATAAATCAAATATACAAGCATCAATACGCCACAGAGACACATGCATATAGAAGAACCTCAAATGCTTTATTAATGGAAGAAGTAAAGTTCTGAGAGTGTTACAACCATAAGAGGCCCAATCCAGCAACACCTCCCAGCAGAAAGAAATCTCCTCTTCACCTCCTTCAAAGCAATCACCCAATAGTTCTATGCACAAACCAACAGCACCTCCTTACATTCACAAGATTCCAGCCTCCCTAGACCTCATGAGAGAGCTCTATATATAGGAGTTTTGGAGAAAGGATGAGTCAGCTTGAGCTTGGCATGAAGCTGACTAGTGTCCTCTCCCACTTCAGTTATACTTCAGTTCTTGAGTCCACTTGGAGTTTCTTTCTTCCACTTGGAGATCTAGATCCTCTTACTCATCACAAGGTGAATTCCCTGATCCAAGTGTCATTTTGGAAGCTTCCTGGGCATTTGACACCTTGCAGAATGACTGTGCCACTTGGCCAATCTCACCCAGCGCAGGTAGCCTTCATTAGATTTGACATTCAGCGCAGGTACAGAGTGGAGCAGTTGACATTCAGCGCAGATGCTCAGTGGAGCAGTTGACATGATCCAAAATTAGCTTGTTTTTGAGTGTTTTCAGGTGGAGAACTGATTTTCAGTGCTGTGGTTTGCTGACCTTGTTCCTCTAGGGGTAGGAGCAATCTGTGACCCGGAAACTGAGAGAAACGAAAGTTTCGTTCTTCAGTGCAGGTGTTGTGAAGGCAGTCTGCATTTCAGCGCAGTTCTCGAAGGGGCTACCTACGCTGAATGTCAAACTGACAGTGTACCACCTGCGCTGAACTAGTCTTGCCTTGTGCTACTGGGGTTTCCTGCTGTTTCTTGCCCTGTTTTCACCCTTGTTTTGCAGCCTATTGTCTGTCAATGTACCTATCTGAAACCAAATTTCCTTGCCACTATTCCACCTCGGTTGTATAAAGAAACTGTGTTTGTTCTTTGTGTATTTCTTATATCATTTGCAGTTTCCCATAACGAAAAGTGAACTAGTTTGGCTGTGGCCTCTTAGATCTAGACCTGTGATAAGTGTCGTTTTGATCTTAAGAGTTAGTTTGTTTGCTGTTCATAGCTGATTGAGCTTTTGCTTTCGTCATATGGTTTGAATTTATATATTTCTAGTGTCGAAACAAGTAAATCTTAAGGTGTCTTTTGATTTTGGACAAGCTTGTTTGCTTTCACTTGAAATTGAATTCGAAATTATACAACAGCTTTCTTTTTTGTATCGCACAAACATTAAGAAAGAGAAAAGAAATACCTGCATTTTTGCATTTTGCATATAAGTTTGTATGTTGATTTAGGGAAAAAGTGCATTAGCGAGTGCTCTTTGATCTGTGTGAAAATATTTTTTCTCTCTTTTCCCTCAGTAGTTAAGATTTTTATATGTCGAAAAGATTGAAAAAGCTTGCTTCTCATCTTAGACTGCATTTAGCAATTTGTATCAATACATCTCGTGGTGAACCTTGAAAGGCAAACTTTAAAAAGATCAACTTAAAATATATTGAATGAACCTAACAACGCTTTGAAACATAACAAAAACACATAGAGGTCTAAGCTAGAGACGTGTTCCGGCGTCGTTAAACATAGTGACTGTCGATCTCGACGAAGTTGGGTGATTCCTCCTGAGAGTCGGTGGCACTAATACGGACTTGTGCTCCCACGTACCGTCGCGTATATATTGGGAGACCCCTATAGGCATATATCTTTTATCCTTAGGAAGCCGTGTCGGCCGCCCTACTGATCGCAATGCAGTGAACACAGTATTCACGAAGATCGACCACCCGTACCGTAATACGTATTCTGTGGTTTTGCTAAAGGTTTGGCACACCCTCTGCCTAGATCTCCAGAGCAGTTTCTTTTGGCCTTTTTCAAACTCTATAACTGAAAAAGTCCAACCGAGCATTTGTCACTTCGGGCTCGTTAATACATCGAAGAAGACTAGAGTCATCTTTAGCTTTTTCTCGACTCTTTAAAACTGAAAAAGCAAGTTGTGTCTAAAGCGTCGTTATAAAATTTATTTTAAGCGGAATAATCATCACCTTTCCCTCGTTGATCTTTGAAGTTAGTCTTTTGGCATCGTAAGTTCTTGTAGAATCGCTGAGAAATCTTTTGGATAGACTAGATATGTCTGAACAACCATCGACATCTAGGACTGTGTCGTCCGACACAGCAGCAGCAGAGCCTCCTGCTGCTACTCCAACAATGTTCGCTGGTATAACATCTGTCCCGGCAAATTGTCAACAACAAGCCAGAGTCGCCAATTTGTTGTTGGGAAAAGTATCCAATACGGAATGACCCTATCCCACTCTAAGGGTGATAGTACCTCAGCAACAACCGAATGCAAAGCTATTCAAGATTACTTCTTTATGAGATGTAAGAGAGAGGAGAAAGAGATCCACTAACCGTTATCTTCCGCTAATGATTGATCCAATCTTCTCTCTTTGCTGCTTGCCCCCAGCTCCTTGCTCTTTCACTGGCCCAGCTACACAAAGATCCTGCAAAAGCACAAGAAAAGGAAACTACAAGAAGCATACATCCATAATTGATTCAAGGATTAGAATAAATCAAATATATAAGCATCAATACGCCACAGAGACACATGCATATAGAAGAACCTCAAATGCTTTATTAATGGAAGAAGTAAAGTTCTAAGAGTGTTACAACCATAAGAGGCCCAATCCAGCAACAACTCCCAGCAGAAAGAAATCTCCTCTTCACCTCCTTCAAAGAAATCACCCAATAGTTCTATGCACAAACCAACAGCACCTCCTTACATTCACAAGATTCCAGCCTCCCTAGACCTCATGAGAGAGCTCTATATATAGGAGTTTTGGAGAAAGGATGAGTTAGCTTGAGCTTGGCATGAAGCTGACTAGTGTCCTCTCCCACTTCAGTTATACTTCAGTTCTTGAGTCCACTTGGAGTTTCTTGCTTCCACTTGGAGATCTAGATCCTCTTACTCATCACAAGGTGAATTCCCTGATCCAAGTGTCATTTTGGAAGCTTCCTGGGCATTTGACACCTTGCAGAATGACTGTGCCACTTGGCCAATCTCACCCAGCGCAGGTAGCCTTCATTAGATTTGACATTCAGCGCAGGTACAGAGTGGAGCAGTTGACATTCAGTGCAGATGCTCAGTGGAGCAGTTGACATGATCCAGAATTAGCTTGTTTTTGAGTGTTTTCAGGTGGAGAACTGATTTTCAGTGCTGTGGTTTGCTGACCTTGTTCCTCTAGGGGTAGGAACAACATGTTTAGGGACTTTGGATCCCTCATATTATTGACATTTCATGCTTCATGCTGTAAGGCACAAAAATGTCTATAACAGTTGGCCCCTAAAGTATGAGGTCGTTTATCGGGTGAAATGCTTTATCAGGAGGATCCGAAGTTCATTCAATTGCTGAGAGGTGCCCTGTAATAAAATACAATACAATACATTATTTTTCATTCTGCTTTCATGATCTAGCTGAGGCGGGCATTCCCATGCTCAGCTTTATAAATTCATTTTGGTACATAGAACAGACGATCGTCTGATGGTAGACTGATAATTCTCTGCTGAAATTATCATCCTTTGAGTAGGATGATCATCTGCTGCAATGATGTACATATCAAATGTCTTTATATCCTGAATATATATCGCAGCCCGGATGGATGAAACTAGATTCGGGGTCTTCAAACTCGTTCGATCTTCACTCTAAGTACAAGTCGATCCATGTGAGAATTGCGCTAAAGTCGAACATGGAAAGACATCACTTGATTACCGGTCAATAATGTAAACCGTTAACAAGCGCGAGAGGAATCACCAATAATGACAATGACCCTCAAGGTACTGCAGTACAATTCACGTGGTGTGAATAAAGGACTTGGCGTCGAACACCACGCGAAATCTTCTGGTCGAAGGTCCTTGATGTATACCTGTCGCCGGAAGTGAGAAAATTGCCATTGAGGCATGCAAGCTTCAAAGTACTGGAGGGGTTTGTTCCTAGATCAACTTCTTGGATAATGAGCTGAAGTCGACAAGAAGCGATCCGTCAAAGGAGGGCCTTAATGAATCCCACATCAATGACACGGAACAGAGCTAATGATTTTAGTGGAGGTGAAAACAATCTGTGAGATATGATTCAGGGTGGCGATCATGGGTGGATGAAGGATAATGTATGGCAGTGGATGGGACACGGTTGACTCTTTCTGAACACATCTCTTGAACATATAACGACATTGATGTGATGGATCGGTAGCATTAACCCAAATGTGGATGGTTTGGCGAGGACCATGGTGATGAGACCGGTGAATGAAACAACCCAACCCGATGTGATACGGAGGACAAAGTGTCATGTTCAAGAGCGACTTGCTACCATTAAAGCTTTGAGGTTCTCCCAATTTTTCCCCAGTCATTTCTGACCAGTACCTCTTTATTTTTGTCAAGCTTGAGGAGGATAACATATGCTTGTTCTATAACCTGCCCTTCGAGCAAGCCCATCGCTATGTTTTAACGAGCCTAGCGATAGGGAAACTCGTTCTCGTCTAAAGACAAGTTTGTCGCTATTTAATCATTTTAACGAGTCTAACGGCAAGGAAAACTCGGTCCTTTTCATTTTTAGAGAGTCTGAAAAGGTACAGAAAGTTAACTCCAAAATTCCTTTTTCGTCATCTAATCCCTTAAGTCTGAAAAAGTATAAAACAATACAGAAGGGATGAGTTTTCGATTACTTTAACGAGCCGAATAAAACAAGCGCTCGACCTTTTTGTGTAATAATCCCTCAGGTCCAAAAAGATTAAAATCTAGAGGAGGGATAGATCTTCCGGTCCTTTTAACGAGCTGGAAGGCCAAAACTCGGCAAACTTTTCATATTTTACGAGTCAGGAAAAAAGAGCTCAAAGAAGACTCGTCTTTTGAGGAACGAGTGATAAATAGGGATAGCAGCAGATTCCAGGTACAGGTTGGAATTTTCCAATCATGGCAGTGTCACAAGGATGGCTGAATGATCGGCCAAATGGAATGGAGGTGGCAAGTGCAAACACGACCAAGGCTTTTTATGGCTAATAAATTTATGATCACAATGGTTATTTACCGGAATAGGTTCATTTTTTAATGAGCTTAAACTCTGGAGGAAACTCTTGCTCACACTTTTCTATTTTTTAATGAGCATAAATTCCATGGTAAAACTGCTCGATCTTATGTTTATTTTTTAACGAGCATAGATTCCGCGGTAAAACTGATCGATCTTATGTTTATTTTTTAACGAGCATGAACTATGTATAAAACTGCTCGGATGTATGGTCAAATTTTGATTTTTTACCATTACTAGCTTTTTCTCTTTTCAAATATAGTGTTGTTTTTCAATTGCTGCAACAAACTTTGTTAGAAATGAACTAACAAAGAAACGAGCCTCTTCTTCTGAAGTTTCGGGGAGAAGATCAATTGCGAGTTTAAGCGATGAAATTTCGCACTGGATTGGTAAGACTGCTTCCAGGCCATACACCAGTTGAAAAGGTGTGAACCCGGTTGCGTTCTTTACCGAGGTCCGGTAAGCCCACAAAGCTGAGTACAGGATTAGGTGCCATCTTCTTTTATGAACCCCGATCATCCTTTGCAACATATGCTTCAGGACCTTGTTGATTGCCTCAACTTGTCCGTTGGCTTGCGGATAATATGGGGTAGAGCTGTTGTGAGATAGCCCTAGCTTGGCAGCTAATTCGACCATCATGTGATTGCGAAAATGCGATCCATGATCTGTAACTATAGCCTGTGGTACGCCGAACCTGGCGACTACATGATTGAAAAAGAAAAGGGCAGTTGTTTCACCAGTGTTATCCAATGTAGGCATCGCCTCGGCCCATTTGGTAAAATAGTCAACAACGACTATAATATACCCATGCCCCCCGGTCGAGGTGGGGTTACATTGCATGAAATCGATGTCCCACTTGGCGAAGGGCCCAACAGCAACTATTGGCTGTAAAGGTGCGGGTGGTCGTCTGGTTTTGCTATCAAAGATTTGACAAGCATGGCAACTTCTGACTGCAGTTATGCAATCTTTGAACATGGTTGGCCAGAAGTATCCTGCTCGTAAGATTCTTTGTGTTGTTGCATATCCAGACTGATGCCCCCCACACGCGCCTGAATGACAATCATTCAGGGCTTTTTCGGCCTCCTCATGGGTAAGGCACCTCCTCAGAACTGTATCGACACCACGACAGTAAAGTGTATCA
Source organism: Pinus tabuliformis (assembly GCA_031772625.1). NCBI lineage: Eukaryota > Viridiplantae > Streptophyta > Pinopsida > Pinales > Pinaceae > Pinus > Pinus tabuliformis. The sequence continues at coordinate 875,106,005 of CM062814.1, read as the reverse complement.
CCGACGATCATGTAGTCTTTTGCTTGGTATCGTATACGTTTTTGTTCGGAGCGAGAGGTGTTAGGCCTGAATTTTTGGGTTTGGAGATAAACTATGATATCTCCATACCACTCATCACTTACAGATATCAGAAAAAAACTTTCGTCCACGATTGACTCTTCCGATGTTTCATCGTTGGACGATGATGGGAGATCGCACAATAATTCTATGAAAACTAGGGCTTTCTTTGATTTGGATTTCACAAATTCCAGATCAAACTCTTGAAGGATCGCTATCCATTTTGAATATTTTCCCCCTAGCAACTGTCGCGACAGTATATAAGTCATGGGGTTGCAATCTGACAAGATGGTAGTTTTCTGAAAGAGGACATAATGTCGAAACCTTTGAATCGCTTGAACAGCTACAAGCGCTAGTTTTTCAACATAAGAATATTTACTTTCTGTATCGTTTAAGTTTTTACTTAAATAATAGATAGGATGTTCAATTCCATCGACTTCTTGAACTAAAACCATCGCAATGGTCGTATCCGCTGCAGCCAGATACAGGTTAAAATCTCTTTGATAGTCTGGGGCATACATTAATGATGCTTTTACTAGACAATATTTCAGAGCATCAAAGGAAGCTTGCGCCACCTGGTCCCAGACAAAAGGTATATCCTTTTTCAAAAGACGAGTATAACCCTTAGCAAGTTCTGCGTAATTTGGAATGAACCTCCTCAGAAAGTTTTCTTTCTCTTGGAGTTTCTGAATCTGAAGTAAATTTGAAGGTGGAGGAAAATTAATGATTGTCTGAACCTTACAGGGGTCGAGACGAATCCCATCTTTAGAGACTACAAAGCCAAGTAAACGACCAGAACCGATGCAAAACACACATTTGTGCGGATTGAGTCTTATCTTGTAGTGTCGGCAACGTAGAAATATCGCTCTTAAATGCTGCGGATGATCAGTCCGCTTTCGCGAATGAGCCGGAAGATTGTCGAGATAAGGTTGAACAATGTTCTTGATGTCATGGAAGGCATAATTCATCGCCTTCTGAAACGTCGCCCCTGCGTTCTTTAAACCAAAGGGTAATTTTTGATAAGCGAATGTGCCCCATGGACAAATAAATGCAGTCTTTGACTGGTCCTATGGGCGGATATTTATTTGATTATACCCAGAAAATCCATCCATAAATGAAAAGATTTCACATCCGGCGCATTCATCAATTATCTGGTCGATGAAGGGTGTAGGGTAGTTGTCCTTAGGACAAGCTTGGTTTACATCCCTATAATCGACACACACTCTAATCGTCCCTTGTTTCTTCATAACAGGGACAATATTCGATACCCAATCGGTTAGAGGAACCGGGTAGATGAATCCAGCATGGAGGAGTTTTTCAACTTCCGCCTTAATGGCAGCAACTTTTTTCGGGTGCACTTGCCGAAGTCGTTGCCTTACTGGTTTGACATCAGGAAACATTTTAATTTCATGTTCAACGATACTCGAGTCAATGCCTGGCATTTCATCATATGACCAAGCAAAGACATCTCTAAATTCGCGAAAAAGAGCGTTATATATTTCCAGTTCTGAAGGGGAACAACCTTTGCCGACATAAATATTCTCTACAACATCTGTTTTAGTCGAGATATTTATTGCTATAGTCTCTTCAATATTGGATAGGTTTCGCTCGGAATCCACCGTGTTTACAGTATTTGTTAGGAATTCGAATACTGAAGGGTGATAAAGGTCACTTTGAGTATCTTCGTCATATTCCGGAAGAAGGGAACGATGGTGGTGATCATTCCATGGTGCCTCCTCAATCATTGATTGTAAGATTCCTTCGTCAGTCCCATGTACTTTCGACCAAGGATCTAATGGGGTTCCATATTCTCTAGACCTATCTACCCAAACGCTTGACGAGCGTTGATTCGGGTTCGCCTCCCATGCTTGAAACATTGATTGCTACAATATTTCTAAAGGGCTTGGGGGCAAAACCATTGAATGATCCATGTTGACCTTCGTGGAAGATATCATGTTGCAAGTTGCTACAAACGGTACATTTCCTGTTGGAGGTGGTAGCGCGAAAGTTCCCATCAATGTGGGGTCTTTCAATAATCCTACTCCGATATCTTGAATTGAATGGTTGCTCTCATGGATCATGGGAATGCTTCCTGTAACTTGTGAACCATTAGGGAGGAAATTCTGTTGGTCGACGATCGTAATCCCTCCTTCAAACGGGAATGCGATCTTCCTAAAATAAGTCGACACGACAGCTGCCATGGCATAAATCCATGGTCTACCCAGTAGGATGTTATAGTCAAGATTTCCATCAATGACTTCCACATCAATTTCTACTGTTTTTCCTCCTAGTTCAACTTTCAAGTTATTAAGGATACCGTATGGGGTATAAGTCCTTCCGTCGAAAGCTTTTAATGTCGTCGAAGATCGTGACAAGGTTGGAGATCCTAAAGTTTTCCAGCAACTCATTGACATAATACATGTCGAGGCTCCCTCATCAATTATTGTTCTGTGAACAGTTTTGTTGAGTGCTTTCACTTGAATAAGGAAAGCTAGCTGAGCTGGTAACTGAGGATCATATCCCTTGTGATCAAAGGATACAAGATTGGAATCCTTGGGATCAACCCCACCAATTGCCGATAACAATGCCTGCCTTTGGGTTGGACAATTTTGTAGTACTTCAAGAGTCGACATAGTGGACGGCGATTGGGCCAAATCTTCCACTATGTTGTAATGTTGCGCCACTCTGGCGCGAGGATTAAATGTCGACTTGTGTACTACACCCTTTGGCGGTTTTATTGTTAATTCAGGGATGGTGGGTGTTACAACTTCTGTCGAAGTTGTTGTCGAACTACTTGGTTGATCTTTACCTTTTTTGTTCGACAGCTGAGGATTCCCATAATCTTTGTTCCTTGTCGAAATCAAAGCATCATTCTGCTGTTTCGAAACCGACAACATAAGGACTTGCGACGGGGAAGCATTTCCACTATCAACCAGATTTTGACCTGGGTTGGGAAATGGATCAGTTAACACAGCTAATGTTTGGGAACTTTTAAAGAACCTCTTTAACTCAGCTTTGAATGGGCAATTATTTGTGCCATGATCCTTATCATCACATATTAGACATGGATAATTTTGTTTCCCTTTCCCAGGAGGGTTTGAAGAATTTTTTCCAGGGGATGACTCACCCTGTTTCTTCTTCTTCCCTTTGTTTTGTTTCTTCTTGCTTCCTGGTTGATTGGTTTCTTTGCCTTTATCTTCTGATACGGCATTTACTTCCGAAGCAAGAATTTCTTCTTTTGCATTTTGATCCGAATTCTTACGGGCTTTCTTTGACAAAGCCTTTATCGATTTCGCGTTTGTTGTGCCAATCACGCCATCACCGGCATGAGAGTCACTATTTGATTTAGGAGGGGGAGGAATTGAAAATTCCGGTCTAGGGGCGTCAGGTATTTTGTCATAGAGCGTGCCAGACTGAGTATATAATAAGTCCAAATACTGCGCACGAGCAATACTTTGCTCCTCTGTTACGACTCCCCCCTTGGCCACATCTTCCGTAATAGCCGGAAGTAACGACTTTATAAACCATTCAGCTAATAGCTGATCGGGAACATATGTTTTCACCATCCTACGACGACGACGCCACTCATGTATATGATCAGATATATGGGTAGCAGTTGTCTGTTTGAAGTTGGTTAATATTTCTGTTCCCGTTTCATACCTTATTGGTAATTGAAAATGGGTTAAGAAAGTCGTGGCTAGGGAACTAAAATTGTCGAAAGAGGCTCTTGGCAATTCAATATACCATTTAGCCGCTGGACCTGTCAATGTCCTCTGAAAAAGGCGAAGCCTTATCGAGTCGTCGTTAAGGGTGTTCGACGAACACCACAGATGGAAAGTCATCACGTGATTCGACGGGTCTTCACCTGGATTTCCATTGAATTTAGGAATGTCAGATGGAAGTTTATGAGGAATCGCTGGCCACCAAGGGGCATAAGCAATCGGATCGTTCGTTAACCGATGTAAATCAGGTAACTCTAAAGTTGCCACAAATGGTAACTGTTGGTTCAGGTTAGGCGAAGCGTAACCAGGGTACGATGGAATCGCTTGAGCAGTGGGTCTTTGCATACCAGCATAATGTAATTGATGTTGGTATGACTGATACGGTTGGTGGACTTGACCACTGTAAAGTGGTTGGTTTTGACCGTTTTGGATATACGGTTGTCCACTGTTCACAAAGATCTGCTGCTCAGAACCTTGGTACACTTACTGGAATTGCGGTTGTTGGTATTGTACAAGCCATGGTTGTGACGCCATGTTCTGTTGCGCCATGCTAACCATTCGACCAAGGTGTGGGGTAATTGTACCCATTTGTACTTGTGTCGTCCCACCAGTTGGCGATTGTGGTTGTGACCCATGGTCAAGCGACTGTTGCATTACAACCTGAGAAATCTGAGGTTGACATGTAACAGGTATCTCTTGAACTTGCGACACGGTTACAATAGCTGGTGTGGTTGGGATGTTCGTCACAGGTACACACTGTTGCATAGAATATACAATCCTTGGTTGTTGAGGTAGCATACGTACCCAACTACTTGATGCAATTCCAGTATAACCTGAACATTGTTGTGAACTCACGTATGGGTACCCTCCCGGAGGGGGTAATGAAAGGGCATACTGCCCCCCATACGGTATCAATCTAGAACTCAAGGGGATTGATGGCCCAGATTGACCTCCAAATGGATCAATTTGGCCAGTTTCAACATAAGAATTACCGGGTATTACTCCGGATGAACAAACTGGAACAGACCATATTGTCGAAATAGTCCCTTGGTGGACTCCTTCTAGCGGTTGAGAGCTAGTTGGGACAGCTGGTATGCCGGCAAACATCGTCGGAATGACGGCAGGGACTTCTGTTGTTGCTGTGTCATTTGACACAGTCCTAGATGATGACGGTTGTTCAGACATCTTAAGTCTATCCAATAGATTGCCTAGCGATTCTACAGGAACTTCCACTTGTGGTGGATTAACTTCTGATGAAGGAAATAGAGTGACCCCGACTCCAAAATGAGTTGGAGTACTTGCTTGCGGATCCTCTGCAATTTCCTCTATCGCAATCAAACCTGGTGGAAGAGGAAGACCGTCAGGTCCATAAAATATTTCTGGTGCCGAAGAAGTGGTTGCTTCGACAGCGACAGTTGTTTGAGGAACAAAACTTTCTGGACCGGTTACAGATGGAACTGGTTCAGTTACACAAGTATTTGCCCCCAGACTAGGATCAGTATTACTGTCCTTCTGTGGCTGTTGAACTTCTTCTATAGAGGCAGGGTTTCCAGAAATGTTAGGAGTAACCGGAACCTCAGATGCAGTTGGAACACTTGTTCTAACTTTCAAAGGAGATTTTGAACCGGTTAAACGAGTTTGCTTTGCCCGTATTGTTTTCGATTCCGGAGACAAAGACGGTTGACTCGTAAGCCTCCGCGAACGACGGGGTTTCAATTGACTGTCTTCCACAATTGCGGATTACTCGATCAACTAAAATATTAAAAGGGGAAATTTGTGTTTCCGAATTGAATGAATTTTATTAAACGCTTTTAGACACAACTTGCTTTTTCACTTTTTAAGAGTCGAGAAAAAGCTAAAGATAACTCTAGTCTCCTTCGATGTATTAACGAGCCCGAAGTGACAAATGCTCGGTCAGAATTTTTTAGTTATAGAGTTTGAAAAAGGCCAAAAGAAACTGCTCTGGAGATCTAGGCAGAGGGTGTGCCAAACCTTTCGCAAAACCACAGAATACGTTTTACGGTAAGAGTGGTCGATCTTCGTGAATGCTGTGTTCACTGCATTGCAATCAGTAGGGCGGCCAACACGGCTTCGTATGGATAAAGGATTTATTCCTATAGGGGTCTCCCAATATATACGCGATGGTACGTGGGAGCACTATTCCGTATTAGTGCCACTGACTCTCAGGAGGAATCACCCACCTTCGTCGAGATCAACAGTCACTACGTTTAACGACGCCGGAACACGTCTCTAGCTTAGACCTCTAGATGTTTGCGTTATGTTTCAAAGCGTTGTTAGGTTCATTCAATATATTTTAAGTTGATCTTTTTAAAGTTTGCCTTTCAAGTTTCACCACGAGATGTATTGATACAAATTCCTAAATGCAGCCTAAGATGAGAAGCAAGCTTTTTCAATCTTTTCGACTTATGAAAATCTTAACTACTGAGGGAAAAGAGAGACAAAATCTTTTCACACAGATCAAAGAGCACTTGCTAATGCACTTTTTCCCTAAATCAACATACAAACTTATATGCAAAATGCAAAAATGCAGGTATTTCTTTTCTCTTTCTTAATGTTTGTGCGACACAAAAAGAAAGCTTTTGTATAATTTCGAATTCAATTTCAAGCGAAAGCAAACAAGCTAGTCCAAAATCAAAAGACACCTTAAGATTTACTTGTTTCGACACTAGAAATATATAAACTCAAACCATATGACGAAAGAAAAAGCTCAATCAGCTATGAACAGGAAACAAACTAACTCTTAAGATCAGAACGACACTTTATCACAGGTCTAGATCTAAGAGGCCACAACAAGACTAGTTCACTTTCGTTATGGGAAACTGTAAATGATGCAAGAAATACACAAACAACAAACACAGTTTCTTTATACAACCGAGGTGGAATAGTGGTAAGGAAAGTTGGTTTTAGATAGGCACATTGACTGGTAACAGGCAGCAAAAACAAGAGTGAAAACAGGGCAAGAAACAGCAGGAAACCCCAGTAGCACTAGGCAAGACTGGTCCAGCGCAGGTGGTACACAGGCAGTTTGACCTTCAGCACAGGTAGCCACTTCGGGAACTGCGCTGAAATGCAGACAGCCTTCACACAGCCTGCACTGAAGAACGAAACTTTCGTTTCTCTTGGTTTCCGGGTCACAGATTGCTCAAAAATTCATAGTTTTTGGCCAAATTAGAAGCTATCAGTCAAGGACACACTAAGGGATGACAAGGAGGATGAAAAGCTATCACTAAGAGCTTATTAGAGTCCTTGTGGATCAGCTCTTCAAATCATAAACTTGCCCAGAAACTGAGCTAGAGTAGCTGCCCTCTACTTTGCATTTGAAAGATTCAAATACAGTTCGATTCGGTACTCCCTTTGTTTATGAAATGAATAGCAAAAACACAAACAACCAACAAGATACGATCCCCAGTGGAGTCGGCAATTTGTTGTTGGGAAAAGTATACAATACGGAATGACCCTATCCCACTCTAAGGGTGATAGTACCTCAGCAACAACCGAATGCAAAGCTATTCAAGATTACTTCTTTATGAGATGTAAGAGAGAGGAGAAAGAGATCCACTAACTATTATCTTCCGCTAATGATTGATCCAATCTTCCCTCTTTGCTGCTTGCCCCCAGCTCCTTGCTCTTTCACTGGCCCAGCTACACAAAGATCCTGCAAAATCACAAGAAAAGGAAACTACAAGAAGCATACATCCATAATTGATTCAAGGATTAGAATAAATCAAATATACAAGCATCAATACGCCACAGAGACACATGCATATAGAAGAACCTCAAATGCTTTATTAATGGAAGAAGTAAAGTTCTGAGAGTGTTACAACCATAAGCGGCCCAATCCAGCAACACCTCCCAGCAGAAAGAAATCTCCTCTTCACCTCCTTCAAAGAAATCACCCAATAGTTCTATGCACAAACCAACAGCACCTCCTTACATTCACAAGATTCCAGCCTCCCTAGACCTCATGAGAGAGCTCTATATATAGGAGTTTTGGAGAAATGATGAGTCAGCTTGAGCTTGGCATGAAGCTGACTAGTGTCCTCTCCCACTTCAGTTATACTTCAGTTCTTGAGTCCACTTGGAGTTTCTTGCTTCCACTTGGAGATCTAGATCCTCTTACTCATCACAAGGCGAATTCCCTGATCCAAGTGTCATTTTGGAAGCTTCCTGGGCATTTGACACCTTGCAGAATGACTGTGCCACTTGGCCAATCTCGCCCAGCGCAGGTAGCCTTCATTAGATTTGACATTCAGCGCAGGTACAGAGTGGAGCAGTTGACATTCAGCGCAGATGCTCAGTGGAGCAGTTGACATGATCCAGAATTAGCTTGTTTTTGAGTGTTTTCAGGTGGAGAACTGACTTTCAGTGCTGTGGTTTGCTGACCTTGTTCCTCTAGGGGTAGGAACAACATGTTTAGGGACTTTGGATCCCTCAGATTATTGACATTTCATGCTTCATGCTGTAAGGCACAAAAATGTCTATAACATTGTGCTTTGAAAAAATTCACTAGGCCTTCCATTTATGAGGGGGGCAATCCATAGGGTAAAGATACATGCCTGAATGACTTCTATTATTTCTCTTGAGAATCCAAGTTTCTTGAGGACAACCATTAGATATGGATGTCTAACCCTGTCAAATGCATTTGCCATATCTAATTTGATTATGATGCCTTTTTCTTTCCTTAGTATACTAGAATGTACAACTTCGTGTACAATAATTACATTATTTATGATTTGTCTGTTGGGCACAAATCCTCCTTGATTTTCAGATATGATTACTGGAAGCACTTCCTTGATTCTATTTGCAATTATTTCTTTTTATGATCTTATATGAAGAATTGCAAAGAGAGAGGGGCTGAAACATATTGAAAGTGGAGGGATTTGACTCTTTTGGGACTAGAGCAAGGTAGGAGGATTTTGTATTGCTTCTTATCTTTTTTTTTTGAAGACATTCTTCACCATTCTTAAGAAATCCTTTCTAATCGTATACCAATAGAATCTATAGAATGCTATTGTAAAACCATCTGGCCCCGGGGCTTTATCTAGATGTAGGCTCCATATAGCCGCCACTACCTCTTCTTCTATGATTTCTTTGCACATTTATGCGTTTTGATCTCCTTTGATTTTTTTTTTTTTTTTGTGTGATATAGGAAATTTTCATATTCAACTGTTTCTTCTTTTGCTGAAAGTAAATTTTTGAAGTGCTTGTGGGCTGCTTTTTTTAATTGCTCCACACCTTTGACCTTTTGACCTTCGGCTTGTATTTTTTCTATATGGTTTCTTGCTCTTCTTATCTTCATAGTGTCGTGGAAAAATGATGTATTTTTATCTCCTACCTTGAGCCATAGACTTCTAGATTTCAGTTTGGCCTCTTCTTCTTCTTCCTGTTTTCCCTATATATTTCTAAAAAAAATTCCTTCTCTCTTAGATAATCTTGCTTTCCTTCTTCTTTTGATTCTTTTTCGATTTACATGCTATCCATTTTCTATTGTAACTCTTCTTTTTTCTTTCATTTACTCTTGCCCATTCCTCTAGCTTGGCTCTTACATTTTTTAATTTTGTCTCCCAAATATACTGTGGTGATCCTGATACTCTTGGCTCCCATGCTTCCTTGACTAATTCACTAGTTTCTATATTGTTGTCCCATATTGAGCTATATCTAAATGGGAGCGGTCCTTGATTTTCCATTTTGCCCGTGACTATTGCCACTGGTTTATGGTCAGATGTCAGGATGTGTATAATTTTTTATTTGATGGAGCTATGCACTACTGCTATGTTTTCTTGTATCGGGATTCTATCCAACCTTTCTTTAATGTTGCTTTTGCCCACTCTTTTATTGCCCCAGGTGTATTTCCCATTGTTTGGAGGGATGTCTATTAAGTTGTGTTGTTCCATTATTTCTTCTAAAGCATCCCTAGATGGGTCTGTGTGATATGTTCCTCCAAAATTTTCTTCTGTACTTCTTACCAAATTTAAATCTCCTCCTAAGATTATTTTCCCAGCTTGTGTTTCTTTTAATGCTTCTTTTATGGTGGCCCAACATTGCTCTTTTTCCTTGTAGTGATTGGGGGCTTATATGTTTATGACACTATAATTCTCTTTTGTACTTATTTGCATTAGATCCGTTTGTATCCAGTGCTGATCTTTTTTTTGTTGTATCAATTCCCAAATTCCCTTCTTCCATATTGTACAGATACCACATGATGCTCCTGTTGCTTGTATTGCTTCCCTTCCATAACTTTTTATTTATTTTTTGATATTTTCAATTTCCTAGCTATTTGTTTTGGTCTCCTGAATCATAAGAATGTCTGGGTTTTCTTTTGCCAGAATGTCTCTTGTGGCATTTTCTTTAAAGGATGATCCCATTCCTCGGCAATTCCAGGAGACCACTATCATGATTTGCTTGTTGGGTGGTGCAAGGGTCCTTTCCCTCTTTCCTAGATTTTTCTTTGTTTCCTGTGCTCCTTCCTAAGAAGGTTTCCATAGGTTGTTGCGTTCCTAATTCCATTTCCTTTGGTGCTGCTTCATCCCTCAGCTCTGTGTTTGACTTTCTTCCTGCATTTTTTTGGTATTCTACATTTGGGAGTGCTTCCTTTGACTAGTTTCTTGTTAGGATTATGTCTACTGGGGGGGTGGAGTATGGGTGTTTGAGACCAAAGGGGGTGAAGGGGGGTTGAGTGTATGGTGGGGGGATTTGGATCTGGGTTCGGGGGATCTAGTGGCTCAAAAGTATTAAGACTAGCAAGAGGATTGTTTTCTGCTTTTGGTGATAGAGGGTGGAGATCAGAGGATATGGTGGGCTGCGTAGAAGAATGAGTGGGTTGTTTATTGGTTGTCTTCTTTATTTTAACCTGTTCCCATTTTTTTCTAGATCTTCAATCTTTTCATTTTCATTTTCTTTTTTTTTGTACATCTATTAGCAAAATGGTCATATTCGTGACATAACTTGCATTTGAAGGGGATTTGTTCAATCTAGCTATTGTATATGCATCCACCGATCCACTTTGATTTTGATGGCTTCAGGAAGCCCTTTCCCTAGATCCACTTCTACATAGATTCTGGCGCATGCATGCATGTTTTCCTTTGGCTCACACCTGTCTATGTATTTCCCAACTGCATTTCCTATGGCATTAACTAAATCATATCCCCAGCAGTGGAGGGGAAGATGTGGCAACCTGACCCAAATGGGGACAACATTGGGTACATCCATTTCTGGATCAAAGTCTGGTGTCCATTTGTTTAAATATAGTCCCTTTGTATCCATAAAGTAAGGGCCATTTCTAAATATCAGATCTCGATCCTCGGTTTCAAAGTGAAAGGTGTAGTACCCTCTTCCACAAAACCTGATTGAAATTTCCCATTTATTGACACAATCTAGTTCCTTTATACCCATTTTAGACAGTTTTGGGCAACGGCCATAACCCAGTAAACTGCCCGACTAATCCGTGCTCCGCCAAGGATAGTGCTGCTTTACGATGAAGGATAGGAGGGAGTGAGATTTCAGGGATGTCTTCTAATCTTTTAACAAACTTGTTGACTGATGGTCAGTTCTTTGTCGGACACATTGTAGAAATGAGAGGCGCGAAAGCTTTTGCTATTCCTTCATTTTCTTGTTGGTGATCTGAGAGAGGATCTCCGTCTCTGATGAGTCCATGTTGCTCGATCCTCAGTAGTAGGAGGCTGCTGAGGGGAAGCTGTGTGATGTGTGTTGTGTTTTTTGGCTACCTTAGTGGCTGTAGCAGCATGACTTTTTTAATGGGTTCACTACTATTATTGGCTCATTGCACCCTCCCACTTCAAAGGGCATTCCAGGTGCTCTCTTACCAAGAGCCACCCTGAACACCCATCAATCACCTATGGTATTGTTGATCTAACCATTCCACAATTGAGATTTGTTTGCGTAAGATCTACGATATATAAACAAACTAGGGTTTGAGGATTTTTTATGACTACCCCACTTACCAAACCCTCATTCAACTCTTGTGACTATGTTCGCCACTTATGTTCAATTTTTATTAATTTTTATTATTATTAAAATTTATTTATTTGTAAGGTGATTGGTTGAGTGGTCTTATTATGGGTTATTTAGTAACTAACATTTGTATTAGTTACTATTTTTTTGTTTTTTGTTTTATTTCCTTTTTATTTAACTTTTTGATTTTTTTTTTCTATTTCTATTATTTCAATTTTCATCAATTATAATTTTTTTCACCATATTTTCAATTTAAGGTGATTTATTATTATATTAAAAACATATTTTAATAAATTTAATTATAGACAATTATATATATATTAATAAAAATAAAACACAGACACATATAGATATGGAGTTGTATTTAGTGCGACTTTTTTGACTTTCTGATGCTGAAATTCCGCGGAAAAAATTGAGGTGAAATCTTGATTTGTGTTATTTAAACTAGTTTTTTCACTGTATATATGGATTCAGCACCCAGGAAAACCCTTAGGGCACTTTGATTATGCAGGGGTTACCCATCAAGCTTTTGATTTCAATAAATTCCTACTGGATTTTAGAGAAATTAGATCGGAAAAAGCCACTAGAAAAGCTTCCAAAAAATCTCACTAAAAATGACTCGAATCAATTATAAATTCCCGTTGGATTTTAGAGAAATTAGACCTGAAAAGGCCATCAAAAAAACTTCCAAAAAATCTCACTAAAAACAACTTGAATATGCCATTAAATCTCGCACTTACAACAAGGCCCTATTATCTATATTTCCAATAAGAAACATTATCATTTTCGATTTAGATTTTTGTTTTCATCTATCTTTACAAAGCATTAGCGATATTATTGGCCTTATCCTATACATAATAAAAAATTAAGAAATAAATGAATCAATTGAAAAAATTATCTCTTTGTAAATTTCAACGAAATATTAAGCATCAAACGGAGAATATATCTTTAAAAATTAAACTTTATTTATTTATAAATTTAAATAAATTTCATTCGATAATAAAGCGTTCAATAATACAGAAATCAAATGAAATTACAATTAAATAGAAATTTGTCAATAAATCTATTCATACAATAATACAGAAATAAAATGAAAGTACAATCAAATAGAAATTTGTCCATAAATCTATTTATACGAGTCATTCCATAAAAAGGTATTAATGGATCATATCTAAATTATGATCGTTCATAAAGAAGTTGCAAGTGGGGCGTCCATCTAAGTTGTCCCAATTTTTTTTTGGATTTTAGCTTAAATTTCCATGTTTTCTTTTAATTGGGATGTACTCTAAAGTAAGTTGTGTATTTTAAAAGATATTTTATTGAATTAGATGTTATAGGGATGCATTAGATTTGCTGACTTAAAAGAATAACTATGTTTTGAATATTTATATAACAATCTAATTATTTTATAAATAATTTTTTATCACTATTATAAACCAAAAAATATAATTTTCCTGAAATTGATATTTTTTTATCTCTTTTTTTTCAAATTTTTTATATGAGATTCAATATATTTAACCAATGTCATTTTATTTTTTAATATATGTACATCTTTTGAATCTGGATGCATATGATATTGAAATATCTTTATTAAAAATTTTAATAACGTTCACAAAACATTGACTAGGTCATCATTATTTTTTTTTTCCAAAGAAAAAAGTGAACTTTTTATTAAAATAAAAAGTTACAAGCATATGCAAAAAGCATTCAGTTTAGCTGTGTGGGGAAAGGTCACACAGCCTGCAATATACAACACTGCCAAAAGGCAGGGAAAAAGAGAGCTGCTCCAATGCAGCCCAAAAAGAAAGCCCAGCTGGCCTAAGTCTTCCTGCCCTCCTTCTTCTCCACTTTTTGCCAACCATCCATGTTGGGAGGGGAGTAAAAAACGGCTAGCTGGTTTTCCATCGTACACATTGGTTGCTCCTTATCTGAATCTGATCCTTCAGGGCTGTGACTTCGTTTATTACCACCTGTTTCCTTCTAGGTCTCTTGTTCCTTTTCCTCATTAATCTCCTTATCCTTGTTGTCCTGATTTTTATCCTTTGCTGTATTTTGTTCTTCTTTCTTTGCTGTAGTTGCTTTCTTATATACTGCATCTATATTTTGCCATCCTTTCGGCTTCCTTTGTTGTTGCTTGCTCTTATTGTGGTTTGGACATGCATTGTACATATGACCTGTTTGTTGACATCCCCGACATCTGAAGGCAGTATTCTCATAGTCCAAGGGTTGTTTCCACTGAGTATTATTGAAATTTAGAATGATGCTCTCAGGTAGTCCTTAGCTGAGATCTACCTCAACGCATATTCTGGCAAAAGTAAATATTCCTTTTATGTATCGATCTCCGTCTATCTTTAACATTCTCCCCAAGGTATTTCCAATTGCTATTAGAACCTTTGAATGCCAAAAATGTAAAGGGAGATTATGCAACCTAACCCGTACTGGCATCCTTGATACCACCATGGTATTGGCATCGAAATCAGGAAACCAAGGGATAATAAAAAGTCCAGCACTGCCCCAGAACCATGGCCCTTGGTTGAGAACTGTTTCCTTTTCTTCTTCTGTCTCAAAGCATACTATAAAAAACCCTTTTGGGTATAGGTAGATTTGGCAGTTTTTTGTCCAAACCGAGTAGATCCATTGATACAATGCACCAGTTCTAGGCCAAAAACCATTAAATCTACAAATAACTGCTTTTTTCTGTAAATCTGAATGTATTTCTTTTACCTCTGGTATTTCGATGGAGATAACTGGGCTCTCCTATATTTGATCTACAATGTACTGCCCTGGAGGTTCAGAGACAACAGTGGGGTTTTTTCCTTTGCCCTTCACTGCTTCCTTAAAAGACCCTTTGTTTTGCGAGCTAGTTCCAACGCTTTCAGCTCCTCCTCTTAATCTCATATTGAGAATGATTGTGGAGCCAGGTTTGATGTTGTATTCTTGCATGGTTCTGCATTCCTGCAACGATCTGCCCTCATTTAACAGGTGTTGTTCCTCACGCGGGTAGCCAGTCTGATCGGCGATATTGTTCTTCAGATCTGAAACCCTGTCGCTGTCATAAGTCCAGATCACGCTTGTGGTTCCTTTTGGCATTTTTACAAAAATTTGAAATCCTGTCCTGGCAGTCTGGGATGGCTCGATCTTAGTCAGATCTGACTCATCCGGCTCCATATTCGAGAGATTGATTTCCGGATCGGGTAGATCCATGCCAGATCTGGGATTTTTGAATCTATTTCCAGTGGGGGGAAGTAGATCCGCTTCATGCAGCCCTCCTCCGTTTATTTCAGCACTGATTCCGATTGGAGATGATTCCTCTGCTTCAACAATGAAAGAAAGGCTGAGTCTGATCATTAGGACGCGGATATCGTGTTCATGCAGAGCCCCATCGTCGTCAATAAACCCTTCGCTCAGCATCGCCCTTTGCTCTGTATCCGTTAGGGAATCCAACCCTAACAGACCTGATTTTCCTTTCAGGCTCTCCAAGGTTATCAAACGCAGCTGGGGATCTGACGAAGGATGGAAGCTATTGCAGGGCTCCGCCATGAATTCGCGCTCTCCCAATTCCTCTGTCATCATTTCTTTCCAGATCCGCCAGGAATGTTGAGTAGCTAGTTCATTTCCTTCCCCTGCGGTAATGAAAACGGAGGAGGCCAGGTTCAAGGTCGACACAAGAGCTTTGGGCCTTCTGCGGCCCACATGCAGCGCAGAGAGCATGGACGCCGTGGAAGCCATGAAGCGGCAGGTTATCAGTTCAAATCCGAGTTGAGCCGCCCTCGGGAACTCTTGAACGACTATATGCCTAAGTCTCCTTATCTTCGACTAGGTCATCATTATGCAAATGTTTTCTATCCAAATAAAATAATCCCAACTTATTTTAAACTATTTAATAATCTATTCAACACCAAATATTCCAATAATCGTTATTAATATTTTGTAACTTCAATGACATACTATTTAAGCTTCTAACACATAAAATGTAAATTAATCTAAATTAATAGAAACATTTTATCAAAAAATATATATCTGTAAAATTTTATGGCTAAAATTATTTATTTATATATATATATATATATATATATATATATATATATATATATAATCACTTTTTAGTCAAAAATAGATTGAATTTTACTTAGTTGTTTCAAATATAAAAATTTTACTATGGTTTTATATAATTTTAGATGAAAACAAAACAAAAAAATTAATTTAAACTACGTGAACATTTAATTATACTCTTACTATTTAAAACTACCCTTTTTTTTTAAATCACATTTTAAATCTACAATTTTGTAGACAAGTAAATATACACAATTTTTTACTACCTATAATTATTTCCACTTCTGCTATCAAATACTTTTTGACATAATAAAAAAGTACTAAACAACAAGGTTGTATATTACACTTGTTTTATAACGTATAATGATATTGATTTACATTTTTGTCCATATCATTTGCATTTCGTTAAGGAAATTATATTTAAATTACACTTATTTTAATTATATATAAAAGAAATGTCATAAATGCATTTCATCACATATCATAAAACTTAATGCATTTTAATTTCGTCTTGGTATTGCATTATTATGTTTGGTTATATTATAAAGAAAATATTTGCATTATTATGTTTGGTTATATTATAAAGAAAATATTAGTATTATTATGTTTCTTTATATTATAAAGAAAATATTAGTAGAAGTTATTCATTTGTAAAAAAATAAGTGGATGTTTTTACAAGGTGGCAAGTAAAAAACTTTAAAAAAAAATCAATTGTAACGCATTAAGTTTAAATACATAGATCAAAAAACTTAATACATAAGAGTAATGATGTTCCATAATCACATGTGCATTAGAGTGACATCATATGCTAAAAGGAAATTAATTCTCTACTTTGGTTTACTTGCATCATTTCTCCGCATTGTTATGGGTGCATCGGTGCTCTAAGATTGATTTGCATCATTTCTCCGCATTGTTATGGGTGCATCGGTGCTCTAAGATTGATGCACACCATAATGCCAATAACTCAAAAATATATTAATGCTCCACTTATTTCTAAGTACATTGGTATTCCACATTGATGTGGAGCATCAATATTCTATTCCCATGTTTATTTAAAGGGAAATAAAACAAAAACTCTTAGCACTCTATATCTATTTAAAGGTATCAATAGAAAGTATCAATGTTCCTTGGTTGTTTGGTGCATATTTTCTCCCTTTTAGTATTAAAAGACCATTTTCCCATTTGGTTGAGGTCAACCAATGTTCTTAATATACAAAAGAACCAAACAATAATTCATATTATTTTGTAACTTAATAAAATAAGTGAGAAAAATTATTAGATCACTTTTAAAAGAGGAAAAAATGAGAGCTTGTTTCATTTCATATGTAACAAGATCAACTGGCATTGCGGTAGTCCCTGCCACGTGTAATTTTAGTGGGTTGTGAAGCAATTTTGCAATATGAACCAATTTGCAATCTTAAAATAGCTTGGTTAGCAATTACAGTTCTCACTAAGAATAAGATTCTAACAGTTTTATATGTTTTGCATGTAACTGTCTCCCCACCCCACCAAGGCCTCGAATAAACTGTCCACATAAAGTGTAATGAAACACGCCACAATTATTTGATATCTGGTTGGATGCCAATAGCAGAAAACCCATAATAGATGTAATGAAACTACATCTAAGGTCTTGTGCAGAGGATTTGATCACAACATTTAAAATCTGTCAGAAATAGAGCATCCGATCAAGGACGTGGAAAAATGAATTTCAAGTGACTTTTCTACATTGAAAAGTAGTGGGTACGTGATTGGAGAAAGCATAAGCAATGGCTCTCTCACATTTGATTGAACCCTGTTGTCTCATTTGCAGTTTTGCATGAACTTCTTCAAGGGTTCCTTGGCTATCACACCATTCCTTGTGAAACAAGGAATGCACTTCTGAAACAAAACCAACTTAAAATCCATTACTAGTGCTTCTCCCAAAAAGCTAAAATACTGCGCAGTATCACATTGTTCCTCGTGAAACAAGGAATGCATTTCTGAAACAAAACAAACTTAAAATCCATTACTGGTGCTTCTCCTAAAAAGCTAAAATACTGCGCAATGTTGATTTGTATTGATTTAAGAACATTGTTGCGTTGTCAGTGCATATAAAAATAAATAAACAACCTTGAATGCCAACAAGAGACATTGGTTCATTTCATATAAAATTAAACAACCTTGAATGCCAACAACAGACATTGGTTCATTGGTTCATTCATGTTGTGGCAACTTGCATTGTGTTTGGTCACTGACAATGTGTTGAAGTTATGTCAATTGCAGTTTTTTGGAATCTGATGGTCGGAGAGGTGATGGTGAGAGAAGTGAGGTGAGGAGAAGTTAAATAATTGACTTTTCTAATTATTAATTATTCAGAATTTCTCTAGTAACTATCAAATTTAAGAATATTATAGGATATTCCAAAAATATGCTAACCACTACACATATAATTCCCCATCTCTTATGATATGAATGAAGTGATTGGAATCCTCTGACAGTAAACATCTAAATATTTCTCGACGCATCACTATTTCCAAATATAAGATAGATGTGGTTCATGGCAGAGCAAATGTTCTTGGCATAGGAACCATGATTGAAAAAACACACAGTTTTGTTGACATACATATAAAAAACAAAAGAAGTCGCATGTTGTCATCCGGTGCACAATGAAATCAAAGAATGAACAATGCAATGAGAATAAAATTACTACAATTTGCACTCTTTCCACATAATATTTAAATTTCAAAATATGTTCCCATCAATTGAAAAGATATTGCTAAATCTGATGAAGAAAAAAGTACAGTATTAATGTGAACTAAAAAAAATTGACGTTACAACTGAAAAGCCGCGATTTTTTTTTTTTATCTTTTTCAATTTCCTTATATTATAATATATTATATGTACAATCCAGATGAAATCAACGCCAATATTTCATTGCTATCATATACACCACAAGCAATTTATAAATAGTGCATAATTGGCTTCTTAAAACTACTTCCAAAATGAAATAGTTGTATATTTATTTGGCAAATAACATGAGTGTTTTCGAAATAACGTGGATAAAAGTAAATTCTAAATACCTATATGTAACACCTGACCAAGTAGGATAAACGGGACAGACTATATGTTACAATAAAATTGGTGCATTTTCAACCTCCCTAACTACATATTTGACTAAATCAGCTATGTAAATACCCAAAGATAAACTGAGACTTGCCAAACCCAAGGTTAGTTATGAAATAGATTAAACTTAAGCTATGTTGGTGAGAGGAATATGCATGTAACTTTAACCTTCTTAGAACTGATTGATTGTCATTCGATGTCGGTTACTTGAATTTCGAGAAGAATGAAGTCGACTACAGTTAGTGTAGATTCTGGATGTACAAGTCTTTGTTCCCCTAAGGCCAGTATAAACATATATTGTTTACGAACCCCATAAAGCAGTTCCTGGGCGAAGATACTCTTCCTTCAAGGTGATGTGGGGTATAAAATATTCAAAATAAGGGTAAACCATACAAGTCTCATCGTCTCATTCAACACTAAAGGTTTGGTGAAGTGGAGGGGCACACAACAAAGAAACTCCTACTCAAAGGTGAGGTGAGTTACCCAAGAAGTGGTCTTCGGTCGATCACAACCTACGACGTTGATGTGACACTCTACATAGAGTCAGATGGAGCAGTTAGGCCCATCAAGGAAAACACTTAGAGAACTTAACTAGAGGTTAACTCTAGGGCTAGCCAAAGAATTCAGAGCCTAAAAAAGTCTTGGGTTTCACAGGGCACATAGACTTTTCAAAATGGGGGGAGGAAGGCAATGCAACAAAGCAAGCAAATGTTGGTGTTCTTCATCTACATGGATGCCAATATTGATAAAGCAAGAAGATATCTTTGGCAAAAATCAATTTTTATGGATTAGCATATAGAGGTTCACTAGAGACTTTGTGATAACAATTAACAGCGCTGCTACTGCAATACCATAGTTGCATTGAAGCAATACCATAGTGGATCAAAGCTGAATTTTGAATACAATCCAAATCCCTGAAAGATGAAACCAAGCACCACAAACCCCAAGAAGGCCTGCACACCAATGAAGATGTCCATGAATTAGAACAAAATGTCAGACCTGCACCAACCTCCAACATGATCTATAAAATCTATAGTCCCATAAAAGATGCTTCAAGGATTCTAAATGATGACAAAAGGGGCATAAACTATATGACAACCTACTTTTGGCAAGGTGAACTTTGGAGGGCATCCCTTAAACTAACAACGAAAAAAGGACCCAGACATTGTAGCTCAACATCACTCACATGTAATAACATAATTAAAAACAAAGCACACCCATAAGAACATTGCACCACATGTTAATAAAATGACCGAATATATTACCTTGGGTTGCAGCTTCTTCCATTCGATTTAGGTCCTATAGTTAAAAAAAGAGTTATAGGGCTTGACAGAGGAAGCAAATGTTATAGATTGTACAAAATAGTTTCTTGAAATGTGCAAGTGAGTTTATCATATGTCCTATATATAATTTTTTTTTACAAAATAGAATCTACTATATTTTGTCATATCAAGAAGGTTCAGGACCTCCTGGGTTCTACTTGTTATACCTCGAACCACTGATAGATGAGAAGCATCCTTTTTTGTTATACCTGGGACCACTGATAGCTCAGAAGCATCCTTTGAGGACTTGAGATTTTATCTGCAAACTGTGACTGGCTAGCAGGAAGGAGATGGCCATCAGTAACAGGATAATAATTCCATAAGCCCACTCGACTCTGGAATTTACTAGTGAGCATCATTATTAAAACTAACTATAATAAACTAGAAATTCAAATTCATAATGAGGCATGTGTAAGCCATGCACACATTATATATGCTTTGTGGAAATAATTTCAAACCAAAATTTTAAACTGTGACTTCCATGGGCTGTGGACACCACTTGAGGGCCATGTGTCTTACCACCCCATTATCCAAAACAACCATGCAAGACTTTGATGATGCCACGTGAAGTTGTAGCACGCCAACATACTGGTGCTACTCTTCCCTTGCTTATGGTGTTACCTTAGGTCTTGGTTTATATGCCGCTGTAGGGTCATTTTCTTAATCTACTGAATACACATAGGAGTTACTCTTGATCCTGCTACCATTACCATTGTTTTCTTCAGTATATGATAGGTAGATTACATTAGATTACAAAAGGTGCGTAACAATTTTTCAACAACTTCCTTGGCATGGGTGGTAGGTAGTTCTAAATCTATGCAGTGAAATGAAAACAATTGACTATATGGGAACATGTAGCAGAGTCGGTACCAGAAGTTTTCCCTGAGCTAATTCGGAAAGAAAATGTAAACAGTTCAGGAACATAAAGCACTATGGATCCAGGTACAAATTCCAACTTTCTTTTACAAGCAATATTCCTTACAAGTAATTTTCCTTGGGTTTGTTCTAATCTCGTGGAATTCGCAGGTCGAGGTTCCCGTTGAATGGCTATGTCACCCTATTTTCCTAATTAGGGGTTTTCAAAACTGTCTCATTTTATCGCCATTATTAATAAAAACTGTCTCATTTTATCAACCTCATTCATCCGAGGTATGCGTATTTTTTTTAAAATTCTCTGAAAAAGTTTTATTAATCGAAACAACCCTAACATAATTATGTTTTGTGCTCTAGGGCTGCGGTCAGAGCTCCTCTATTCATTGATTTGCCTCGGAATCATACCACTCCAACAATCATTTCTAAGGGTTTAGGAGGAACCCATACTAGCGACATACCATTAGTTTTTTGAAACATTCATAGGTTACTGTAAGAGTAAGCAAACTCCTCCCAAAAGCCCTAGCAATGAACTACATACCAATACGGCTCTTCCTTGTCATTCAATACTAAGTATATTATTTTGTATGTAGGTTGTGTAAATCATGGTTGTTCCATATTCCTACTCATAAGTAATAATGTTATTTCCTTGTTGCACTTATTTCCTTCCATAATAATATCCTTTGTAAAAACTCGCTATTAATGGGATTTCTTGTTCAAGTATTAACCACTACCTTAGTGTATTGCACTTGCAGAAAAGGAACTGCTGAAATGCAGAAAACAAGCGGGCGAAATTGTATCTAGTATTTTGAGATGCACCTGGAACTGAGCGAACTTTCATGAACCTCAACAATAGCTTTCCTCGTTTCAGTCCACAACCCTTATCCCAATTGCAGATTCACTTAACATACTTACGTGGCTGTTTGGACCCACCTTTCTCTCTTCATTTATATAGACAGAGGTTGATATTCACTATCGGAATTGTTTATCTCGGAAAACTTTTGCAACCAGAAGCTTGTGTTATGTGTGACATCTGTCGTTGTCTCAGCGTCGTCTAGCCGACAGCTCCATGCATGGAATTAAATTCAAAAGTATAGGGCTACAACACTCACCGATGCCAGCTTGTGCAATGGAATAAATTTACAACACCCGCCGATTCTAGCTTGTGCAATGGAAAGAAAGAAAGAAATTATTTTAATGTTCACGAGGCTAAAGATAGCCTATGGGAAAAATTGCTTCTTCATTTGCTTGATGCATTCGACCCTTTTTCTGTGAAGCTTCATAATAACTACTCCCAGCTTCTCGACAAACCCCTCGCTAAATAGATTATCCCAAGAGCTAACTACCAACATATCTGCATAGCTTTCCCTATTGTCTTTGAAGGCCTCACATTCTAAAATGAAATGTTTTTCTGTTTCCACTTTTCCGGAAGAACAAAAACTGCATACCCTTTCCTCCCACACTTCCTTTGGCCTTTTTGAGTGCCATATTTTACAATGGAGTTGATGAGAATTAGTCCTTAATTGAGCAATAATAATTTTGGCTCTCCAAGAGATATTAGCCTCTATGTATGCTTTTGGTTGATGGTTATGAGTGGGATTAAACACTTCAATATAGTAATTTTTCTTTCTTCCTAGCTCCTTATCCCAAGTACGTTTGTGGGACTTGTCCATGACAAAAGCTTTTATCTCTTTGTTGTTTATGGGACACGCGTTCAAGAAAATACCCCATTTACTAAACCATTTTTTATTTTGTTGCATCCAAGTGTTTTTTCTCTTGCACAATCTATCATTAAAGACAACCTTAGGCCATATACCCTCTTCCATTTGCTCAATTTTTTTTAAATACCTTATGACTCGCACCATATCAATTGCTTCAATAGGAGCAGTCCCTGTTTCACTTAACAAGATATCATAAGGAGCTGCACTTTTAATCTTAAATTTGTTTGTAATCAAACGCTTTGAATTTTCTCAATTTGTCTCCACTGCATGTCGGAGGTACTGCTAGCCCATAGTTCACAACCATAGAGAATCACCAAAATCACTAGAAGCCCAAAAAGAGTTTGAGTGGTCTTCCAGTCCCATAACTCTGCGTATCTACACCTGTTTTGAAAAGCATAAAATTCTTTCCAACCCCTCAAAGTTCTTTTCTTTCTACAACCATTCCAACTTAGATTTTCGTTGAAGTTAATCCCGAGGTATTTGCAATCCACAACTTCTTCCAGAATGTTGCCTTCAAAGTAGAACTTAAGTTGGTTATGTTTTTCTTTCTTAGAGAAGACCACTACTTTGGTTTTGCTGATATTGACTTGCATCCCCACACTTCTACAAAAATGATCAAGGGATAGTCAGTGCTCTTGCAAACCAAGAGCTGATTTAGCAATCAAAATAGGGTCATATGCATACAAAATAAGCCTTATAACAAACTTGCACAAATAGATACCATCACCCCCTTGCGAATTTAACCGCTCCTCAAGCTTGTCGATATATAAACCAAAAAGGGTAGGAAACAGTGGGCAACCTTGCTTGACCCCGATATCGCTTCTAAAACTTTTAGAAATGCCTGCTGAAGTTCTAATCTTGACTTTCACGTCTTCATACAGCCTATGCACAACTGCTCTCAAATGTTTAGGAACACCAAGTTCCTCCATTCTCTGCCAAAGTTTATCCCTAGGAACCGAGTCAAACGCTTTTCTGAAATCAACAAAGCAACAAAAGACTTTTTCCTTTTTCTCCCAAACTTTTTCAATGATGTGCCTTAAAGTTATGCAGTGATCAACTGTGGAATGTTTAGGTCTAAAACCTACTTGCCCTTTAGCATGCTTATATCTTTCTTCTGCCCACTTGCTAATTTTGTTTTCTAGCATGCTTCCAAATAGCTTTGCAAACAAAGGGTTTATCATGATTTTCCTATAATTGGAGGGATTATTGACGTCACCGCTCTTGAAAAGAGGTAGAGCTAGACTAGTTCACCAATATGTGGGGAACCCTTGTTGTATGATGTTGTTGAAGATTTTTGTAATGTGAGGGGCAAGAATCTTTGAGCCCCACTTTAGATATTCTGCTTGGAATAAATGCACAAGAAAAGGGTTAACGCATTGAAATTACCTAAAAAAAATTAAGGTGTTGCCTCATTCACCACACTGCATTCAAATCAATTAATTTGTTTTTAATTATTACAATTTCTATTAAAATTTAAATAACCATTAATATTAAATATTGATTTATGGAAAATCTATATTTAAAAATAAAATTATAATATTAGTATTATTTACCAATGTAATTGTTATTAATATTATAATTCTTTTAGAAATTTTTTTTTCTCGTTAAAACTATTCTATTATTTACATAATCGGAGAACAATTACATCGTTAATAACAAAAAGAACCTCCCTGGAGGTAATGGCAGCCTCGAACAGCAGAGACCGCAGTCTCAGAGGACTAACCAGACCAAAAAACCAGCCCATGCAGGGGCGCTAGTGGAACAACAAACTAATCCCGTGCAGGGGAGCCAAAAACTTTCCCAGCCACAGAGAAAAAATTCCAAAACCCAAACATAGACAAATTGCCATCAGCATTGACACAGAGATAGTAACACCACAGCGTTGATACAAGAGCATATCCGAAAACAACAAAAGTGACTGAATGCCCTCACTAACGGGCCACAGAGACCTGGTAAGAAGTCGCGTCTAGTCTTCAGGATCCTCCTCCACTACCCTGCACCACCCGAATTCCGCCACCTCCATCGCTGTCAGAACAGGCTCCATCTTGACATCTTCATTCTGGCTGATTTTTGCCTCCTGAGCTCCCGAGGGACCATCAAAAGGGATTTCCGAAACATTCATAGGATCTGCAAAGGGAGTCTCCATGGCTCTCGCGGAGCCATCAGCTGGCATCGTCCCTCGATTGTCTCTAGAATCGTTTTCATCAGGGGTCTCCACAATGAAGAGCACCGAAACATGGGCGTTGATTTGGGGGCGGTTCAAAGAACTGTTGAATTTGAAAATGGCAGAGCCAAAGGCGGGCGAGGAAGAGGATTCAGGATCGCTGGTATCCAGGAATTGACTGGACCAAAGGGGGTTTGCACCTTAAGTGCGATGGCAATGGCAATGGCAGCAATGGGGAGAGTCTTCGTCGACAGGGGGCGCAAAGATCCTCCACGGGAGGTGCCTCGATGACTGAGCATTCGCTGTCAAGGTCGAACCATGATTGTAGGGCCAAATTGAATAGAGCTCAACGCTAGCTTGAATACCAGAACAGTCACGGGAAGACCATATGCAGGAGGGGGATTAGCCCAAACAGAAAGGCAAACACTTGGAGCAGTGTGCAGCTCCAGAGGCTGCATAAAAAAATGGAGCAGGCCTTGAATTTGCCCTGTGAATCCCATCCCACAGCCATAACTAACACACGTGCCTGTGCCTCGAGGCCCTCCCGCCATTACTATGCCATTCATGGGAGCCGAGGAGCTGGACCCTGCCTTGTGTGCAGATGTGAACGGAGCAATTAAGCTCCCCTCCTAAATGCCATTAATCCCAATTCTGCGCAGCTGATAGTGGCCCTGCCCCCATGTGTGAATTGCTCCTTTGCGCATCGCTGGCAGGTGGTCGCGGGTGATTGCCCATCCTATCCCTTCAATCACCCGCATCCAGGGTTTCTTTTAGAAATTTTATTTAAATAGTTTTATATTTTTAAAATTTATTAGAAGAATTAATTTAAAAAGAGGTAATATTATTTTTTATTAATTTTTTTTGTTTTTTTATTTTTTTTTATTTTTTATAAGTTAGTGTTGAACAATATTTTACATTTAAGAAATGTGTGATTATTTTTCTTTAAAAAAACATATTTTCTAAATAAAAAACAATGTTAACCATAATTCAAAACAAAAATAAATATATTTATTTGGTTTTGGTTAGTATTAATTAACAACATTATTGCCAAATACTTTTTATTTCAACTTAAGGTGGATGAGGATCTTTCGATTTTATTTTTTTTAATTGAGGGCCTAGATTTAATCTAAGGAAATGTGCTCAATATATTCTTAGACTTAATGCTTATCAATTTGAGTTTATTCCTATTCCAATAAGTTCCTCCATGATAAATTTCTCATTATTATTTATAACATTCATTTATATACATGTAAATTTTATTTTGCAAAATGGTCCATTACTTTTAATAAATTAAAAAAATTATATTCGTGCCACATGGCTCCCCACCCACCAATTTGTTAGTGATTTGAGATTATTCCACTTTTAATAAGTTCATCCATGTAAGTTCCCCATTATTATCTATAACATTCATTTATAATTTTTTTTTTTTTTTAAGTTAAAGTTGACCCATAACCCTTTTATACATGGTTAATCAGGTAAATGTGTAACATTCTGTGTTGTAATAGTTTTTTGGTTTCATTTATGAAGCCTTAGGCTATATTAATATTTGTGATGTGGTTGTACTAGTAAAATACAAATAATCCCACTCTCCTTGTGCTTGTTCAGTTTGTGTGGATATTACAACTAAGAAGATGTGGTAAGAATATGTCACTCTCTCTCAATCATAAATAAAATATTCCAACGTTCATGTGAAATAACATGACTTTCTATAAACTTAAAAAAAATAATAAAAGTAATTAAAAGCAAAAAAAAATATAAATATAAATGAAATATTTTCTAAATAAAAACTAATGTCAACTACAACTAAAAATAAAAATGAATATACCTATTTGATTACTTTAAATTACATTACAACTTAGAAGATGTAAAAATATTTCGCTCCCACACTCAACTATAAATAAAATATTTAGATGTTAATGTCAAATAATAAAATTTTATATCAATTTTAAAAAATAAAATAATTAAAATATAGAAAATAAATATATTTCCAGTTTTAA
Organism: Pinus tabuliformis; assembly: GCA_031772625.1. NCBI lineage: Eukaryota > Viridiplantae > Streptophyta > Pinopsida > Pinales > Pinaceae > Pinus > Pinus tabuliformis. Next base: position 875,079,005 of record CM062814.1, on the reverse strand, counting down.
ATGTGGAAGATGTATAATTTTTATACTTGTTAAAAATATTTCAATACAAGATTATATATATATATATATATATAAAACAATTATTTTTTAACAAGAATTCCTTATAAAAATAATAAAAGGAAGGTGTGCAATTCTTTCAATTCTTTATATAATATTAATATGTGGCATTTAAAAAATATTTATAAAAAATAAAAAAAATAGATTATAAATAAAATATTTCAATCATTTTGGCTCTACTATAAAATAAATGTAAATATGGGAAAAATCTTTTTAGATTTGAACATTTGACCTCCAAAAAAAAAAAAAATGTCCCTAACCATTAGTTAATTTTTTCTTATTTCAAAAAATATAATATACTTAAGATATGTTATTAGATTTATGATCATAATTTAATAAATGAGTATTGTGTAACAATAGTCATATGACAATTATTATGTAATATAATCATTAATATGTAATATTGATTAGTTATAGAACAATTATTACATGATATTTATTTAATGCATTATATAATATTTTTTATAATATACCTTAGGTATAGTACATAAACCTTCTTCAAATTTAAGAAGATTACTTAAATTTGATGAGATTTTTTAAATCACTAGGAAAAAATAGTCCTTTTGTAGTTCTTTCAATTAAAAAGTGTTTATTATCAGGGATATGCCTTTTACTAAGATTTTATTCTTAAATTTTGAATGGGTTCCTATATTTTCAAAAGTCTATCCACATAAAATCTGAGGAACCTTAAATTTGATTTAACCATTGGGTTGTCATCTATCACTATATGTCTAGGAATTCAAGGCATCACCTAATAGACTAGGTCCTTCTTAAAAGCTTGTGCATTTCTCTAGATTTTAACTAAATAATTATGCATCTAAAAGATGAATAACAGATTGCAAGAGTCATCATTCCCATTGGATAATAGATGCTCTTTTGTGAAATTCCTTGGGTGCAACCTAAGTAAGATATATGCATCCTCCTAAATGTAACAATAATAGAAGAAAGTAGAAACAAAGACATGAAGATGATTCGTAACAAAAAAGCTATTGATGAAATGAAATAACTAACTCCACATCCAATGTATGAACAAAAAGGAAATAATCCTACAGTAAACACATAGGAGAAAGCAACATCAAGAGAAACCCACAACAATTAAAAATGCTAAGTGCCAAAAAGCAGGAGGCCCAACCAAAAAATGGATCAGGTGAAGAGTTAGTAAGTGATTTGTCCCAAGTGAAGAAGAGAGCCTGAGATGAATTTTTGGAAGTGGATCGAGCCCAACAAGGTAGAACATCCACTTTTGGACAAAATTTTAGCTTCCTTGTTGTGCTCACGATAGATGTGAGAGAAAGAAATTTGAAGGAATGATTGAGATAGAGTTTTGATCCGTTATTGCTAGGAGAGAAGATTCGGATTCTGAAGTTTACATCGGTTGTTAGCCCATTTGATAATAACTTTAGAGTCCCCAAAGATGGCATTGCTTGTCAATCCAATCCATGAAGCACAATAGAGAGTGCCCCATAAGGCCAGAAGCTCTGCCCTAGAATTAAACCCCTTTCCACCAAACCAAAGGAATCTGAAGAGATGATCAGGTTCTAGATTAATGATCATTCTAAAACCACATGACCCAAAGGAACTAACCCCATTAAAGAATTCAAATGGAAAGGAAGACCAAAGATAAAAGGATGAGCGAGAGGGGCGAGAAGGGAAGGGCTCAAGAGAAAATTCTTTAAAGTATGCCATGATCAAAGACCTGGTTCTATGGATAGAAGGTTGGGAGGAATCAAATATTAGTGCATTACGTGCTCTCTAGATGACCAATAAGATAAAAATTGAAGGGTCTTGATGGATTTATGCACAACAAACCAATGATGGAGGTAGTTAGGGTTGTGATCCGAGATCGAGACAACTGTAGATTCCAGGAAACTAAGGAATTCAAATACATATTTGTAAAACATAAAGATTCAACTGACTTAAATGAATTGTTCTGTGTTCCCTTTAACATACATAAAATTGTCCAGAGGTGAGAATCCATCCCAGTAGAGTGCGTTAAAGCAAAATGGAACCATATATTTCTTCGTCATTTTTTAATAGTTGATTCTATTCTAATTTTATTATAATTGGTTGTATTTTTATAAAAGGAAAACCCTTATCTTGATTGCATGTTCTCTGAACCTACATACATTTTGCTCGGGCCCACTGTTTATGTCACTCTTTGAATAGATGAAAGTTGGTGTTATTACAAGAATTATTTATTGTCAGAAAACTTTAAAAATAGATAACTCCATTTAATGCAGAGTTCAAGACATTGAATTTGGACTATCCATAAGTATTATGTAGACACACAAATCCAGGATGGAGCAAGTTAGGTTGGAGTATGTTATTTTGCGAGTGTTAACAAAGTGTAAACCCTATTACAATGTAAAACAATGGTTTAAGTTTCTATGAAATGGGAATCTCAATGCATATGATATTGTCCACTTAGAAAAATAACCAAAAAATATATATATACATATACATATATATAATTTTAAAGGTATCAAGGAAAGTCATGTAAATTTTATATATATATATATATATATATATATATATATATATATATATATATATATATATATAGTGGATTAAAGAAGTTATAAGTTGGTGAGTATGCAATATTGACTTCCAATATGTGATTAAGATGTAGTACAGTTCATGACTATAATAATAATAGTTGTAACAATTTTTAAGTTTTGTTGTGTGCGTGTCTATATATATATATATAATTGATTTGAGATTTTATTGTATAATAATATATTATTATTTTATAAATTAAAGTAATTATTTGTTATTAAATATAGAGAAATGAATATCTATTTTAATATTTGAATTTTAAATTGTTTAATTATAATCTTTTAATATATATATGATTTGAGATTTTATTTTATATTAATATATTATTATGTTATAAATTAAAATAATTATTTGTTATAAAATATAGAGAAATGAATATATATTTTAATCTTTGAATTTTAAATTGTTTAATTATAATTTTTTAATAATACATAATTAATTATTATTTATAATTTGTCTTTACCAAAAACATTACTCCAGTTGTTTATCTAGTACAAGTTAATATATTTTTAAAAATGTATAATTTAATAAATTTTATTTTATTAAGGTTATTTTGGATTTTAAATATTTTCATTATAACTATTGACTTATATAAAATAATTGAAAATTTGTTTAAATAAATTATAAATATTATGTCATTATTTCTAGTTAATAATTAAATTATATGTTTTTAATTTCTTGAAAATTTAGGATTTACAAATTAGTTAAATTTATTATAAATTAATGATAACTATTGTTAAAGTAATAATCTACAGATAAATTACTAGTAATATGAAATTTTAAAAAATAAAAGATTAATTATAGAGTTTTTAAATTATTATATATAAAAATAAAAATAAGAATTTATGGTACTATTATAATAATATTAAGAGGAGTGAAATGATATTTTGGATGTATAATGATGATGAATATGATGATTGATGCCCACTAAGGCTTATATAGTCTATCGGACCTTAAGTAGGTAATAGATTAAATAGGATTCTTTAACATTTTATTTACATGCTCAAAAAGAAGTGAGAGAAATCTTAAGAAGGTTGTTAAAGGACAATAGCTATAGTGGTAGCTAGCGGGTTTAATTCCCCATCCATCTGACTTCTATTATTTGAAGGCTTGCTAGATTGTGTGGAAAAAAATGAATAAGCTGAAATGTGCACGACTAGTAATTCCTATAAGCTTGAACGGGATCGAATGTGAGTATAAGGTGGACAATCTAAGAGAAAAAAAATTAATGTGACTATAAGATGGACAATGTAAGAGAAAGTGTTTTAATGTGAGTACAATATTCAACCCTCAGGCTTGGTGGCAAATTCTTTCATGTGAATATAAGATGGACAATCTAAGAGAAATTGTTTTTTATCTTCAACCCTCCTATTATTGGTGACAAAATCTTTCATCCCAAGGTGTTTTGAGAATTCACCAATTCCTACACAAGTGACAAACTCTTTCATCCCATGGTGTTTTGAGAATTCACCAATGCCTAATTTCACTATGAGCTCATGAGAATTAGTTCTAATATTGGAAATGTTCATTTTCATCTTAACACTAGTCAAGACATAGAGATAATTTGGGTTTTCGAGATGGGGGTTGATCATCTCCTTATAATATTGCACTTTCCTTTTTTCCTTCCAACTCTTTATTTTCCCACAATTTATCTTTAAGTTTGGAAGAGATATTATTTTTGATATTATCTGAATTCTACAAGATTATCTCCGATGGTCTAGCCAAGACTCTGTATCCTTATGCCACCCTCACTTCAGTTGAAGGTGGCGGTTTTCGCTAAAGTTAGAAGCAATTTTAGGAAACCCATTTGCATCCATATTGTATAACTTCTTCTTATAAATAAGATACCTAGTGATTAAATAAAATATTGAAGAAAAATTAAAAGAGGAAAATCAATTATTTATAAAGTGAATGAGTACCTTTTTATTTATCTCTTGTGATACATTTTCACTTGGTAATGTTCTTTTAATATTTTCCAATGATTATGATTTATATGTTTTCATGATACATTTGGTAAAGTATAATTTTTAATGTTTTGTGTTTTATTTTTATTTTCATTTAACTAATAATATTTTTAAATGAGATTTATTTTATTTCTATTTTTATTTAATTTGCAATGTCTTTATATGATATTTGTTAGGATATAATTTAGTGTAATGTTTTTAACAAAATTTTAAAGTTAGAGAATTGCATATTCCACAATTCATAAGAATGATTAAAATGAATTCAAATATTCTATAACAAGTTCAAAAAAGTAAGACATGCAACACGTTAATATCTAAGAAGTTAATGTTTTCATATGATATTTTTGGAAACATATTACATTAATCTTTATTGTGATTTATATTTTTGTATAAATATTAATTTTAGTATTCTGGACTAAGTTATGATGAGGATAATTTGGTTAATATTGATAAATGTGTATAACCATTCAAAAAACAAAAGTAAATTGAAATTGTATGACTTCATGAATATGAGTAACGTTATGTGAATATAAAGCTTTGTTATTACATTTTAGACACAATGAGGTTTCTATAGTTAATTAAGGGAGGATAAAGGAGTTTGGAACCTTATTTAGTGCTACAAGCGCAATGGAATATAGATACGACGAATAAATAGTTGTAATGTGTGGGAAAATAAATTTTAGTAATTATTTCATGTATTATTTGTCTTTTATACTTGTCCTCATAATATAATCTTTTGTGTGATTAATGAGAGTAGCAACTTGGTAATCGTGGCCAATATTAACAACTATATTCTAACAATTATTTCCTTATATTAAAATATGATTTATTCAGTCAAATCTAATTGTTATATTATAACGACTAATTTTTTTCTCCATATATTTAACTCGATGCTAATATCTGGTTCTTTATCTTGTCCTAGTGATGAACCACACTAGATGGTTCGAAACACACCGACAAAAATCTGATGATGTGATTTTTACTGAAAGTTTTCTTAGTTTTCATGATCATGGCAGAGTCTGAAAATGCAATTCCAGTTGATATGAATGATGTGTTGAAATATAAAATGGATTCAAGATGATTGTTGATCCTAACTCCTAATTAATGGTTATTGGATTTTCTTGCTTTGAGGATGTTGCATTTTGAAGATAGGAAGAATGGAGATAAAAGCCTAACCATGGACATTAAGAAAAGGACATCAAAGATGATGTAACATACAATCACATAATATGTTAAACTGATCGACGTAACATGTGGTAGTAAAGAAGACACTATTCATTCAAGCAACATGTGGAGATGATCAGTAAATTATCATGGATATTCCATTGGAAGAATTCACCATAATAGATCTGACAAATACTGATTTTTTTACTGTGAATATTAATTCCTTTTAGATCTCAGATTCTTTATTTATTGTTTGTATGCTTAAATATAAATTAGCTGAAATTCAAGAAATATAGAGTGAAAATAAATACACACACTAACCAAAATAAGCACAATTTTTCCCTTGGGAAACCCTTATGGGAGAAACCTATCTAGAAGGTGAGGTTGCTTTGATCTCTATTCTCTAGTATGGAAAAATGTGTAGATACAAAGAAAGAGGTACTTTTTATAGAGTTACCTGAGACCTATGGCTTATAAAGTTTCTAGAAAATATCAAGCCCTTTTTATTCTCTCTAACATTCCACTCCCAATTTCTTTGCTCAAATATGGAAGATAATATAATAACATGAAATGTAACCCCTACTCCTCCTAGTGGCCTAGTATTTAACATAACCCAATAGCTAACTATATGAAATGTTTGACTCCCTCAAACCTCAACTAGAGTTACGATTTTGGACCTTCTAGAGTACATTTTAAATTCCACATATGGCCAGCCCCATATGCATGGGTAACGGGGATTAACATGGCATTGACTTGTACCATGGTGTTCAGTATGGTATATCAACTTGCTAGAGGCATAGATTTTGTATAAAAACTTCAAGTACCAGATGGTATCGCACAAACGATATTTTTTACCATAGACAAAATAGTTTAATGCCTCAAAATGCCTATGGAAGAATTCATACATAAATTTTTCAAATCAGGACCCATTAATAAAAAAATACCATACAAGTTGATTCATTTAATTCTTCCACTCTAAAAGAATTGAGATAGATGAAGAACACTATAATAATTGAATATGAAACAAGAGAAATTATAAATGAGAAATAGTATCGCAATTTCCTAAATTAAATATGAATGAAGTCAAAATTGGAACTAACTTACCCCTCAAAGAATACAAACCTATGAGAAGATAGAAAAATAAGTATAAAGAAATGGGGTTTTAAGAAATGAATGATGATAACCTATTGCAATGCTCATAACCATGATGAATCTATAATGATGAGATAAACATAAAAGAGTAATATATAGATATATAAAATTAAATATGCGGAAGTTTCTCAAACAAGTGTAAGAAATCAACCAAAACATGATGGAGGCTTTTGTAATTAGGGAATGGTCATGATGAAATAACTTAGCACTCTATTTTTATATTGTCAATAAGCATGTGGCAAGTGGTTGTGGAATCACATATGTGATAAAAGAAAGAAACTATGTAAACTAATGAGAAAACACTTAGCATGAAGTGTATGAAGGAATGTTGTGAGAAATTCTATAATGAGAGTTTGAGAAGGATTATGCACAATTGACAAAACTAGTGATTACCTAGAATTGGAAATGGGGCTATCATGAGAAACACATGCCCACAGTAATGTGTGCTAGTTCTTAGGATTTCACACATGTTCCTTGTTGTCTAGGCTCTGTAAGGCCCAAGCTACCAACTAGGACCCCAACGAGGCTACATGATTAGCATTGCTCAAAAGTGTGTGTGCATTATTAGGAAATATAATTATGTTAGTCTTATGCACTATGAAAACCTTAGTTTTGTGGAATTTGAAAACCCTACCAATGTGGAATGTGGACACTCCAACATAGTGAGTTCAAATTTGAGTGCATAATTAAAAAATCTGAGTAAACACACCATATTGACCATGCATCACAAGTTGGTGATGTTTTTTGATGTATATTGAAGTGAAATTTGAAGACATTACTTTTGTGCAATTTGAAAAAACTGCTTTTATGGAATTTGAAAACCCTCATATTGTGGAATTTGATTGAATGGAATCATATGGATGTAATTGTTGTTTATATCATTACGACTAATTTATTGCCAACACTCTCTCTCTTTATTCCCATTTACACATCTTCTAGTCTCTCTCTCTATTTATATTTCCCTCCCTCTCAATTTGTAACGCGAACTTCATCGACTCTCATTGAATAAATTTTATGAGCTTTCTTATCATTGGGATCTCTAACCAATAGAAAATACGACTGACAAGAACTATGACCATACTAACTATGACATACAAGAACTATGAACTTGAGATCTTTAACCCTTAGGAACTATGATGCATAGTAACTATGACCTTGAGAACTTTGACCCTCATGAACTATGAATTCAGAAATCATTCCTTTGTTGTTCATAGTTCCCTTGTCAATTAGGAACTATGACTTTATTTTACAAGAATCATGACCATAAATTTGTCTTAATTTTTTATTTGTTGAGATCACACATAGCACATGAGAAACAACATTTGTATACCAAGAATAATATAGAAAATTTAAAATATTATCTTAATAAAAAAATGACATATTCAAAGAATATATCTCAAATAATTTACAACTAAAAGTAACCTTACTAGCATAATGGAACAATGAGCTTATCCTAAAAAGCCATATAAATACCAAAACCTAAGAAACATTTTTATTAATAAAGTATCCCACACAATGTGAATGTATTAACCAACCACTCACATAGCCAAATAAAATATCATAATACTTAATTGAGAACCCTATTACAATGTAAAAACATGGTTTAAGTTTCTATGAAATGAGAATCTCAATGCATATGATATTGTCCACTTAGAAAAATAACCAGGAAAATAACCATCTATATATATATATATATATATATATATATATATATAGATATACATATACATATACATATAACGGTATCAAGGAAAGTCATGTAAATTATATATATATATTTTGTGGATTAAAGAAGTTATAAGTTGGTGAGTATGCAATATTGACTTCCAATATGTGATTAAGATGTAGTACAGTTCATGACTATAATAATAATAGTTGTAACAATTTTTAAGTTTTGCCGTGTGTGTGTGTATATATATATATATATATATATATATATATATATATATATATATATATATATATATATCTATCTATCTATCTATCTATCTATATAATTGATTTGAGATTTTATTGTATAATAATATATTATTATTTTATAAATTAAAGTAATTATTTGTTATTAAATATAGAGAAATGAATATCTATTTTAATATTTAAATTTTAAATTGTTTAATTATAATTAATTATTATTTATAATTTGTCTTTACCAAAAACGTTACTCCAGTTGTTTATCTAGTACAAGTTAATATATTTAAAAAAATACATAATTTAATAAATTTTATTTTATTAAGGGTATTTTGGATTTTAAATATTTTCATTATAACTATTGACTTATATAAAATAATTGAAAATTTGTTTAAATAAATTATAAATATTATGTCATTATTTCTAGTTAATAATTAAATTATATGTTTTTAATTTCTTGAAAATTTAGGATTTACAAATTAGTTAAATTTATTATAAATTAATGATAACTATTGTTAAAGTAATAATCTACAGATAAATTACTAGTAATATGAAATTTTAAAAAATAAAAGATTAATTATAGAGTTCTTGAATTATTATATATAAAAATAAAAATAAAAATAAAAATTTATGGTATTATTATAATAATATTAAGAGAAGTGAAATGATAATTTGGATGTATAATGATGATGAATATGATGGTTGATGCCCACTAAGGCTTATATAGTCTATCAGACCTTAAGAAGGTAATAGATTAAATAGGATTTTTTAACATTTTATTTACATCCTCAAAAAGAAGTGAGAGAAATCTTAAGAAGGTTGTTAAAGGACAATAGCTATAGTGGTAGCTAGCGGGTTTAATTCCCCATCCATCTGAGTTCTATTATTTGAAGGCTTGCTAGATTGTGTGGAAAAAAATGAAGAAGCTGAAATGTGCACGACTAGTAATTCGTATAAGCGTGAATGGGATCGAATGTGAGTATAAGGTGGACAATCTAAGAGAAAAAAAAATTAATGTGACTATAAGATGGACAATGTAAGAGAAAGTGTTTTAATGTTAGTACAATATTCAACCCTCAGGCTTGGTGGAAAATTCTTTCATGTGAATATAAGATGGACAATCTAAGAGAAATTGTTTTTTATCTTCAACCCTCCTATTATTGGTGACAAAATATTTCATCCCAAGGTGTTTTGAGAATTCACCAATTCCTACACAAGTGACAAACTCTTTCATCCCATGGTGTTTTGAGAATTCACCAATGCCTAATTTCACTATGAAGCTCATGAGAATTAGTTCTAATATTGGAAATGTTCATTTTCATCTTAACACTAGTCAAGACATAGAGATCATTTTGGTTTTCGAGATGGGGGTTGATCACCTCCTTATAATATTGCACTTTCCTTTTTTCCTTCCAACTCTTTATTTTCCCACAATTTATCTTTAAATTTGGAAGCAATATTATTTTTGATATTATCTGAATTCTACAAGATGATCTCCTCTTTATTCTTCGATGGTCTAGCCAAGACTCCATATCCTTATGCCACCCTCACTTCAGTTGAAGGTGGCAGTTTTCGCTAAAGTTAGAAGCAATTTTAGGAAACCCATTTGCATCCATATTATATAACTTCTTCTTATAAATGAGATACCTAGTGATTAAATAAAATATTGAAGAAAAATTAAAAGAGGAAAATCAATTATTTATAAAGTGAATGAGTACCTTTTTATTTATCTCTTGTGATACATTTTCACTTAGTAATGTTCTTTTAATATTTTCCAATGATTATGATTTATATGTTTTCATGATATATTTGATAAAGTATAATTTTTAAGGTTTTGTGTTTTATTTTTATTTTCATTTAACTAATAATATTTTTAAATGAGATTTATTTTATTTCTATTTTTATTTAATTGGCAATGTATTTATATGATATTTGTTAAGATACAATTTAGTGTAATGTTTTTAACAACATTTTAAAGTTAGAGAATTGCATATTCCACAATTCAGAAGAATGATTAAAATGAATTCAGATATTCTATAACAAGTTCAAAAAAGTAAGACATGCAACACGTTAATATCTAAGAAGTTAATGTTTTCATATGATATTTTTGGGAAACATTTTATGTTAATCTTTATTGTGATTTATATTTTTGTATAAATATTAATTTTACTATTATGGAATAAGTTATGATGAGGATAATTTGGTTAATATTGATAAATGTGTATAACCATTCGAAAAACAAAAGTAAATTGAAATTGTATGACTTCATGAATATGAGTAACATTATGTGAATATAAAGCTTTATTATTACATTTTAGACACAATGAGGTTTATATAGTTAATTAAGGGAGGATAAAGGAATTTGGAACCTTATTTAGTGCTACAAGGGCAATGGAATATAGATACGACGAATAAATAGTTGTAATGTGTGGGAAAATAAATTTTAGTGATTATTTTATGTATTATTTGTCTTTTATACTTGTCCTCATAATATAATCTTTTGTGTGATTAATGAGAGTAGCAACTTGGTAATCGTGGCCAATATTAACAACTATATTCTAACAATTATTTCTTTATATTAAAATATGATTTATTCAGTCAAATCTAATTGTTATATTATAACGACTAAATTTTTTCTCCATCTATTTAACTCGATGCTAATATCTAGTCCTTTATATTGTCCTAGTGATGAACAACACTAGATGGTTCGAAACATGCCGAAAAAACTCTGATGATGCGATTTTTACTGAAAGTTTTCTTAGTTTTCATGATCATGGCAGAGTCTGAAAATGCAATTCCAGTTGATATGAATGATGTGTTGAAATATAAAATGGATTCAAGATGGTTGTTGATCCTAACTCCTAATTAATGGTTATTGGATTTTCTTTCTTTGAGGATGTTGCATTTTGAAGATAGGAAGAATGGAGATAAAAGCCTAAACATGGACATTAAGAAAAGGACATCAAAGATGATGTAACATACAATCACATAATATGTTAAACTGATCGACGTAACATGTGGTAGTAAAGAAGACACTATTCATTCAAGTAACATGTGGAGATGATCAGTAAATTATCATGGATATTCCATTGGAAGAATTCACCATAATAGATCTAACAAATACTGATTTTTTTACTGCGAATATTAATTCCTTTTAGATGTCAGATTCTTTATTTATTGTTTGTATGCTTAAATATAAATTAGCTGAAATTCAAGAAATATAGAGTGAAAATAAATACATACAATAACCAAAATAAGCACAATTTTTCCCTTGGGAAACCCTTATGGGAGAAACCTATCTAGAAGGTGAGGTTGCTTTGATTTCTATTCTCTAGTATTGGGAAAAAGTGTAGATACAAAGAAAGAGGTACTCTTTATAGAGTTACCTGAGACCTATGGCTTATAAAGTTTCTACAAAATATCAAGCCCTTTTTATTCTCTCTAACATCCCACTCCCAATTTCTTTGCTCAAATATGGAAGATAATATAATAACATGAAATGTAACCCCTACTCCTCCTACTGGCCTAGTATTTAACATAACCCAATAACTAACTATATGAAATGTTTGACTCCCTCAAACCTCAACTAGAGTTACGATTTTGGACCTTCTAGAGTCCTTTTTAAATTCCACACATGGCCAGCCCCATATGCATGGGTAACGGGGATTAACATGGCATTGAATTGTACCATGGTGGTCAGTATGGTATATCAACTTGCTAGAGGCATACATTTTGTATAAAAACTTCAAGTACCCAATGGTATCGCAGAAACGATATTTTTTACCATAGACAAAATAGTTTAATGCCTCAAAATTCCTCTGGAAGAATTCGTACATAAATTTTTCAAATCAGGACCCATTAATAAAAAAATACCATACAAGTTGATTCATTTCATTCTTCCACTCTGAAAGAATTGAGATAGATGAAGAACACTATAATAATTGAATATGAAATAAGAGAAATTATAAATGAGAAATAGTATCGCAATTCTCTAAATTACATATGAATGAAGTCAAAATTAGAACAAACTTACCCCTCAAAGAATACAAACCTATGAGAAGATAGAAAAATAAGTATAAAGAAATGGGGTTTTAAGAAACGAATGATGATAACCTATTGCAATGCTCATAACCATGAAAAATCTATAATGATGAGATAAACATAAAAGAGTAATATATAGATATATAAAATTAAATATGCGGAAGTTTCTCAAACAAGTGTAAGAAATCAACCAAAACATGATGGAGGCTTTTGTAGTTAGGGAATGGTCATGATGAAATAACTTAGCACTCTATTTTTATATTGTCAATAAGCATGTGGCAAGTGGTTGTGGAATCACATATGTGATAAAAGAAAGAAACTATGTAAACTAATGAGAAAACACTTAGCATGAAGTGTATGAAGGAATGTTGTGAGAAATTCTATAATGAGAGTTTGAGAAGGATTATGCACAATTGACAAAACTAGTGATTACCTAGAATTGGAAATGGGGCTATCATGAGGAACACATGCCCACAATAATGTGTGCTTGTTCTTATGAGTTCACACATGTTCCTTGTTGTCTAGGCTCTGTAAGGCCCAAGCTACCAACTAGGACCCCAACGAGGCTACATGATTAGCATTGCTCAAAAGTGTGTGTGCATTATTAGGAAATATAATTATGTTAGTCTTATGCACTATCAAAACCTTAGTTTTGTGGAATTTGAAAACCCTACCAATGTGGAATGTGGAAACTCCAACATAGTGAGTTCAAATTTGAGTGCATAATTAAAAAATCTGAGTAAACACACCATATTGACCATGCACCACAAGTTGGTGATGTTTTTTGATGTATATTGAAGTGAAATTTGAAGACATTACTTTTGTGCAATTTGAAAACACTGCTTTTATGGAATTTGAAAACCCTCGTATTGTGGAATTTGATGGAATGGAATCATATGGATGTAATTGTTTATATCATTATGACTAATTTGTTGCCAACACTCTCTATCTCTTTATTCCCATTTACACATTTTCTAGTCTCTCTCTCTCTATTTATATTTCCCTCCCTCTCAATGTGTAACGAGAACTTCATCGACTCTCATTGAATAAATTTAATGAGCTTTCTTATCATTGGAATCTCTAACCAATAGAAAATACGACTGACAAGAACTATGACCATAGTAACTATGACATACAAGAACTATGAACTTGAGATCTTTAACCCTTAGGAACTATGATGCATAGTAACTATGACCTTGAGAACTTTGACCCTCATGAACTATGAACTCAGAAATCATTCCTTTGTTGTTCATTGTTCCCTTGTCAATTAGGAACTATGACTTTATTTTACAAGAATCATGACCATAAATTTGTCTTTATTTTTTATTTGCTGAGATCACACATAGCACACGAGAAACAACATTTGTATACCAAGAATAAAATAGAAAATTTAAAATATTATCTTAATAAAAAAATGACATATTCAAAGAATATATCTCAAAGAATTTACAACTAAAAGTAACCTTATTAACATAATGGAACAATGAGCTTATCCTAAAAAGCCATATAAATACCAAAACCTAAGAAACATTTTTACTAATAAAGTATTCCACACAATGTGAATGTATTAACCAACCACTCACATAGCCAAATCAAATATCATAATACTTAATTGAAAACCCTATTACAATGTAAAAACATGGTTTAAGTTTCTATCAAATGGGAATCTCAATGCATATGATATTGTCCACTTAGAAAAATAACCATCTATATATATATATATATATATATAGTGGATTAAAGAAGTTATAAGTTGGTGAGTATGCAATATTGACATCCAATATGTGATTAAGATGTAGTACAGTTCATGACTATAATAATAATAGTTGTAACAAGTTTTAAGTTTTGCCATGTGTGTGTGTCTATATATATATATATATATATATATATATATATATATAATTGATTTGAGATTTTATTGTATAATAATATATTATTATTTTATAAATTAAAGTAATTGTTTGTTATTAAATATAGAGAAATGAATATCTATTTTAATATTTGAATTTAAATTGTTTAATTATAATATTTTAATATATATATATATATATATATATATATATATATATATATATAATTGATTTGAGATTTTATTTTATATTAATATATTATTATGTTATAAATTAAAATAATTATTTGTTATTAAATATAGAGAAATGAATATCTATTTTAATATTTGAATTTTAAATTGTTTAATTATAATTTTTTAATAGTATATAATTAATTATTATTTATAATTTGTCTTTACCAAAAATGTTACTCCACTTGTTTATCTAGTACAAGTTAATATATTTAAAAAAATGTATAATTTAATAAATTTTATTTTATTAAGGTTATTTTGGATTTTAAATATTTTCATTATAATTATTGACTTATATAAAATAATTGAAAATTTGTTTAAATAAATTATAAATATTATGTCATTATTTCTAGTTAATAATTAAATTAAATGTTTTTAATTTCTTGAAAATTTAGGATTTACAAATTAGTTAAATTTATTATAAATTAATGATAGCTATTGTTAAAGTAATAATCTACAGATAAATTACTAGTAATATGAAATTTTAAAAAATAAAAGATTAATTATAGAGTTTTTGAATTATTATATATAAAAATAAAAATAAAAATTTATGGTATTATTATAATAATATTAAGAGGAGTGAAATGATCTTTTGGATGTATAATGATGATGAATATGATGATTGATGCCCACTAAGGCTTATATAGTCTATCAGACCTTACGAAGGTAATAGATTAAATAGGATTCTTTAACATTTTATTTACATGCTCAAAAAGAAGTGAGAGAAACCTCAAGAAGGTTGTTAAAGGACAATAGCTATAGTGGTAGCTAGCGGGTTTAATTCCCCATCCATCTGAGTTCTATTATTTGAAGGCTTGCTAGATTGTGTGGAAAAAAATGAATAAGCTGAAATGTGCACGACTAGTAATTCGTATAAGCTTGAAAGGGATCGAATGTGAGTATAAGGTGGACAATCTAAGAGAAAAAAATTAATGTGACTATAAGATGGACAATCTAAGAGAAAGTGTTTTAATGTGAGTACAATATTCAACCCTCAGGCTTGGTGGCAAATTCTTTCATGTGAATATAAGATGGACAATCTAAGAGAAATTGTTTTTTATCTTCAACCCTCCTATTATTGGTGACAAAATCTTTCATCCCAAGGTGTTTTGAGAATTCATCAGTTCCTACACAAGTGACAAGCTCTTTCATCCCATGGTGTTTCGAGAATTCACCAATGCCTAATTTCACTATGAAACACATGAGAATTAGTTCTAATATTGGAAATGTTCATTTTCATCTTAACACTAGTCAAGACATAGAGATAATTTTGGTTTTCGAGATGGGCGTTGATCACCTCCTTATAATATTGCACTTTCGTTTTTTCCTTCCAACTCTTTATTTTCCCACAATTTATCTTTAAATTTGGAAGCAATATTATTTTTGATATTATCTAAATTATACAAGATGATCTCCTCTTTATTCTCCGATGGTCTAGCCAAGACTCCGTATCCTTATGCCACCCTCACTTCAGTTGAAGGTGGCGGTTTTCGCTAAAGTTAGAAGCAATTTTAGGAAACCCATTTGCATCCATACTATATAACTTCTTCTTATAAATAAGATACCTAGTGATTAAATCAAATATTGAAGAAAAATTAAAAGAGGAAAATAAATTATTTATAAAGTGAATGAGTACCTTTTTATTGATCTCTTGTGATACATTTTCACTTGGTAATGTTCTTTTAATATTTTCCAATGATTATGATTTATATGTTTTCATGATACATTTGGTAAAGTATAATTTTTAATGTTTTGTGTTTTATTTTTATTTTCATTTAACTAATAATATTTTCAAATGAGATTTATTTTATTTCTATTTTTATTTAATTGGCAATGTATTTATATGATATTTGTTAAGATATAATTTAGTGTAATGTTTTTAACAACATTTTAAAGTTAGAGAATTGCATATT
This sequence comes from Pinus tabuliformis, assembly GCA_031772625.1. Taxonomy (NCBI): domain Eukaryota; kingdom Viridiplantae; phylum Streptophyta; class Pinopsida; order Pinales; family Pinaceae; genus Pinus; species Pinus tabuliformis. The sequence continues at coordinate 875,062,170 of CM062814.1, read as the reverse complement.
CCACAATTCAGAAGAATGATTAAAATGAATTCAAATATTCTATAACAAGTTCAAAAAAGTAAGACATGCAACACGTTAATATCTAAGAAGTTAATGTTTTCATATGATATTTTTGGGAAACATTTTACATTAATCTTTATTGTGATTTATATTTTTGTATAAATATTAATTTTACTATTCTGGACTAAGTTATGATGAGGATAATTTGGTTAATATTGATAAATGTGTATAACCATTCAAAAAACAAAAGTAAATTGAAATTGTATGACTTCATGAATATGAGTAACGTTATGTGAATATAAAGCTTTATTATTACATTTTAGACACAATGAGGTTTATATAGTTAATTAAGGGAGGATAAAGGAATTTGGAACCTTATTTAGTGCTACAAGGGCAATGGAATATAGATACGACGAAAAGATAGTTTTAATGTGTGGGAAAATAAATTTTAGTAATTATTTTATGTATTATTTGTCTTTTATACTTGTCCTCATAATATAATCTTTTGTGTGATTAATGAGAGTAGCAACTTGGTAATCGTGGCCAATATTAACAACTATATTCTAACAATTATTTCCTTATATTAAAATATGATTTATTCAGTCAAATCTAATTGTTATATTATAACGACTAAATTTTTTCTCCATCTATTTAACTCGATGCTAATATCTGGTTCTTTATCTTGTCCTAGTGATGAACCACACTAGATGGTTCGAAACACGCCGACAAAACTCTGATGATGCGATTTTTACTGAAAGTTTTCTTAGTTTTCATAATCATGGCAGAGTCTGAAAATGCAATTCCAGTTGATATGAATGATGTGTTGAAATATAAAATGGATTCAAGATGGTTGTTGATCCTAACTCCTAATTAATGGTTATTGGATTTTCTTGCTTTGAGGATATTGCATTTTGAAGATAGGAAGAATGGAGATAAAAACCTAACCATGGACATTAAGAAAAGGACATCAAAGATGATGTAACATACAATCACATAATATGTTAAACTAATCGACGTAACATGTGGTAGTAAAAAAGACACTATTCATTCAAGTAACATGTGGAGATGATCAGTAAATTATCATGGATATTCCATTGGAAGAATTCACCATAATAGATCTAACAAATACTGATTTTTTTACTGCGAATATTAATTCCTTTTAGATATCAGATTCTTTATTTATTGTTTGTATGCTTAAATATAAATTAGCTGAAATTCAAGAAATATAGAGTGAAAATAAATACACACACTAACCAAAATAAGCACAAGTTTTTCCCTTGGGAAACCCTTATGGGAGAGACCTATCTAGAAGGTGAGGTTGCTTTGATCTCTATTCTCTAGTATGGAAAAAGGTGTAGATACAAAGAAAGAGGTACTCTTTATAGAGTTACCTAAGACCTATGGCTTATAAAGTTTCTAAAAAATATCACATCGTTTTTATTATCTCTAACATCCCACTCCCAATTTCTTTGCTCAAATATGGAAGATAATATAATAACATGAAATGTAACCCCTACTCCTCCTAGTGGCCTAGTATTTAACATAACCCAATAGCTAACTATATGAAATGTTTGACTCCCTCAAACCTCAACTAGAGTTACGATTTGGACCTTCTAGAGTCCTTTTTAAATTTCACACATGGCAATCCCCATATGCATGGGTAACGGGGATTAACATGGCATTGACTTGTACCATGGTGGTCAGTATGGTATATCAACCTGCTAGAGGCATACATTTTGTATAAAAACTTCAAGTACCAGATGGTATCGCAGAAACGATATTTTTTACCATAGACAAAATAGTTTAATGCCTCAAAATGCCTCTGGAAGAATTCATACATAAATTTTTCAAATCAGGACCCATTAATAAAAAAATACCATACAAGTTGATTCATTTAATTCTTCCACTCTGAAAGAATTGAGATAGATGAAGAACACTATAACAATTGAATATGAAATAAGAGAAATTATAAATGAGAAATAGTATCGTAATTCCCTAAATTACATATGAATGAAGTCAAAATTGGAACAAACTTACCCCTCAAAGAATACAAACCTATGAGAAGATAGAAAAATAAGTATAAAGAAATGGGGTTTTAAGAAATGAATGATGATAACCTATTGCAATGCTCATAACCATGAAAAATCTATAATGATGAGATAAACATAAAAGAGTAATATATAGATATATAAAATTAAATATGCGGAAGTTTCTCAAACAAGTGTAAGAAATCAACCAAAACATGATGGAGGCTTTTGTAATTAGGGAATGGTCATGATGAAATAACTTAGCACTCTATTTTTATATTGTCAATAAGCATGTGGCAAGTGGTTGTGGAATCACATATGTGATAAAAGAAAAAAACTATGTAAACTAATGAGAAAACACTTAGCATGAAGTGTATGAAGGAATGTTGTGAGAAATTCTATAATGAGAGTTTGAAAAGGATTATGCACAATTGACAAAACTAGTGATTACATAGAATTGGAAATGGGGCTATCATGAGGAACACATGCCCACAATAATGTGTGCTTGTTCTTAGTCGTTCACACATGTTCCCTGTTGTCTAGGCTCTGTAAGGCCCAAGCTACCAACTAGGACCCCAACGAGGCTACATGATTAGCATTGCTCAAAAGTGTGTGTGCATTATTAGGAAATATAATTATGTTAGTCTTATGCACTATGAAAACCTTATTTTTGTGGAATTTGAAAACCCTACCAATGTGGAATGTGGAAACTCCAACATAGTGAGTTCAAATTTGAGTGCATAATTAAAAAATCTGAGTAAACACACCATATTGACCATGCATCACAAGTTGGTGATGTTTTTTGATGTATATTGAAGTGAAATTTGAAGACATTACTTTTGTGCAATTTGAAAAAAAACTGCTTTTATGGAATTTGAAAACCCTCGTATTGTGGAATTTGATGGAATGGAGTCATATGGATGTAATTGTTGTTTATATCATTATGACTAATTTATTGCCAACACTCTCTATCTTTTTATTCCAATTTACAGATTTTCTAGTCTCTCTCTCTCTCTATTTATATTTCCCTCCCTCTCAATTTTTAACGACAACTTCATTGACTCTCATTGAATAAATTTTATGAGCTTTCTTATCATTGGGATCTCTAAAAATAGAAAATACGACTGACAAGAACTATGACCATACTAACTATGACATACAAGAACTATGAACTTGAGATCTTTAACCCTTAGGAACTATGATGCATAGTAACTATGACCTGGACAACTTTGACCCTCATGAACTATGAACTCAGAAATCATTCCTTTGTTGTTCATAGTTCCCTTGTCAATTAGGAACTATCACTTTATTTTACAAGAATCATGACCATAAATTTGTCTTTATTTTTTATTTGCTGAGATCACACATAGCACACGAGAAACAACATTTGTATACCAAGAATAAAATAGAAAATTTAAAATATTATCTTAATAAAAAAATGACATATTCAAAGAATATATCTCAAAGAATTTACAACTAAAAGTAACCTTATTAACATAATGGAACAATGAGCTTATCCTAAAAAGCCATATAAATACCAAAACCTAAGAAACATTTTTATTAATAAAGTATTCCACACAATGTGAATGTATTAACCAACCACTCACATAGCCAAATCAAATATCATAATACTTAATTGAAAACCCTATTACAATGTAAAAACATGGTTTAAGTTTCTATGAAATGGGAATCTCAATGCATATAATATTGTCCACTTAGAAAAATAACCAAAAAAATAATCATCTATATATATATATATACATATACATATACATATAATTTTAACGGTATCAGGGAAAGTCATGTAAATTTTATATATATATATATATATATAGTGGATTAAAGAAGTTATAATTATGTATATATATATATATATTGTGGATTAAAGAAATTATATATATATATATATATATATATATATATATATATTTTAATTTGATATTCTATTGCTTTTATAATTATGTTGAGGATCAAAGTTGACTCATTTATCTCTAGTGCTTCTTTATAATTACGATGAATATAAAAAATGATAAATTTAATTTGATGCAGCATATCCTATTGCCTTTTTATAATTATGATCAACATCAAAGTAATAAAATTAATCTAGTGCAAGGTTTATCAATGTTACCTCTTTGAGGTTAACAAGGACCGAGGCTCCATGATTATGGTTATATATTATGGTAAGGAGGGCCACGGTATGCAACGTTCGATTATCATTCCGAGCCTCTTTCTGCCCGAAAAGAAACTCCGAGATGGCGTCCCTTTCTTCCCAATCGAATGCCACCGTTTGCCCCCCAGTTACAGTGAAGTATATGAAGCTCTTCATCAATGGAGAGTTTGTAGATTCAGTTTCAGGTATTTAATTTCTTGATCCATTGTACAGTATTTTAAAGTCAAATCAAGATTTGTGTTTAGATCTTTAGGGCTGATTTATTTGTATTGTTGCAGGGAAAAAGTTCGAGACTTTGGATCCTCGAACAGGGGAAGTGATAGCGAGCGTATCAGAGGCCAGGCAAGAAGATCTGGATTTGGCTGTAAAAGCCGCTCGCGCAGCATTTGATCACGGGCCATGGCCTCGCATGTCTGGCTATGTAATAACTGTTATTAATACTGTTCCAACTTTCGCTGCATTATGTTGCTTTCTGGTTTCTTTTCTGCGTTTTTTTCTCTTTTCCCTTTCTTTATCAATATTGTTCATCTTTTGCTATATTATGTTGTTTTCTGGTTTCTTTTCTGCATTTTTTCCTCTTTTCCCCTTTCTTTTCTTCTCTTAATGGATTAGCTTGCTGCCGGTTCAGCAAAGAGGGTGCATTCTTCACAAGTTCGCGGATCTGGTGTTGCAACACAGTGAGCAGCTCGCAGTTCTCGAAACGTTCGACAATGGGAAGCCACTGGATATGGCTAGGATGATGGATTTACCTGCCTGTATCGAGATTCTACGATATAATGCTGGTGAAATATCCTGAATTAAAAGCTATGAACTTATTTGTGTGTTTGTTTTTTTCTAAGTTGGGGAGCCCTGAGCTCAACTGAATTGCGACAATATTTTAGAATCATTTAACTAGATTATTGATTTTGGGAATATTTTAGAATATTTAATACATTTTTTTGGAATATTTTGGTATAGTAAATTAATTTTAATTTTTTTAGAATATTTTGGGATTAGATATAATAAGCCAATTTTTTTAACACACTTTAGAATTCCAAAATATCCCTAAAATCCATAAAAATATTGAAAATTACCAAATTTATAAACTTCTTAAATCACCTTACCTTTTCTCAGTATTTTGAAATTCACTAATCTAAATTTGAATAATGTAAAAATGTAATAGTGCTAAATTTAAATAATCTCTTTTCAGTGTTTTGAATTCATTGATCTAAATTTGAATAATGTAATGGTACTAAATTTAAATAATGTAATGGTAATTGATATTCACACATCTAGGTTTGGATCATGTTGTGATGCATTTGGCTTTTAAAGATCTTGATAATTTTGGATCTATGAATATGTGCAGGATCAGCTGACAAGATCCATGGACTAACGTTGAAGATGAGTGGACCTTATCAGGCCTATACTTTACATGAACCCATCGGAGTTGTTGGCCAGATTATACCATGGAACTTTCCATTGCTGATGTTTTTCGCTAAGGTCGCTCCTGCATTGGCCTGCGGATGTACAGTGGTTATCAAATCTGCAGAGCAGACTCCTTTAACTGCACTTTATTGTGCACAATTAGCCAGCGAGGTATTTATATTATCATTTTAATAAGATCAAGATATTGTGGATCCAATCCAATAACTGTTTAATTGGAGTTGGTCTGTCCATAATTTGTAATTCAATTAGCCAGCGAGGTATTTATATTATCATTTTTATATTATCATTTTAATAAGATCAAGATATTGTGGATCCAATCCAATAACTGTTTAATTGGAGTTGGTCTGTCCATAATTTGTAATTGTAGGCAGGAATGCCCCCTGGGGCTCTTAATGTGCTCTCTGGCTTTGGTGAAACTGCTGGTGCTGCCATGAGCAGCCACATGGATATTGATAAGGTAAGCTCATACATTGATGGCAAATGCTATAATTTTTTCATTTAGGGATCATTGGTTCATGAAATGAATACGGTGAAAGAGTATGAAGGGTTTGTAACTCCCTGTTGGATTGTACTCAGATATCATTTACAGGGTCAACTCAAGTTGGGCGACTTATTATGGAGGCTGCTGCAAAGAGCAACTTGAAGCCTGTGACATTAGAATTGGGTGGAAAATCCCCTCTCATTGTTATGGAGGACGCTGATATTGATGAAGCTGTGGAACTTGCCCATCTAGCAGTATTTACCAACATGGTGACTATACAAAAATATTAGATTGAGCAAATGGTATTGCATTGCATCAAGTATGTTGTTTTGATATTTATGTCATCAAATTTGTGCAGGGACAACTCTGCGTGGCAGGTTCACGGGTGTTTGTTCAAGAAAGCATTTATGATGAATTTGTGAAGAAAGCAGTGGAAAGAGCAAAGAAGCAAGTGGTCGGAGACCCTTTTAAGTCTGGTGTCCATCAAGGCCCTCAGGTAAGCAATGCATGCACCTTTCTCATAGATTGCAATGTGTAGAAACTTGCAGTACACTTCGGTCGTGTGAGTTTGTCTGGTCAAAGGTTCAACTCCAATGTCTTGTGCTTTCACCTTTCTCAGCTACTTGAGAAGCCCATCCACTAAGATTGAATATTTTGTAGTTTTCTTTTTTTCGAATATAGATTCTAGAATATTATGTCAAGTAATTTAAGAGTGTAACTTGCTCCCACTTTAAAATAGTTTTCTTAGTAAATTTGATAAACACCCAATTCTAGGTTAAAGAACTAGTTTATATTTTATTTTATTTTTACAATAAATTATTAATTTGACTTTTATTATAATATTTAAAAATATATATATTTTAGATATTTTTATAAAAATAATATAAATTATTAATTAATTAATAATAATAATAATAATATGATTTGAAATGGTCAATCTAGATGTTCAACGCTGGTATCGATGCTCAAATATACTTCTATTAATATTCCATTTCATGACATTATTTGGGGAGAACCAACAAAATCTGACTATTAAGCTAAATGGAATAAATAAAAAAGACAGTGGCGTGATTTCATATATGTGCTTTGGTTTGGAATAAGAACACAAATAGAGTATCTCATCTTCCGCCAATTCTCTCTCTTAATAATTATTAACTTATTTCCATGTCTATGTCTATATTCTATATAGGATGGTTATGGAATAAATTATAGTAACTTTATGATAAACTATAGTAACTTTATGGAGGACCACTTGGCAAAGTAATTTATTTTCTGAGCGGGATAACTTTGGACAGCCTGTATTTACTTCTTATAAGAAGTTTAAATATTTTTATTGGGTGTATTTTATGGTTTCGAAAGATGACACTTACACGATTTATATGTGATAACTTTTATTTTTTCTTTTCAGATCGACCAGTTGCAATTTGAAAAAGTGCTGAAATATATTCAATATGGAAAAGATGAAGGAGCTAATTTAGTGACTGGAGGTAGCTGTTTAGGTGGTCCAGGATTTTATATTGAAACTACAATATTCTCTGATGTTCAGGTGACTTGAATTTAATTTATATTCAATCAATATTTATATAAAAATATTATATTATAAATATATTTTTATATTATGAATATAGTTTCTAGATATTTATTATTTTAAAATATTTTGCAGGATGATATGAAGATTGCACAAGATGAAATTTTTGGACCAGTGATGTCTATTTTGAAATTCAAGTAAGAATTCAGATTTTTTGTTTTTATCTTTACTGATGAATACATTACATGATATATAATAAAATAATTTACAATTTTGAATCTTTTTATATGTTTCAAAGATTAATTTGTATATATTATTATTAATTTATATAAAAGTTTATAATATTTTTATTTTTATTATTTTTTAAAAAATAATTAATATATATTATATAGTATATATCTGTAATTTTGAAATTAATAAAGTTATTGATTTGTGTAATGCAGGACTATAGATGAAGCCATAGAAAGAGGAAATAAAACAATTTATGGTTTGGGAGCTGGAATTGTTACTAAAAACATAAATGTGGCTAATAGATTTACTAGATCTTTGCGTGCTGGAATGGTATGGATCAATTGTTACCTTCTAGGGAGTGGAGACTGTCCAATTGGTGGATACAAGATGAGCGGAATTGGGAGAGAATATGGATCTAATGGCCTTGAAAATTATTTACAAGTCAAATGCATCATTACTCCACTTCAAGAATCTCCTTGGTTATAAGAGCTTCTTATGACTTTTTATGTTATTTTATATTATTGTGTGGTATATAACTATTGCAATTTTAAACTTGTTTCTGATTTTAAATAAATTTATAAAATTACATGTTTTTATTGTTTTACTTTTTTTATCTTATTGAAAATTTTCTATGTAACTTATACATTTATAATTTTATAATTTTACTAGTTGTATTTATATTTTAAAAAAAATTATAATTTGTTTTTATAAGTGTATTGATCATATTTTAATGTTTGTGTATTTTAAAACTATATGTGAGCTTTGTCTATTCTCTATTTGAGTGCATTCAACCATAACTAGCATCAACATTCAAAAGCATGTCAACTCTTCTACTATGATAGCATTCTTCAATGAAAAGGAAATATACTGAATAAAATCCAATTCCATGACGCTAAGTGTCATTTCTATGTGTGCCCATTTACTCATTTAAGAAAGAAGTAAGAATGTCCATGGTTATACAATAAGAAGTGGATTTGAATCTATTGTTGTGGGCATGAGGTTTGTAAACATGTATGTAAAATGTGTGGGGTTTTAACATCCACCATAAATTGTCTTAAAGAATGCGTAAATGAAATATTATATAATGGAATGAAAACATTGTGTTATATGGCTTTGCACATATTCCTTTGCTTGATGAATGTAGTCTTGAGGTTGGTGTCACACCTATAACCATCACTCTTTTATCAAATGTCTATTATTTTCCTTTAACAATGGTAATTACAATATGTTTATATATTTTTACATAGATGGTATTGGACAACATTGCATGAAAAACATGGAGTATAATCATGGGAATGTCAAAATAAATGCTAAAATCAGTGATAATGAGATTATTGGTGAAATATATTTAGGCCTATTACCATTCCTATAATGATTTTACATAGCCCATGCTTTCATAACTATGTGAGAATATTTTCCGACCAACCTTTTGCATGCACCCAATGATTGGTTTAAAAATTTAAAGGAGGAAGGTGGCTTTATTTAAGGAATATGATGGAAAATGGAAGAGTTCTAAGGGTGACACTCGGTAATGCAATTACCAAGATACGTGCACTTTTCTCATTCCATTTGGTGGAATCATAACCCTTCCCATGCTCTAATGATATAAAATACCATGGATATTCCATTCGAACAATTAGTCAAAATAGATTCACTATGTTGATTAATTTTCCCTTTAGATTTAAAATTTAGCTATTAATTGATTTTGTACTTAAATAAACAAGACAATTGAAATCAAATAAATAGAGAATACAAAGAAATACACACACCATCTACAATAAGCACAAGTTTTACACTAGGAAACCCTTACAGGTGAAAACCTTGCTAGAAGGTGAGGTTGCTCTACTCTCTTTTATCTAGTATGAAAATGGTGCAAGTTCAAGGAAAGAGGTACTTATATGGGGCTATCTAAGACCTGTCACCTATAATGTTGTTATAGAATCATAAGCCCCTATAATATGCTTTCTAACTTCATACTCCTAGTTTCTTTTCTCAACTATGGAATATAATACATTAGCATAGAATGGAACCCCTACTCCTAGTGGCATGATATTTAACCTAGCTTGATAGCCAACTATGTGTAAGGTTTGACTCCCCAACCTCAAATAGAGTCTTATTAAAAGTACATATGTGGCTAACCCCATATACATGAGTAACGGAGTTTGACGTGGCATCCACTCATACCATGGTGGTCAATATGATAAGTTAACTTGCAAGAGGAATAAATTTTTCATACAAACTTTGTCTGTGATTCTTGCATTGTTGGAAATGTCTCTGAGTTTAGAATAGCTATAGAGGGTAAGGAATAATAGAGATCTTTGGGATAAAAAAAAACCTTTTAATTCCTCAAAATCACTCTAGAAGGTTTCATAGCCCAATTCTCCAAACAAGGACCACACAATGAAAATGACCTTGCAAATTGATTCCTCAAATGTTTCCACTCTGAAAGCATCAATATAGATGAAAAATAATATAATGATATAATATAAATCATCTACACAACCATTTTGGACCAATATATATTATATTCCATAAAAAATATTTGCATAGACTTAATCCATAATATCTTTCTTAACGCATGGCCCATATATGTATATTTACATCATGCATTCTTAGTCATTCACTAGTTAGGCATCAGCTTTGATATCCACTTTAATAATATAATATTTACATCAATTACATAATGTAATCCAATACATTATGAGAGTCAAAACTCGAGCATTAAATTTCTTACCCCTTGGTATAGTCATATCTTAGTGGTGCTAAAAATTAGAATAAAATGGGTATGTATCCTTCATGACACCCTCCAAATCCCATGTAGTCTCATAGGGACCAAAATGTTTCCATTGCAACCTTACCTATTTGATGGATCTATTTCTACGTAATGTTACTTTTCTATTAGTGATGCACAATGGCTTTTTTTAAAACTCTCTTATGGTTTCATCTAGATAACATATCAATCAATCATATGTGTGTGGTCATCATTAACATATTTTAAGCAAGGAAACATGTAAAAACATCATTATATTTATGTTAGTAGGAAATGAAATTTTATGGAATATTCCCTATCCTATCAATTACTTCAAATGGCCTACAATATCTTAGTGTTAGATTGTCACAATTTCCAAGTTTTAAGGAACTCTTCTTTGGCTTTAGTTAGAGAAAAATATTATCCTTAACATGGAATTATCTATGCACTCTATTTTGATTTGGATATATTTATGTATATCTTGGGATTCCTTTAAATTTTACATAATTTTAGCAACTTCCTTATCCATTCCCTTAACAATTTCTAGCCTAAGCACTGATTATTGAATTATCCTAGATCATTGATGTCCTATATCTTCTACCATATAAAGATTAAAATGGGCTCATTTTCAATGATTCTTGATGCCCATTGTTATACGAGAACTCTACCAAGTGTAGATAGTATTCCTATGTATATGGTTTGTGCATCATATACATGATCTAAAATTAGTTCTTCAAGCTTCAATACTAATTCATTACATTTAAAAAGTCTCTCAATTTATCACACTTGCATAAATCAAATGTTCAAGAACAATAAACAACCAATTAAATAACCACAATACTCAACCAATTGATAATGGAATTCGCCAGAAGGCTATGTTTTTGGGTCTACATCAATCCACTAACCAACTTTAATGATTCTCCTTCAAAAAAAGGATTTTCCTTTTACAAAAAGGGATGAAGATTCACAATCAATCCTACAACTTACTTTCCCCCCTTTCCAAAGGAAAAATGGATTCATGAGAAAGCATTCCACATATTTTCTATCCTTTACACTGGGAAAGTGAATCCATAGGAAAGAATAAAATTTTCTTCCTCTCCTATTGTAACGTTGCCTCCTCTCACATCTACCCACTTTCACAGGCTTACCCAGGGTAAACATGAGATGCAGGGTTACTATGATATGACTCAACCTCCTAGATGACCTTAAAGAAATGGAGTTGACACAACTACACCTTACTAACCCTCCTCGGGTGCCACAGGATCCCCAGGAGTAACCCAACCCCTCCAAGTGTCCAATCCCTTAGAAAACTCACCTTTTCCCTAACCTAGAGCCCCAGTCGCTCCATTTCCAAGGCCTCCATCTGACTATGGGTTCCCATTTGCTCCCATAGGCCTGCATCGGTGCAACTGTAGCCTTTTTCTGCTAGTATTGAGCCAGCGACTATGAGAATTAAGGCTACTTTCTAAGGTTGGGGCTTAGCCTCTGCCCAGAAAGATATGAAACTTCCAAAACTCATAAAAGACATGAAGACAATACTTGCAAACAAAAACTAGAATTAGGACTTGACCTGACCATCCCCAACCAGGACTGTCATTTTGTCAAACACTTGGTCGATATGCCACCTTGATCAGGTGCTCAAAATTATGCTCAAAAATCAAAGTGTCAGAATCTTGTTAAATTTATCTTCAGATCGAAGAGCTCGTCATTCTAATTCCAACAGTGTGAACGACACTCAAATTCGAGTTCGTATGCAAAAGTTAGAGCAAGTCAATGTTCAGGTTTGACTTGCTCACATGGTAATATTGGATGATGTGGCAAGGTCCATCAGCGCATAAGGAGGCACCAAGTGGTAGGTCTCCATTGGCCCCCGCATTTCACAAATCGCAATTGCATGCGAGTCGACGTTAAAAGTCAACCCCCAAGGAGCGAAAGGTTGCGATGCGATAAGGTAGGTTGAAAGACATTCAAATATCGGACATAGGTGCAATGCGATGGATCACAATCGTAGATTGGTGAAGGGAAGACTTTACGAATAATCAGCCACCAACAGGTACTAGGTTGATATGTCATCACACATCACATATCGCACGACACTACATAGTTGGTCCTAACAGGTTCAGGTTGCTGCAAATCGCAACAGGGCAGAGTCTTACAGACCTTAAGACCATCGGAACTCTGCCGATTGCAATATCCTGGATGTGATAAGTTATGAGATGCAGTTTAATGTCCCGTTGGGTCCGCCAATATCCCAATCACACATTGCCGCTTTTTTCACAGATCATAAGCCTGTAGAACTCCGCTGATTGTGATTTGTGATGGGATTTCTGATTGCAATTTGCGATGTACAGTTGGCCGACACAATATGGCTAGCCACGTGGTGAAATTTTTGCTCAGTTAGAGCATTTTTGGGGCTAATTTGTAGGATCATGCAAGAAATGGGGCAATTTGTTGAGTGAGTAGTGGGAAAACTAGAAGAAGTCATAACTCCTTCAGTTATCCACCAAATTGGATGCAAAAAGAGGCTAGATGGCCATTTTTGAACATTCTGGGCTCATTGGAGTAGGTTTCAGAACCATTTGATCATTGTAAATACAAATTTTTACACTTTTGAGCATAATAGAGAGGCCTAAGCCATTGGAAGCTAGACCAAGGAGACGTAGCCCAGGAGGGGTGAACTCCTTTATCATGTGCTTGTTGTAATGTATTTTTGATGATGTTTTATACATGTTCATGTTGTTGTTCAGTTTGTGATTTATGTTAATTTGCTCATAAAATTAACATAAAAACTCTTCATTTCACTTGTAAAAATTAATGAATCCTTAAGTGAAATGAAAGCATTTGTTTATAATCTGAGAAAGATCTTAGCACTGCAAACTAATATTCTAAATCAGATCAATTTGCTATCAGACCACTAGGTTTTGCTTTGTGATAGAAGGACTTAATTGCTTGCAAGTTTATGTCATGCTTACAAGGTTAAAACACAAAAGAGGTAAAGGAAAGCTAGTTGGAAGCCCTAAAGTTGGGTCAAGGGGAAGAAGAGCAAGGATGCCACAATCTCCAACACCACGTCAACCTCAAGTTGCAGTTGACACTCCATAGATAATTTCTCATGAAGGAGAACCTACAAACATGACAGAAGATGAGAAGACCTTCAAAAAGGCTTTATTTGATATGACATAGATGGTAAAGGTCCTCTATGAAGAGAGGAATAGAAGGTTGCAAGGAGAAAGTTCCAAACCTCCTAAAGGAGAAGGTTCTTTAGGAGGAGGTAATGGAAAAGGAGGTAATGGGAATGGAGACAAACCTCCACCCTATCCACCATCTTCTTCATCTTCTTCTTCACAAGCATCTTCACACTCTTCCACTAATACAACCCTTACTCATACTCATCATCATTCTTCAAAAGGAACTGGTAAATCGGCTTTTTAAGAACTTGATGTTAAATTCAAGTTTCCCATTATAATGGTGAAGTGAATGCAGAGAAGCTTGATAATTGGATCTGTCTGTTGGAGGTCTATTACAGGATTCAAAACCTTCAAGACGATGACATAAAGACTTAGTTAGCTTCCTTTGAGAATGGAGGGTGCAGCACGAGTATGGTGGGAATCAAGGACCCAAGAAGAGACTAAAAAACATGTTAAGATCTCTATTTCCTGGAATGATTTCATTGCTGCAATTAAAAGGAAATTCTACCCTCTAGCTTATATGCAGAAAGTCATCATGAATTGGGAGAACTTTAGACATGTTAAAGGTCAAAATGTGCAAGATTGCACCCAAGAATTCAGAAAAAAGGTCTTTGATGTTAGGAATAGATCTGTAATCACATGACACTTTGCTAAAGCACATAGGGGGTTTACACAGTTACCATAGGCATACTATCTTAATGTTTAATCCCAGTAATATAGATTATGTGTGTGTGCAATCCACTCATCTTGAGGGAGGAGGGAAAAACACCCCAAAAGAGGGTAGTAAAAAACCATTTGAGGGTAAAGAGAAAGGAAAGGGTTTTAAGGGAAAGAAAAATGCATTCATTAAAAAGGAAGGAGAGAAAACAATCTGTAAACATTGTTCCAAAGAGGGTCATGATGAGGCTCACTATTGGAAGCTTCATCTCGAAATGAAACCAAAGAAATTCAACAACAAAGGAAAAGAAAAGGCAAATGCAATCACTCAAGAAGAGGATTTGAGATCTGAATCGGTTGATGAAACAAAAATCACAACCATGGGGTTTCAAGGAAAGGAATCCATTTCCAGCACTAGTTCTTCAAACTCACAAAATGAAACTCCAAACGAAAAGAGGAGAATAGAATTGTTTCACATAAGTGCAATATTGAGACATAAAAAAAATTGATACAATGTTTGATAGCGGCTCTCAAGCCAATCTTATCTCTGAAAACATTGTCAAGAGTTTAAATCTAGAAATTGTTCCACATGATAAATCGTATTCAGTTGGATGGGTATCTGACATTGTGCAATTGCAAGTTACGAGAAAGTGTAAACTGAAATTCGCAATCACTGCAAAATTCATAGATGAGGTGGAGCTTGAAGTTGTGACGTTAGATATCTATGGAATTGTTTTGAGTAGTTTGTACCTTTATGACAAAAAAGTTATTTTCCATTGACATGAAAACAAATATCACATATTCAAAAATGGAGTAGAATATATTGTGAGAGATCACACCAAAAAAACAAATCTTTTGATTGTTAATGCAGGGCAGATGAAAAGACTAGTGAATTCGAGCAAGAATTTTGTGCTTCTCATGATCAAACTCGAGAATGATATTGATTATGAAGTGTTTGATGGTTGTAATTTGAATTTGAAAATTGATTTGGTTGATGCTGTTAACCAATATGATGAAATGTTTCAGGAATCAAAGGGATTACTTCCTAAGAGGGGAATCCAACCTGAGATTCTATTATAGCAAAAGTGTCTTCTTCCTAAGATTGGCATGTACAGGATGTCAGTGATGGAAAGCACAGGAATTGAGATGCAAATCCAAATAGTTTTGAATAACAGGATCATTTGGCCTACTCCTTTACCATGTAGTGCACCTCTTGTTTTGGCACCCAAGAAGAATGGTAAGCATTTCCTTGAATGGGATTCAAGAAGTGGTTTTCATCAAAGTAGATTTGTTGAAGGAGATATAGGGAAGATGACATTCAAAACCAGGGAAGGTTTGTTTGAATGTATTGTTATTATTTTTGGTTTTTTCCATGCTCCTACTACTTTTACGCATATGAAGAAAGATGTGTTGAAGCCATTTCTAGACAAGATAGTCTATTTGGATGGAATTTTCATTTTTAGAAAATTTGAACATGTCATGTGTGAGAAAAAAATACTTGATTTCATATGTCAAGAATATTTGTTTCTGAAGATGTCAAAGTATATGTTGGATAAAGATTATTTTATGTACTTAAGTCATGAAATTGGTTCTTCCAAGTGTGTTCAGGTTCCCAAAGTATTTTGGTAGTTTGCGTGGGACGTGGAGAAGGTGAGATGAAGCTAGACGTCTCCAATATTGATGCCATAACAGTCTGTGGTGGTATTGGCTCAATTTTTGCAGACACAGGTGAAGGAATCATACATCCCCGCGAAGCCACAGATGCCTTTGCTCTGCTCATAATTTACGCAGGTAGGCTCAAGATATTCATTTGGATAAGAGGTTTTTTGGGAGCAGCACGATGTTGGAGGAGAAATTTTGTTAATTTTTCTTATATTGTAGTTCATTTTCATTCATTGGTAGTTGTGCAAAAGGTCTTCCAGTGGAGAGGCAAACAACAAGAGGCATTTGATGGTTTAAGACAAGAGATTGGTTTAGCCTTTACACTTTCTTTTCTAAACTTGAAAAATTCATTTAATTTTTAGGTTGTTGTATGTGACTATGCCATGGGCACAGTCTTTTTTCAATTTGGTAAGCCCATTTCTTTTCATTCATAAATTTTCAATGATAAAGTGTTTATGTTGTAGCGACAAAGGAACTTTCATTGGATGGGTATTCCACTTGGTTAAAAGGTATAAGAAAGGTATAAGTGACAAGTTTGTTGATGTACTTTCTTGGCCTATAGTTTGTATAACTATTTTCCTCAAGCATCATTTTGTTTTCAGAAAAATACATACTTTCAAGATGTATATTCAAGCTTGAGTCAAAGGAATCAATTAGAGGAATTTTTTTACCATTTGCATCATATTGTATTGTATCATATTGGTAAGAAGGATGTTACTACTGATAGTAACATGGACAAGGCCAAAGAGTTCATTGAATGAATCCAAATGGTACATCAAACAGTGTAAGAACAACTTGAAAAGGTTAAAGGCAAGTACACAGAAAGGCACAACAAGAATCGTGGAGATCACGAGTTCCAATTCAGTGATAAATGGATCGAGATTGGAAAGGTGAGGGAATTGTACCCTCACCTACAGGTCAATTGAAAGTGATATTTTTGGGTCCAAAGACTTCCTATTGGGGAGGAGTGATCAGGTGCTCAAAATTATGCTAAAAAATCAAAGTGTCAGAATCTTGTTAAATTTAGCCTCAGATCTAAGAGCTCGTCATTCTGATTCTAATGGTGCCAATGACACTCAAATCCGAGCTTGTATTCAGAAGTTAGAGCAAGTCAAAGTTCAGGTTTGACTTGCTCACATGGCAGGATTGGATGATGTGGTAAGGTCCTTTAGCGAATGAGGAGGTGCTAAGTGGCAAGTTGGCATTGGCCCTCACATTTCACAAATCGCAATCGCAGGCGGGTTGACATTAAAAATTGGCCCCCGAGTTGGGAAAGGTTGCGATTTGATAAGGCAGGAAGAAAGGCATTCAAAAATTGGTCGATGGTGCGATGCGATGGATCACAATCGTATATCAAAGGGAAGGCTTTACAGATAATCAGCCCCCAATAGGTATTGGGTTGCGATGCAATCGTACATCACATATCACACGTCACTACAGAATTGGCCCTGATAGGTTTGGGTTGCGATGCGATCTTGCAATTGCAAATCGCAACAGGGCAAAGTTTCGCATACCTTAAGACCACCAGAACTACGCTGATTTTAATAACTCACATGTGATAGGTTATGAGTTGTAGTTTAATGTCCCATCGGGTTTGCTGATATCGCAATCACACATTGCCGCTTTGTTCACAGACGATAAGCCCATAGAACTCCACCGATTATGATTTACGATGGGATTCCTGATTCCGATTTGCGATGAACAGTCGGTCGACAGAATATGGCCTGCCGCGCGGTGAAATTTTCGCCTAGTTAGCGTGTTTTAGGGGTTAATTTGTAGGATCATGCCGAAAATGGGGCAATTTGTGGAGCAAATAGTGGGAAAACTAGGAGAAGCCATAACTCCTTCAGTTATCCACCAAATTGGATGCAAAAAGAGGCTAAATGGAAATTTTTTAACATTTTGGACTCATTGGAGCAAGTTTCAGAAGCATTTGAGCATTGTAGACATAGATTTTTACAATTTTGAGCATAATATAGAGGCCCAAACCATTGGAAGCTGGACCAAGGAGACGTAGCCGAGGTGGGGTGAACTCCTTTATCATGTGCTTGTTGTAATGTATTTTTGATGATGTTTTGTACATGTTTATGTTGTTGTTCAGTTTTTTATTTATGTTAAATTTCTCATAAAATTAACATAAAAACTCTTCATTTCACTTGCAAAAATTGATGAATCCTTAAGCACAATGAAAGCATTTTGTTTATAATCTGAGGAGGATCTTAGCACTGCAAACTAATATTCTAAATCAGATCACACCTACAGGTCATGAATGCAAGTATGAACATAAGGGAGTGAAAAATTGTTTGAGGTTTATAAAGAAGGTTTTGTACCTTCTCACACTAGTTTTCATAACATCAATTAGGTCTTGCATTCATTGTTTATTCAGTTATGAGTGATAAGATGAAAAGAGCCATGAATGAGATATGTCATAAAACCAGGCTTATAACCAACATATAACCAGATAAATGTTGAATTTCCACGACCTTGGGTCTAAGTTAGAGTCTTAGAATCACTGACGCTACCAAAACAAGAATCTCAATTGTAAAAGACTTTGCACAATGGAAATATAAAGCAGTAAATCACATATGCACAAATATACAAACTTTTTAACAAAATTTTACAATATTGTACAATCTCAATATTCATTATATTAAACCAAATCTGAGTAATAAAACAGTCGATGGAATACAAAATACAATGACAAACTTCACTGCAACTTTTATGTCGTATCTTTTCCTGTCGGTCCTTCACTTCCGTACTGCTCACTAGTTGCCACTTATTCCTTCAAAGGACAACGCACCGAGACTGCAGAAGGGTTGCCACCTAACAATGTTGCATGTCACTTCTATTGCAAGTACACGGGCTCATTAATATACTCTATTGGTATGCCTAATTCCTGAGCTCCAATTTTCCTTCTAGTAGCCTCTTTCGTCCATCAAAGAGCTAATAATTAGGCTGCAATCTTCACCCAATCATGCACCAAATAATGTTCTTATTGTATGCTTCTCTAGGGCGAATTTGGGTAGCTAACACAATAAACTCCAATCATATCAATGGAAACCAATCCTACACTATCGATTATACTCCTAGGAAGACTTTTCACCCCCTCGGAAAGTCCTCCACATGATGCCAATAGGCTGCAAGTCAATCTGATCCAAACCGGTCACCTCTTGACCCAACATTCTTCCACAAAACATTGTTGTAAATTATGTTTCGACTTCGATCTTTGTGACAATCCTAGTTAGGGCATGTGTTGCAGCCCTAACTCCACCTAACAGTCATCAAACAAGCCCTTTAAGGGTGGCAGCACACCTTGGTAGGCTCCCTCCTTTGTGATATTGCCTCCTTAAGGCACTTATCACCTCTTGACAACCCTAAATCAAGCCTAGTTGTGTGCTATGGTCTGTGGCCTAGCACAACAACCCTCCTCCTATAGAAAATAGCCTCCAAATGTTACCTAATAGTCTCTAAATAACATCATATTTCTCCTCCGATACTAGGCCCAATAGTAAGCCTACTTGACCTTTAAAACAAAAAACTCAGTCCTCTTTTCTAGCGCAAATACAGTTTGCTCCCACTGCAACTCACTTAGCCTCTATAACAGAACTTAGACTGCCTTCTCCATGTTATCCTGATCTCTCCTTTGTTGCGGCTAGCGATAATTTCAGAGCTCCTTTTCCTTGGGTGATCCATATGGATGTTGGCGTCCACCCATATATCCCACTTGGCCCCCACAACTGCCTCTTTTAGTTTTTTAGTTTCCTTATTTTTAGCACAATTTACTATTTTTGGTAGCTTTTCGGGTCCTGAACTTCTGGAGCCATTTTGAGGCCCTAAACAACATTTTTTGGGAAAACTTGGAGCAAAATGGGTCCATCAAATGATGTTTCTCTTCCCAAAGTTGTAGTCCTTGGATAGATATTTCTAACGAGGTATTTTGCACATAAAACAAAGATAATATGTCAAAGTTACAACCCCGGGAAGTTGATGTACCAATTTACCCAAATGGGGCACATAGTTTGGCGTTTCATCTTCTAGGGTTAGGTTTTTGGATGTTTAGGGTTTTCCATTGTTTCTCGACAATAAATAGGCCTTCTAGCCTCATTGTAACACAATTCATAGGCATGTATCCACTACATCACTTCTCAGAGATAAGCTACCATTGCCCTAACAGGTTTATTTTCATTTCTGTTTGTAAGCATATTTTAGTATTTTACATTAATTTAATGAAATATTATTTCTACTGCATGTCTGTATTTATGGTTATATCTGTATTTTTTTGCATTCCTGTTTAAATATGGATCAGTGGTATCAGAGATGTCTACTCTTTCTCTGTCTTTCTTTGCATGTCCCCAACAAGGTCGAGATATAAGGAGTTAAGGCTTGAACTACTCGAACCTTTGCAAGACTAGCCTCGCAAACCCTGACGACCTCCCATGGTGGATGAAAAGAAAGATGAAGGGATAGGAGATCCTATCAAAATATTGCTCGAAGAAACTCTCGAGTGGCAGAGGAACGCGATGATGGAAAACTTTGCCTAGATCCTTTGGTGACTACCCATGGGCAACACATCTACTTCCAATAGCTATTGATCCAAAATGGATTCAATTTTGCCTCTAGATCAATGTCTTCAAATTTAGTTGGGAGTTGGATCAAATCGAAGTGCACGTCGATACAATTCCAACGGTGTGAAAGATGCGTAAATCTGAGTTCAAATGAAGAAATTATGGCCAGTCAAAGTTTTTGGGAAAAATTAGGGCAAATGGCAAAAAGTCAAAAAGTCAAAGTCAATAGGTCAAAGTCAAATTCAACGGTCAACACAAGGTGGCGTCAGTAGGACACATGGCATCTTGAGAACATTCCCCCCATCCTGGATGATGTCCGCAGGAGTAGTGATGTGGCGACACGTGATTAGATAGAATGGGCTAATCTAGTGCTGACACGTGTCAGCCCAGATTTCCCCATTGTTGGCATGAAATCTCAAAATTTTGCAATCAAGGGGAGTCAAACCCCTGACCTTGTGGAACTGTCAAGAATTCACTGGAATCCGCTCACCGGTCGAGCTACCGAGGTTCTTGTTAACGGATTTGTTGATTTTATATTTATGGTTGTGGGATTGAAGGCGTCGGAAAAAAAGGGCCGACAGCTAGGGTCAACCCCATGGCTACTGGACCCCTTATTTGGTTAGAAAATTATCCCACATCCACCACAACAGAAAACCATATATGGTATATATTACCATATATCAAATGTATAAGCGAAAAAAGCGTGGAGATACATGTCACCCAAAGTTTAATGCAGACATATGTTACTATATATGTATATCAATCCATATCAAAACGCTGGAGTGTCGGGCTGGGGTTTCGAACCACCGACCTCCAACATTGTAATATATACCACGCCTTTACACCTTTAGGCTAAGCAATATACCCATAGGTTCGGACTTGAAACAGAGCCAAACCAAAATCCTTTTAACCTGTTGCAGAGCCGAACCCACCAAATCTAGGGCACGTGGACCGAGGTGGTTTCCACAACACAGAGGACTATTTTTTTCAGCGGAATGTGGTTTTGCAGAAGGCAGAGGTGGTTTTGCACATTCTAGGGGGTTTGGAGGGCATAGAGGCCAAATATGGGCAAGTTTATACTCATTTGACTTGAAATTTTGCGCTGAACGCAATGGTGAGATCCTCTTTCTCATTTGAGTCTCTATTTTTGAGCTCATGTCTGTAAAAGCATTTTAAAGACTAATAAAGAAATCACACTAGAAGCTAAGGACCTAGAGAGGTAACCAGCAAGTCTAGTGAACTCTGCTTATGTTATTCGCAATCTTTTCAATCTGTTGCACTAAGTAACATAAGAAAACTTCACATAAAGTTGATAATACATTTTTACATTTTCGGATCAAGTTGGTATCAGAGAAGAAAGGTTTTTAAGGTTTGACAAGATTGTGTGAAGATTTGAATGCTTACTAGGTTGAGGCTCGAATGAGGTGAAGGTGAACTTGTTGAGGCGAATCTAGAGATTGGAAGGGTCTTTTCACAAAGAAGGATGATGGATGAAAACCCACTTCGATCAGAATCTCAATTCCTGGATAGTTTCATGACGATACGCGCAATGGTGGAAGAGTTGTATCGCGAGTTTAAGAAGGGAAAGGATGAAGGCACTTCATCACCCAAATCAGATAAAGGAAAGGGAGAAAAACCTCCTCCACCATCTCCTCCATCGACACCACCATCGCCATCATCATCATCTTCTTCTCATAAATCGAGTGCTTCTAAAAAGAATAAGAAGAATTCCTCTTTGATCAAATTAGATGTAAAGTTTGATTTCCCAATTTATGATGGAGAACTTAACGCTGAAAAACTTGACAATTGCATAGGACAAATTGAAGTTTATTGCAGGGTACAAAAAGTGGTTTCTGAAAGGAAGAAGATCCAACTTGCTAGCCTTCGACTTGGAGGAACATCACTTGTTTGGTGGGAAGGAAAGACACAAGCAAATATTAAGAAACATGGTAAAATTATCTCGACCTGGAATGAATTTATTTATGCTATTAAAAAGAAATTTTATCCATTGGATTATATGCAACAAGCAATGATGAGTTGGCAAACATTGCGTCAATTAAAAGGTCAAAGTGTTCAAAGTTATACTCAAGAATTCCGTAAGAGAGCTTTAACATTAGGCATATCATTGGACTCACCAGAGACATTGTTAAAATACATAGGTGGTCTTCATAGTTATTTGAGGCATATTATACTTATGTTTAATCCAACTAGCTTAGATGATGTATCAGTCCAAGCAACTCATCTAGAAGCTAGAGGAAAAAATGTAACCCATGATGTTGGGAAATCATCCAAACTTATTGAAAGCAAGAATAAAGACAAGAAGAAACTTAAGTGGAAGGAGAAGAAAGAAAACACCATGAAGAAAGATAAACCTTTGTGTACTCATTGTAAAAAGGAGGGCCATGATGAGGCACACTGCTGGTCATTGCATCCGGAATTGAAGCCTAAGAAGTTTGGGAGTAAGGAGCGGAAGAATGTTGCTGCTATTCAAAAGGACTTGGGATTAGATTCAAGTGACGAGACAATGATTACAGCTATAGGTATAAAAGGTAAAGATTCTAAAGCATCTACAAGTACTTCTTCACATTCTGTTGATAATGATAATGATGAGAGGAAAATAAATGAGCTATTTCACATTAGAGTCATTTCCAAGCATACTAAAATTGATACCTTATTTGATAGTGGTTCACAAGTTAATTTGATTTATGAAGCAATTGTAAAGAAATTGGGTATAGAAACTAAACCTCATAAAAATACATATCCATTAGGTTGGGTGTGTGATAAAACTAAGCTACAAGTTACGAAACAATGTAAACTTCATTTTTCTATTGGATCAAAGTTTGTAGATGAGGTAGAGTTAGACATAGTCCCATTGGACATATGTGGAATTGTGTTAGGAAGTCCATGATTGTACGATAGAAATGCTATCTTCTATCGAACTGAAAATAAGTATCAACTCACTAAGGATGGAATTGAATATATTGTAAGAGCTCATAAACTCAAAGATAACTTCTCTCTCATAGCTTTTGGATAGATGAAAAGAATTGTAAATGAAAGTAAACAATTTTTACTTATGATTGTAAAAGCAAAGGATATTGATAAATCCAATGCTTTCCAAGGCTGTAATCCTAAACAGAAAGCAGATCTAGTTAAAGTTGTTTCCGATTATGATATTCTGTTTCAAGAGCCTAAAGGGCTTCCACCCAAGTGGGAGATAGAACATGAAATTTATTTACAGCAAGATGCTCCACTACCTAACATTGGAATGTATAGGTTATCAACTCTAGAGAATGCATAGATAAAGAAGCAGGTACAAGAGTTGCTCGATCAAGGGTTTATTTGACCAAGCACATCACTGTGCGGTTCACCGATTGTGTTAGTGTGAAAGAAAGATGGTTCGTGGAGAATGTGCATTGATTTTATAGCACTAAATAAAATCACAATAAAGAATCATTATCCTCTTCCTCGCATTGATGATTTATTAGATCAATTAAAAGATGCAGTTTACTTCTCTAAATTGGACTTGTGAAGCGGCTACCATCAGATCAGAGTTTCAGAACAGGATGTATGGAAGACTGCTTTTAAAATGAAGCAAGGACTCTTTGAATGGATGGTTATGCCATTTGGCTTAACTAATGCTCCAACTACATTCATGTGAGTCATGGATGATATATTTAAACCATTCATTGATGAATTTGTAATAGTCTATTTAGATGATATTATTGTTTATAGTAGGACATGAGAAGAACACTTAAAGCATGTAAAGCAAGTTTTAGATGTTTAGAAAAGAGAAAATATCTATGTAAAACTGTCAAAATGTGAATTTGGCAAGACATATTTGAATTATTTGGGTTATATTGTAAGGGGTGGTAAATTGAAGATAGATCCCTCTAAGGTCGAAGTCATTGTAAATTGGCCTAAGCCCAATACTACTATAGAAGTCAGAAGTTTCTTAGGGGAAGCACAATATTGGAGGAAGTTTATTTCTAACTTTTCATTGATTGCAGCACCTCTACATGCTTTGAAAAGTGTGAAACAAGTGTTTCAGTGGGGAGGAAAACATTAGAAATCCTTCGATACACTTAAAGAAAGGATTAGTACAATGCCAGTACTAGCACTACCAGATATTCAACATCAATTTGAGATCAAGATAGATGCAAGTGAATATGCCATGGGGGTAGTGTTGATGCAGCACATAAAGCCCATATGCTTTCATTATGAGACATTTACATCAATAGTAGTTAACTGTCCCACGTATGATAAAGAATTATATGCATTAGCACAGAGTGTTAAAAAGTGGAAACATTACATAATGGGTAAAGAAACAATAATACATACATATCATTAGCCACTACAATACTTACACTCACAAACTAAATTGAAACAATCACGAAACTATAGATGGATGGGGTTTCTACAACAATTTCATTATTTTATCAGATATAATAAGGGAATACATAATAAGGTTGCAAACATGTTATCAATACCAATCATAAATGCATCCACTATAATTAAGCATAATTCAGTGATTCATGAAAGTTACATTGAACAATATGCTCAAGATACAGATTTTAAGTATGTATATGCAACATTAAGTCATGGTAAGCAGGTAGAAGAATTGGATTATTTCATAAATGACAAACTCTTATATCATTTGGGAAAGTTATGCATTCCACAAAATGAAAGAGTTAATATAATTCGAGAAGCACATACTTTTCTCATATCAGGTCATTTTGGTGTAAGTAAAATAGTTGCACAATTACAAAGATACTGCTATTGTCCACGATGAATGAAATAGTTTCTAGATACATTAAAGGATGTACTATGTGTGCTACAAGAAAGCCAAGTAATAGAAAATTAGGCTTGTATACTCCATTACCAATTCCTTCTCATCCTTGGGAAAGTGTTTCCATGGATTTTGTTGGGGGATTTCCAATGTCTAGAAAGGGTCATGACTATTTTTATGTAGTGGTGGATAGGTTCAGTAAGATGTGTATTTTGATACCATGTAATAAGCAAGTCATAGCTGAACAAACTGCAAAGTTGTTCTTTCAAATATCCGATCAAGATTCTTGATTTGTCGGGAAATTTTGGTCAAGACTATGGGAGTTAATGGACACTTGGTTAAAGAAGAGCACGATATTTCATCCGCAAACAGATGGTTAGATAGAAGTGGTCAATAGGACAGTGATATAGTTGCTTCGAGGATATTGCAACAATCATCCTAAGCTTTGGGATAAACATTTGTGTTATGTGCAACATGCTTACAACCATGCAAAACATTCTTCTATTTAGAGATCTCCTTTTGAGACTTGTTTGGGTACCAAAGTATTCCTTGGATTTTGTCTTGGTAAAGACATAGAAGTTGATGGACACAATGATGTGGACAAGGAAACAAATTTTATTGAACAAATCCAAGACATTCACCAGGCAGTACAAGAACATCTGGAAAGAAGCCAAGCAAAGTATAAAGCGTGGCATGAAAAGCATTATGTTGAGCATAATTTTCAAGGTGGTGATCAAGTTGGGTTGTACATCAGCAAAGAAAGGCTACAAGGAGAAGGTAAGAAGTTGAAACCAATTAGATATGGTCCTTTCAAAATACTTGATAAAATTGGCAAAAATGCTTTCCGCTTAGATCTACCAGCTTATATGTAGATCTATTCCATCGTAAATGTTGAAAACTTGAGATTGTATGAGACTTCATTGATTGAAGATCTTGAAGAGAAAAGCTAGTTACCTTCCATCGAAGATTTTTCACCCGAGTATCTCAATGAACTACAGGAGGACATAGTTCTTGACAGGAGGATAAGGACTTCGCGATGAGGAAATGTTTAGTATCTTCATGTTGGACTCAAAGGTACAAATCCAAGTAAAGCATGATGGATTGAGATTGGGAAAGTGAAGGAAATTTATCCTCACTTACTCGAAAGCTAAAACCAAACTTTTGGTGGTCCAAAAGCTTCCAGTGGGGAGGAGTGATCCAAAATGGATTCAATTTTGCCTCCAGATCAAAGTCTTCAAATGTAGTTGAAAGTTGAATCAAATCGAAGTGTTTTTCGATACAATTCCAACGGTGTGAACGACACATAAATCCGAGTTTATATGAAGTAGTCATGGCTAGTCAAAGTTTTTGGGAAAAATTAGGGCAAATACAAAAAAGACAAAAAGTCCAAGTCAACAGTTCAAAGTCAAATTCAACGGTCAAAGTAGGGTGACATCAGTAGGACACATGGCATCTCGGGAACACACCAATTGTCTCAGATGACATCAACAAGAGCAGCGATGTGGCGGCACATGATTGGACAGAATGGGCCAATCTGGTTCTAACACGTGTCAGCCCAGATTTTCCCAATGTTGGCATGAAATCCAAAAAATTTGGGGCCAAGGGGAGTAAAACCCCTGGCCTCACGGAATTGCCAAGAATTCACTAGAATCCACTCACCAATCGAGTTACCGAGGTGCTTGTTAACGGATTTGTTTATTTTATATTTATTGTTGCGGGATTGAAGGCATCGGAAAAAAAGGGCTAACGGTCGGGGTCAACCCCACGACCACCGAACTCCTTATTTGGTTATAGAATTATCCCACATCCACCGCAACGGACAACCATATATGGTATATATTACCATATATCCAATGTATAGGCCAACAGAGCATGGAGATACATGTCACCCAAATTTTAATGTGGATATATGTTACTATATATGTATATCAATCCATATCAAAATGCCAGAGTGTCGGGCAGGGGTTTCGACCCGCCGACCTCCAACATTGTAATATATACCATGCCTTTACACCTTCGAGCTAACCAATATGCCCATATGTTCAGACTTGAAACAAAGCCGAACCAAAATCCTTTTAACCTGTTGCAGAGCTGAACCTGCCAAATCTAGGGCGCATAGACCGAGGTGGTTTCCATAGCACAAAGGGCAGTTTTTGTTAGCGAAAAGTGGTTTTGTAGAAGGCAAAGGTGGTTTTGCACATTCCATGGGGTTTGGAGGGCACAGAGGACAAATACGAGCAAGTTTATACTCATTTGACTCGAAATTTTGAGTTGAACGCAATAGTGAGATCCTTTTTCTCATTTGAGTCTCTATTTTTGAGCTCATGTCTATAAAGGAATTTTGATGACTAATAAAGTGATCGCACTGGAAGCTAAGGACCCAGAGAGGTAGCCAAGAAATCTAGTGAACTCTGTTATCAAATTGTCATTGTGTTGATGCGTATGTTTATGTTTCAATTTTATTCTGTGTTTATGTTATTCACAATCTTTTCGATCCATTGCACTAAGTAACATAAGCAAACTTCACATAAAGTCTATAATACCTTTTTACATTTTCAGATCAACTACTCTGAAGCGCCACGCCCTTTAAGGTACAATTTAACTTTGAAATCCCCATATTCGAGGGTCATATAGATGTAGATGTCATAGATAAATGGTTAAATATGTTAGAAGGGTATTTTTCCGTTCATGATTTTTCCAGCTGGGAAAATATTACTTTTTCTCTTCTCAAAGCAGCCCCCCACATCAAGGACTGGTGGGAAACCTACTACGAGTAGAAGGATGAAAGTACAAACTCACTGTTTTCAGCCTCTCCCACTTAGAATTCATTCTGGGATGCTGTTAAGGAGCAGTACTACCTTGTCAAAAGCTATGAGGATAAATACATAAAGTGGACCACGCTGTGGCAGGGAAGGGACCAAGATGTGTCAGAGTTCACAAATATTTTTCATACCCTTCGCACAAAGTTGGGTATCAAGGATTCTGAGTTGCATTTGGTACTCAAATACCGCAGATTCCTACATAGGTAAATCCAAGACGAGATAGAGTTCCTAGACATCTCCTCGCTTGGCATGCCATACCGATACACTCTCAAAATCAAGCAAAAGTTTAAACATAAAAAGCGATACTTTGGATCCACGAATCCAAAGCAAGGGAAAGGCTTCCCCAAACCGCAGCACCAAGGACAAAGCCAAGATGGTGTGACCCAAGACAACTCGTCGAAGCTGCAAGAAAATAACAACACCATGAAGTCAAAGAAGGACACAGGAAAGTGGTGTGAGTTCCATAAGAGCCCCACTCACAACACAAGTGAGTGTCGAACCAAGCAGTCGCTGGTCGCTGAGTTGAGGGCTTCAGAATCAAATGCATCATCCGACCCTGAGTCAGAACCTAATAAGAGGAATGACAAAGTGAAGAAGATCATTGACGCAGAGCCTAGTGCAATTTTTGCCACTACCAAGATCCAGAAGAATGAGCCCGAAGATCCAGAGGAGGGAGAGCGTCTTTTCCACTCACAGATGTGGGTAAAGGGTTCACTGCTGCAATTCATTGTTGATAAAGGGAGCCAAAAGAACCTTGTTGGCTTGATGGGGCTTGACCCAGCTTTGAAGTTAATTAGCCAAAAAAATCCCTACACTACTAGCCCTTTCGGCATCATCCTGTGGAGCACGGACTGAAGTCTCACCTGAAGCAATATGGGGGGATGCTAGAACCAAGTTTCTTAACCCTTGAGATGTCTGAGGTGTCGATTTAGTCCAACTGTGCCTACCTTTGTGTAGGTCACTTCACGCACTGCACTGACCTGTGAGACCTTCACGATCTATTATAATCACCTTCCACACAGCCCTAACCAGGGGCTAAGGTTCTTTTGTGCTACTATGGCAGCGATCTGCGTTATTTCCCCAAACTATACCGTGGATCTTGCTTATCTTCTTAAGGATCTTAGTTAAATTTCTATAAACAGATACTTTATCTCACATTTACTTAATTACCACAGTCACATATGTTCGCGCATCATATAATAGTAGAAATTCAATTTATACCCAATATATTCAATGTAACAGATGCATAAAACAGGAAATAAATACGCAATACGCAGAATGGATATGAAAACTTCTCTTTATTAATGCTCCAACTGTTATAGACTCGACTCAACCTATGGACTCAGCTGTAGGGGTTTGCGCACTCAGTTGTGGACTTCTAGGCCTCTGTGCACTCAACTGTAGAGCCTTCTCCTACTCTATGATCCAAAGACTCGACTTTACACTTCATAGATAAGACTCAATTCTTCATCCTTAGATCACCACTTAACTACTTAGAGCCTCACTCTATTTATACAATCCCATGGTCCGAGAACCATGGGTAGATCTCGATAGCTGACATTACATTACAAAATTAAGGGTAGACAACCCTATGACTCATTTACAAGCTACACACTCCACGCCCAAAAAATGTAGAGCTTTTACATCGAAGATACAATTTATGACCAAAATTTGGGCTATAGGCCCCAAAACTTTCCTTGGGGGATCCCATGCCCAATAGGCCCCCAACACAAACATCATGACTTGCCCTTGAGTCACTTTGTTGGTGCGGAGATATTTGCGTGAAGACCTCCCAACTCTACCTAGACTAATGCAAGGTTGGCAACGCACTGAGCGGCTGCCTACTATGCTTCCTAGATGCACTGTAGTTGAACTGATTTCCTGAATCTATTCCTGTGTTCCTTGCATTTGCACAATATTTGATTCAATAGAGTCTGTAATGAAAAATTCATTATCAATCCATGGTTGTACGGGCGCCTTCAAAACAGCTTCCTTGTGTTGAGCAGCATCCACCTGCTCCTTGAGTGCTTCTGCATGCTACATCCGTGCAAGCCTTTGTGTAAGGGAAACTGTTTGTGCGGTCCCTTTTATCTCATCATATTTCTATCACAGTTCGCGCACCTATGTTTCTAAGCATTGTATGTTTGGTTCCTCCTGCAGAGTGGTGAGCACCTCAAACGACTCTTCAAATAGCTTGGTGCAGTCTTTCACTGCATTGTTAACCTCTGTTATGGCTATTGTGATCACGTTGGCATGCTATTCTTTAATATCTAACAGAGTTAAAGGCTATGCCTTCAGCTGTAGCTAAGCTATCTGAAGGCTCAACTCTAGTTGAACCTTGGCCATCTCTTCCTTAGCCTCGCGCACCCCTGCTACCAGTTTCCAGATGCGTGCCTCCACTGGTTCCTCTGCTTGGATGGCCAGCTCCAAGACCATCTGGAAGGTTTTTTCGACCACTTGCACAATCTGCTAATTTTGTGTCACTACATCAGCGCGTTGCGGGCTCAACTATTCAATGTTGATGCATTTCTCACTGATGACCTGGAGCGTGCGACCCTCCCTAGCTCGCAGTTTTGCAGTCACTCCATCCTGCAAAACATAGAGCATCTCTGATGGGAGTGTTATAGACATTTTTGTGCCTTGCATCACTGAGCATGAAATGTCAATAATCAAGGGATCTAAAGTCCCTAAACATGTTGTTCCTACCCCTAGAGGAACAAGGCCAAGTAACCACAGCAATTCACAAAAGTTCTCCACCTGAAAACATTCAAAACAAGGCAATTCTGGATCATGTCAACTGCTCCAGTGAGCATCTGCGTTGAATGTCAACTGCTCCACTGTCTACCTGCGTTGAATGTCAACTGCAAAGAAGGCTACCTACGCTGAGCGAGTTTGGACAAGTGGCAGAGTCATTTCTCAAGGTGTCAATGCCCAGGAAGCTTCCAAAATGACACTTGGATCAGGGAATTCGACTGGTGATGAGTAAGAGGTTCCAAATCTCCAAGTGGAAGCAAGAAACTCCAAGTGGACTCAAGAACTGAAGTGGGAGAGGACACTAGTCAGCTTCATACCAGCCTCAAGCTGACTCATCCTCTCTCCAAAACTCCTATATATAGATCTCTCTCATGAGGTCTGAGGGGGCTGGAATTTGGTATTTGCAAAGAATTGTTGTTGGTTTGTGGCTAGAAACATTGGGTGTGTTATGCTTTGAAAGGAGCTGAAGAAGGAATTCCATTCTACTGGGAAGGAGATGTTGGGTTGGAGCCCTATGGGTTGTATCTCTTCCTGAACCCTGTTACTTTCAATAAAGCTATCTTGATTCTTTCCTATATGCTGGTGTATTTTGTGTAATTGCATTAGTATATTTGATTTACTTCTAATCCTGAATCATTTATGAATATGTATATTTGCCTTTGTATTGTGTCCTTCTCTTGTTGCAAGTAGTTGTTCTCTTGTCACAAGTAGCTGTTCTCTTGTGATCTCGTGGGATTCAAGTAGCGGTGGACACACAAAGAGAAGAGGATCTAGTTCGAGGGACAACTGGAAGATAACGGTAAGTCTGCCGATCTCCTCTCTTTCATATTTCATAAAGGAAGAAATCATGATAGCTGTATTCGTTTGTTGCTAAGGCGCTGTCACACCTTAGGTGGATAGGATCGTCCTAAATAGGCATTTTTCCCCACAAAAAATTGGCGACTCCGCTGGGGATCGTATCTTGTTGGTTTTTTTGTGTTTTTAGATATTCATTTCATAAACACAGGGAGTACCGCATCGAACTGCATTTGGATCTTTCAAATGCAAAGTAGAGGGCAGCTACTCTAGCTCAGTTTCTGGGCCTGTTTATGATTTGAAGAGTTGATCCACAAGTACTCTGAACAGCTCTTAGTGATAGCCTTTCATCCTCCTTTGAATCATCCTTTAGTGTGTACTTGATTGCTAGCTTCGATTTGGCCAAAAACTGTGATTTTAACTGCAAACCGTAGCTGAAAACCCCGGAACATTCTCGTTCTAGTTTCACCGCAGACCCAGTGAAGAGGTTCTACATTTCAACGCAGGTCCCGTGAAGGATACCTGCGCTGAAAGTCAAAACCTCTGTGTTACACCTGCGCTGAAACAGTCTTGGCCTTGTGCAACTGTGGTTCCATGTGTCTTTTTCTCAGTTTTCATCCCTGTTTTTGTAGCCTATTATCAGTCAATGTACCTATCTGAAACCACCTTTCTTTGCCACTATTCCGCCTCGGTTGTATAAAGAAACTGTATTTGTTCTTTGTGTATTTCTTACATCATTTGCAGTTTCCCATTACGAAAGTGAACTAGTCTTGCTGTGACCTCTTAGATCTAGACCTGTCATAAGTGTCGTTTTGATCTTAGGAGTTAGTTTGTTTGCTGTTCACAGCTGATTGAGCTTTTGCTTTCGTCATATGGTTTGAATTTATGTATTTCTAGTGTCGAAACAAGTAAATCTTAAGGTGTCTTTTGATTTTGGACAAAAGCTTGTTTGTTTTCACTTGAAATCGAATTAAAAGTTATACAACAACTTTCTTTGTATAAGCATCAATACTAAGAAAGAGAAACGAAATACCTGC
Source organism: Pinus tabuliformis (assembly GCA_031772625.1). NCBI lineage: Eukaryota > Viridiplantae > Streptophyta > Pinopsida > Pinales > Pinaceae > Pinus > Pinus tabuliformis. The sequence goes on along the minus strand of CM062814.1, from coordinate 875,029,293 downwards.
ATTGTGCATTTTCATTTTGACAGCTTGCATGTTGATTTAGGAAAACGTGCATTAGTGTGTTCTCTATGATCTGTGTGAAAAGATGATGTCTTTCTTTTCCCTCAGTAGTCAAGATTTTCATATGTTGAAAAGATTGAAAAAGCTTGCTTATCATCTTTAGACTGCATTTAGGAGTTGTACCATACATCTCGTGGTGATCCATAAAGGCAAACTGCTAAACAAGATCAACCTAAAATAAATTGAATGAACATAACAACGCTTTGAAACATAACGCAAACACATAGAGGTCTAAGCTAGAGATGTGTTCCGGCGTCGTTAAACATGATATCTTACCGTTGAGTGGTTGGGTGATTCCTCCACGGTGAAGCGATAACTATCAATATGGACTTGTGCTCCCACGTACCGTCGCGTATATATTGGGAGACCCCTATAGGAATAAAGCCTTTATCCATAGGAAGTCGTGTCGGCCGCCCTACTGATCGCAATGTAGTGAACACAGCATTCACGAAGATCGACCACCCGTACCGTAAAACGTATTCTGTGGTTTTGCGAAAAGTTTGGCACACCCTCTGCCTAGAACTCCAGATCAGTTTCTTTTGGCCTTTTTCAGACTCTATAATAGAAAAAGTCCATCCGAGCATTTGTCACTTCGGGCTCGTTAAAACATCGAAGGAGACTAGAGTCATCTTTAGCTTTTTCTCGACTCTTTAAAAGTGAAAAAGCAAGTTGTGTCTAAGCGTCGTTAAAATTTATTTTAAACGGGATAATCATCACCATTCCCTCGTTGATCTTCGAAGTTAGTCTTTTGGCATCGTAAGTTCTTGTAGAATCACTAAGAAATCTTTTGGATAGACTAGATATGTTTGAACAACCGTCGACATCTAGGACTGTGTCGTCCGACACAGCAGCAGCAGAGCCTCCTGCTACTACTCCAACGATGTTCGCTGGTATACCATCTGTCCCGACAAATTGTCAACAACAAGCCGGAGTCCAATCAGGGACGACGACATGGTTAGTTCCTATTTCTTCATCTGGATTATCATCTAGTATTTCTTATGCTGAAACTCAACAAATTGATCCAATGTGTCTTCAAAGGCCAATTTACCCTTTAAGTACTGGATTTCCACCATATGGAGGGCAGTATGCTCTTTCATTGTTCCCTCCCAGAGAACAACCATATGGGAGTTTACAACAAAGTTCAGGTCAAACTGGAATTACATCCAGCGGTTGGGTACCAATACTGCCTCAACAACCAGGGGTTGTATATTCAATGCAACCAGTACACCCTGTGTCGAATATTCCCACCATACCTGCTATAGTGAATGTGTCGCAAGTACAAACTCCACCTGTTGTATGTCAACCCCAAGTTTCTCAGGTTGCAATACAACAACCTCTTGTCTCAACGACTCAATCACAATCTCAGGGTAGTGCCTCCTTCTCTGGAGCGACTCAGGCTCAAACAAGTACTGTGACTCCTCATCCTAGTCAATCATCCAGTATTGGTCAACAGCAAATGGTCCAACAACCAGAGCTGGTTCAATCTCAACAACCGCCGTTCCAGCAATCATATCAAGGACCTGAGCAACAAGTCTTTGTAAGTAATGGGCAACCATACTATAATGGTTATGCCCATCAACCTTGTCAAAGTTGCCAGCATTATGCTGGTTTGCAAAGACCCATTGCTCAGGCGATCCCATCTTATCCTGGGTATGCTTTGCCTAACCTGAATCAACAGTTGCCCTTTGTAGCAACTCTAGAATTACCAGATCTAAACCGACTGACGAATGATCCAATTGCTTATGCCCCTTGGTGGTCAGCGATTCCACTTAAACTTCCGTTAGATATTCCTAAATTTAATGGAAATCCGGGTGAAGACCCGTCGAATCATGTGATGACATTCCATCTATGGTGTTCATTGAACACCCTGAATGATGATTCGATAAGGCTTCGCCTCTTTCAGAGGACGTTAACGGGTCCAGCGGAAAAATGGTACATTGAATTGCCTAGAGCTTCGTTCGACAACTTCAGTACCTTAGCCACAACCTTTTTAACCCATTTTCAATTACCAATAAGGTATGAAACGGGAACAAAACTCCTTACCAACTTCAAACAGACGACTGCCACCCACATATCTGATCATGTACATGAGTGGCGATGTCGTCGTAGGATGGTAAAAACGTATGTTCCCGATCAGCTATTAGTTGAATGGTTTATCAAGTCATTACTTCCTGCCATCACGGAAGATGTGGCAAAGGGGGGAGTCGTAACGGAAGAGCAGGTTATCGCTCGTGCGCAATATCTGGACTTGGTCTATACTCAGTCCGGCACGCTCTACGAAAAAATACCTGACGCCCCTAGACTGGAATTCTCAATTCCTCCTCCTCCTAAATCAAACAATGACTCTCACGCCGGCGATGGCGTGATTAGAAAACACAAAATTTCTAGTCAAAATGCAAATGAAGAACTTATTGCCTCAGAAGTAAATGCCATGTCGACCGACAAGGGCAAACAACTGAAGCAACCAGGGGGCAAGAAGAAAAAGAAAGGGAGAAAAAGGAAACCCCCAGCAGGGTGTCATATATGCGATGAGGATCATTGGACGAAAGATTGTCCACATATAGCTGAAGTTAAGAAACTCTTTAAGAGTTCAAAAACCCCAGCAGTATTGACTGATCCATTTCCGAACCCGGGAACCAAACTGGTTGCTAATCAAAATACTTCCCGATCCCAAGTGCTTATGTTGTCTGTCTCAAAGCAACAAAATGATGCTTTGACAAGGAATAAAGATTACGGGAATCCACAGCTGTCGAATAACAAGGCTAATGAACAACCTAGTAGTTCGACAACAACTTGGACCGAAGTTGTCCCACCCATCATTCCTGAACCAATGATAAAGTAGCCAAAGGGAGGAGTACACAAATCGACATTTAATCCTCGTGCCAAAGTAGCACAGAATTATAATATAGTAGAGGATCTGGCCCAATCGCCGTCTGCTATGTCGACACTTGAGGTACCGCAAAATTGCCTCTCCCAAGAGCAAGCTTTATTATCAGCAATAGGTGGGATTGGCCCAAGGGATTCCAATCTTGTGGCCTTTGATCATAAAGGATATGACCCTTAGTTACCAGCTCAACTAGCTTTCCTTATTCAAGTGAAAGCCCTCAACAAAACTGTTCATCGAACAATTATTGATGAGGGGGCATCTACATGTCTTATGTCGATGAGTTGCTGGAAAAATTTAGGCTCACCACCCTTGTAGAAATCATCAACGACGTTAAAAGCATTTGATGGACGATCATACACTCCATACGGGATTTTAAGTAACTTGCAAGTTGAACTAGGGGGCAAAACAGTAGGAATTGATGTTGAAGTAATTGATGGAAACCTCGATTACAACATCCTACTAGGAAGGCCCTGGATATATGCCATGGCCGCAGTTGTGTCGACCTACTTCAGGAAGATTGCATTTCCCTTTCAAGGAGGAATTACAGTCATCGACCAACAAACTTTCCTCCCCGATAGTTCACAAGTTACGGGAAGCATTCCAATGATCCATGGAAGCGATCATTCGCTTCAAAATATTGGAGTAGGTCTCCTAAAAGACCCTGCCTTAATGGGTACTTTTGCCCTACCGCCTACAAGTAATCTGGCGGAAGTGGCCACAGTGGAAACCTACAATATGAAATCTTCTATATCTAATGGATTCGGAAGATTCCTAAACATTTTGTCAGCGTGGATCATCGCCCTAATAGAAATACTGTAAATGCAGTGGGCTCCGAGGACGGTTCTAATCTCGTGTCAACCTCGTTAAAAAATGAAACAAGGAGTCATGAGGATAGTTCTTTTACTGTGTCAACCTCATTAAAAAATGAAACAATCCCCTTTCCGAGTCTCAAAGGTAAACCTTCATTCCAACCACCGAGTTGAATGCAATGAAGCTTGGGGGGCATGCACCTCGATTTGCGCTATTATGCTGGGGGCATGCAAACTTATCTTCAAGCAGTTTTAGCATAAAGTTCATGCTCGTTAAAAAATAAACGCAAGATCCGAGCAGTTTTAACGCGGTCTTCATGCTCGTTAAAAAATAAATATAAGCAGTGAGCAATGTTTCCTCCAGAGTTTAAGCTCATTTTTAACTAAAAAATGAACCTATCCCGGTAAATAACCGTTGTGATCGTAAATTTATCAGCCATAAAAACCTTGGTCGTGTTTGCACCTGCCACCTCCACTTTCATTTGTCCGATCGTTCACCTCCATATGATTGTTTACCCATTTTGAGGAACAGCTGCGAAGAGTGATTTCACCTAGCCATCCTTGTGACACTGCCGTGATTGGAAAATTCCAACCTGTACCTGGAATCAGTTGCTATCCCTGTTTATCACTCGTTCCTCAAAAGACGAGTCTTCTTTAAGCTCTTTTCAACTGACTCGTAAAATATGAAAAGATTGCCGAGTTTTGGCCTTCCAGCTCGTTAAAGGACCGGAAGAGCTATCCCTCCTCTAGATTTTAATCTTTTTGGACCTGAGGGATTATTGCACAAAAAGGTCGAGCGCTTGTTTTATTCGGCTCGTTAAAGTTATCGAAAAATCATCCCTTCTGTATTGTTTTATACTTTTTCGGAATTAAGGGATTAGATGACGAAAGAGGGATTTTGGAGTTAACTTTATGTACCTTTTCAGACTCTATAAAAATGAAAAGGACCGAGTTATCCTTGTCGTTAGACTCGTTAAATTATTAAATAGCGACAAACTTGTCTTTAGACGAGAACGAGTTTCACTATCGCTAAGCTCGTTAAAACATAGCCATGGGCTTGCCCGACGGGCAGGTTATAGAACAAGCATATGTTATCCTCCTAAAGCTGGACAAAAATAAAGAGGTACTGGTCAGCAATGACTGGGGAAAAATTGGGAAAAAATCAAGAAAACTTTGATGGTAGCAGGTCGCTCTTGAACATGACACTTTTCCTCCGTATCACATTCGGGTTGGGTTGTTTCATTCACCAGTCACATCACCATGGTCTTGCCATACCATCCATATTTGGGGTAATGCTACCAATCCATCGCATCAGTGTCGCCATATGTTCAAGAGAAGTCATTCAGAAAGAGTCAACCGGGTCCCATCCACTGCCATACATTATCCTTCATCCATTCATGACCGCCACCCTGAATCATATGTCACAGATTGTTTTCACCTCCATTAAAATCATTAGCTCCATTCCGTGTCACTGATGTGGGATTCATTAAGGCCCTCCTTTGACGGATCGCTCCTTGTCAACATCAGCTCATTATCCAAGGAGTTGATCTAGGAACAACCCCTTCAGTACTTTGAAGCTTGCATGCCTCAATGGCAAGTTTCTCACTTCCTGCGACAGGTATACATCAATGACCTTCGACCAGAAGATTTTGCGTGGTGTTCAACGCCAAGTCCTTTATTCACACCACATGAATTGTACTGTAGTACCTTGAGGTTCATTATCATTATCGGTGATTCCTCTCGCGCTTGTTAACGGTTTACATCATTGACCGGTAATCAAGCGATGTCTTTCCATGTTCAACTTCAGCGCAATTCTCACATGGATCGACTTGTACTTAGAGTGAAGATCGAACGAGTTTGAAGGCCCCGAATCTAGTTTCATCCATCCGGGCTGCGATATATATTCAGGAAAAATAAAGACATTTGCCATGTACATCATTGCAGCAGATGATCATCCTATTCAAAGGATGATAATTTCACCAAAATTATCAGTCTACCATCAGACGATCGTTTGTTCTATGTACAAAAATGAATTTATAAAGCTGAGCATGGGAATGCTCGCCTCAGCTAGATCATGAAAGCAGTATGAATCATAATGTATTGTATTGTATTTTATTACAGGCCTCCTCCCAGCAGATGGATGAACTTCGGACCCTCTTGGATAAAGCATCTCACCCGATAAACGGCCTCATACTTTAGGGGGCAACTGTTATAGAAATTTTTGTGCCTTGCATCATTGAGCATGAAATGTCAATAATCAAGGGATCCAAAGTCCCTAAACATGTTGTTCCTACCCCTAGAGGAACAAGGCCAAGTAACCACAGCAATTCACAAAAGTTCTCCACCTGAAAACATTCAAAACAAGGCAATTCTGGATCCTGTCAACTGCTCCATTGAGCATCTGCGCTGAATGTCAACTGCTCCACTGTCTACCTGCATTGAATGTCAACTGCAAAGAAGGCTACCTGCGCTGATCAAGTTTGGACAAGTGGCAGAGTCATTTCTCAAGGTGTCAATGCCCAGGAAGCTTCCAAAATGACACTTGGATCAGGGAATTCGACTGGTGATGAGTAAGAGGTTCCAAATCTCCAAGTGGAAGCAAGAACCTCCAAGTGGACTCAAGAACTGAAGTGGGAGAGGACACTAGTTAGCTTCATACCAGCCTCAATCTGACTCATCCTCTCTCCAAAACTCCAATATATAGATCTCTCTCATGAGGTCTGAGGGGGCTGGAATTTAGAATTTGCAAAGAATTGTTGTTGGTTTGTGGCTAGAAACATTGGGTGTGTTATGCTTTGAAAGGAGCTGAAGAAGGAATTCCATTCTGCTGGGAAGGAGATGCTGGGTTGGAGCCCTATGGGTTGTATCTCTTCCTGAACCCTGTTACTTTCAATAAAGCTATCTTGATTCTTTCCTATATGCTGGTGTATTTTGTGTAATTGCATTAGTATATTTGATTTACTTCTAATCCTGAATCATTTATGAATATGTATATTTGCCTTTGTATTGTGTCCTTCTCTTGTTGCAAGTAGTTGTTCTCTTGTCACAGGTAGCTGTTCTCTTGTGATCTCGTGGGATTCAAGTAGCTGTGGACACACAAAGAGAAGAGGATCTAGTTCGAGGGACAACCGGAAGATAACGGTAAGTCTGCCGATATCCTCTCTTTCATATTTCATAAAGGAAGAAATCATGATAGCTGTATTCGTTTGTTGCTAAGGCGCTGTCACACCTTAGGTGGATAGGATCGTCCTAAATAGGCATTTTTCCCCACAACAGGGAGTGCAACCATGTTTATCCCAACTCCCTTCAGCACACTGACTATAGGCTTCTCGACCTCATTTTCTGCAACCAATGCTCCTTTTGGTAGCACTATAGTGTTGGTCATGCGGGCACGTAGCATTTCCTTAGCCGTGGTAATACCTACTACGAGGCTAGTTGACAGAGTACTAGCCTGTGGAGTGCACCGACAACTCCTATATTTGTGCCTAGAGGGCCCCCAACACCATCTGGTTTTCCTCCACGAACTGTTGGAAAGCCTCCGTGGTGACGTCATGCATAATCTCCCTAATGTCATGCAGACCCCCCTCAGTGAGGGTGGTTGGGTCGAATGAAGTCTTTGAGGCCTTCGACTTCTTCTGTGGCCCCACCTTCTCTCTCATGCGTTGTCTCTTTAGTTGTGTGGATGTTGTCTGTGGGTCCGTGCCACCTTCCTCTGTCTCTGTCTCCTATTCGGGCGAAGGCAAATTTTCTCCCTCGTGCTCGTTCTCAACTTCCTTCTGCTGCTCTTCTGCTACCTTCACATCACCCCGCACCTCCTGAACCTTGGCTACTACTACTTCATTCCTTCTCTTCTTAGCCAACTGCGCCATCTGCAATTTTTCCTCCTCCTTCTTCCTTTGTGTAGTGGACTTCTCTGCTTCCACCATGGAGCGGGCTGGAGCGCACCACTCCGATGGCCACGACTCAAGGAAGATTAATATGACATCATCCTCGCCAGATAATGGAGCTCATTCCAAGTCTTTGTGGGGTCCTTGCGCGCCCTGATGTATACGTGATGAAAGCTTAACTTGAACTCTATGAAGCTCTAAAAACTACTATAAACCATGGGCAATAACCATGGCTTGCTGTTAATCCCCATTATGATGTTCATCTCCATGAACACCCAGAATATTTCACTGTCTCTAATCCTCTGTGCATATTTAGTCACCCACAATGAAGTGTACTTTGTTGCCTCCAGAAGATCCTGTGAAATCATTGGGAAATAGCTATCCTCGGGCAATTCCCAAGCCACTAGCACTATGGATAGCAAAAGCCATGCATAGTGGAAAGTCTTCCCCTTCTCATGTGCCTCATGACAGTTCTCTAGGAACTATTTGCACAAGTAATCTGCCCAGTTAAAATGGACCCCCTCTACGCATTGTGCGGCAAGTGCAACCACCGACATGGGCACCTCATCCGTGCGACACTTTCGCATAACTTTCCTGGCCAATATCTGTGTCACGACTTTGACCGCAGCGTTATTGATATTCATGGCCTCCGCGATGGCCAAATCATCACTTTTACCCTTGCATATGTTCACTAGATCCTCCCCTTTGCAAGGAAGCTGGTTAATTCTATGAATCAAATGATTCATGATGGGGATGGGCTCCTCCAGCCATAGGCACCCATTATGCACCAGGTAGAGCAGCCGCCTGATGAAAAAGATAGTCTGTTGGGCAATTTATTGGGCTTAAATTGCTGTATTAAATTATCGACCAGGGAAACTCGTAAGCTTGTGATGATGCTAGTAAAATATATGCAGGAGTAGGCAACTAACTCTATGTCTAACTAAATGATTTACGATTCAATATAATATGCAAGGGAAGAGGCTCCTAACTAAGGAGGTCCTGGTTGTCCTTCCCTACAGTATCATAAAGAAATCATTGATTACATAAAACTAGAAACTTGAAATGAAGACAAGAGAATGAACTTTAATTGTTGTTCAGATTCAAAGAGAGAGAAATACTAACTTAGTCTCTTGATTGTCCTCTCATGTACTAATCCAAACTAAACTAAGATTCATTCATAAGCATAATAAATGAAATAACTTGAAGCAAAAGAATGAATTTCAATTATCATGCAAATCAAATGGAGAGAGAGCCTAACTTAGACCCTTGGTTATCCTCTCATATGCTGATAAGATTCTAATTTAAAACTCATTCATCAATCACAAACAAATCCTCAAATATCTAAGCAATTAAATGAAATAAGATCTAATATGAAATAACATGTTCCTTTGATCCTTCTAGAGTGAGCTCAATTCTCCTAAGAACAAATTGACAAGCTATTCCATATACTACATTAAGGCAACTTATATCTAAAGCTACATAATGGAAATATATGTACAACTTATATCTATAACTACATAATGGAAATATATGCAAAATGAAGCTTTATTCTATTCCATCATAAGTTGGATACAATGCTCCAAAAGTCCTCCCCTTTGGAATGGAGGAGGTACTCCTATTTATACAATGAGATGAGATAACAAACTCATAATGATGATCCACTAATCTCTCTTTTAGTTCCATACATTTCTCAACCATCTAGACACATAACCCTATCCTCCATGATCTTCTCCATGAGGTCCATGATTTTCTCCATGATCTTTTCCATGAGGCTTATCTTATCAATTTCGAATTTGATCATTCAAGGCCACATAAGGATTCCCTGGAAGCTTCCTTTGTGCCTACACATGTCAACAAACTCATTCTAATTGTTAGGTATAAGTATAAGCATCTTATTTTCTAAAGTTTAGCCATAAATTCACTTAAAAATGTTAAGAATTAATAAACTTTGGAAAAGCATTGTTATAACCCAATAATGAGGTAAATGTAATGATATGGAGGTGGAATGGAGGTGACATGAAGGTAAAATGTGAAGATATTGGTGAATAATGGAGTGAAAATAGGGACTATTTTGAGGCCCAACATCTCCCCCAAACTGAAGGTATTGCATGTCCTCATGCAATCTATTACATTACTTTTTGGTACTTGAGCTTTGGCTTAAACTCTACATGATATCAGTTACTTAACTTTTGCAAAGCGTTATTTTGATGAACTACAACTTGGTTGGTTCTTGTGTTTCAACCATATTTTGTTAGTTGTATTCAATGTATGATCTTTGCATATTGATAATGTGATTTTTATTGCAGAGTATTTTTGTTGGAATGCATCATGGTTGGTTTTTGTGTAACAGCCATGATTGTGTTGGCATCCAATTAACTTTTAAATACTTTTGACAAAGCGATTTGTATGCTCATGTAATAGTGGTAGAGTATTTTTGTTGGAATGTGTCATGGTTGGTTCTTGTGTAACAACCATGATTGTTTTGGCATCCAATTAAATTTTAAATACTTTTGACAAAGCCATTTGTATGCTCATGTAATAGTGAATATATTTTGAAGGTAGTTTAGAATATGATATATGAATGTGGATGTTATATGAATGTGACAAAGTATGTATGTAAATATATCCTTCCCCTTAAAGAGATGGTTTGGGCAGTTATGTGAAATCGGGAAAGGAAGGGGAAAGGAAGTGAAGTTTTTCCAAAAATTTATTATTCTAACTTTTCAAGGAATTTAATGGTTAAAAGTTAGAAAATATCATACCTTAACTTACCCTTCCAAAAATAGATGAGGGTCGTGCACGTGTGGCTGCAAAAACTATTGTTCGTAGTCTTCTTTACTTGGTTGGGAAAATGGTGGATGAATCATGCATGTTCAGCTGCCACAATTCTGCTTTGAAGCTTCTTCTTCAAGTTGTGGATGGATATGTATTGTTGTATCGGTTGTTGGATCCTCTGCTACTAGATCATGAATCTGAGGAGTCTGCTGAACATGGCTGAAAGTCGTATCTGCTGCTGGATCCTCTGCTACTGGATGATGAATCTGACGAGTCTGCTAAATATGGTTGAAAATCTATAAGGCTTGGAAGGTATAAAAAATATATAAGTTTCATTTCCCTCCCAGCCTTATTGATTGACTTGTCCTCAAGTGATGACAAACTGAAAAACAATGAAAAGAAATTGGCTTCATCTGCTACAAAATATGGGTCTTCAAGTCTTCAACGCTCGCTGGCACAAATCTTACTATGTGATTAAATGTGTCGATGTCGAACATAGCAAGAAGTTGTTGACTTAGTGGCCGTTAATGAATGCCCCTAGCCAACACAAGAGCTCCCACCATTGATTCCAATGGGAGTCAGGATGCCTAACACATCTTTGTAGGTACAAATAAATTTATCGTGGTCGAGTCACCTACAAGATCCAACGAACAAGGGATATTAATGTACTCCCATTGTTCATTGGCAAGAGTACTTGCCATTAAGGCATGCAAGCCTCTAGGTGTTTTTTCAATGATGCTTAGACTCTAGGACTTTGACTCAAGCAGGGTTTTATTGCGGAAATGAAGGGGAATGGTAATGACAATAAGGAAATGCATGGTGCATGAATAAGAACTCTCGCTGTGAAAAATGAATATGGATATGGTCATGCTTTATGGTTTGATAATTGGTGGAATTCAATTTATTTATTTTTTTATTTTTTTGTGCAAAAAGGGAGTTGCAAAGGAGTGGTTGTAAAGTTGGATTTGTCTTTAGAATCTGTCATGACTTTAGTCTTTGGAAGACCAATTTTCATCACAATGTAATCTCCTTAATGAATACTTGATTGTCCTGTAACCTGTAAAAAAAAACTTGGTACAAAGAAAACATAAGTGTGCTCTAGAAGAGATGGCCATTTTCTTCATGATTCTTACGCAAAAATTTCATACCAAATAAAACAAATTAAGGACAAACAAAGTGTTAAAATTGACTTAATCATGATATTAATATCAATCCATTTTTTTAAAATAACCATGAAAAGTAATACTCCCTGTTTGTGTCAAATGATTTCTGTGCATGGCGAAAAGTTTGGCGTTTGTTGTGTTCTGCGGATTAGTACGTTATAAAAGCATACAACAATATCAAATTGTCAATTCTATGCAAGTTAATCAGCAAATCCACCAAATGTTCTTTTAGATTTTGCTTCCAAAAGTTCCGTTATTTATTTTCAAACCTGCGTGAATTTTGTGAAAAGTGTGGTTTTTTTTTTTTCTCATCCTGTTCTCATGATTCTCTCAATTTCCATAGTTGTGTTTTATGCCAGTACCCTTCACATGCCAATATTTATTTTTTAAATCCTTCTAAACACCCATTGTTAACTATTTTTATTTTATTTTATTTTTTATTTTTTATTTTTTATTTTTTTGAAATTGGATAACAAAAGATAATATATTATCATAATATATTAAAATATTAATATAATTAATATATTAATACAATCATATTTATATATTAATACAAATCAAATATTAACTAAATATATAAATCAAAACATATCAATCAATAATAAATTATAACTAAATATATACAAAAACAAATCACACAATCAAAACAAATCAATATTAAAAAGAATGATAACTAATAACTAATAATATACAAATACAAATCAAACGAAATCGAATTATTAAATGAAAATATATAAATATAAAACAAATATAAATATAAATAAATATATTACAATAAATACAAAACAAATTTAAACTAAAAATGGAAAAGAAAAATCCAAACAAAATGTGAATATTGGCAGGTGAAAAGTGAAAGGAGTTTTTGTAATTGGAGCAACAAACTGGCCAGAAGTAATGGATCCAGCAGTTCTAAGGCCAGGACGTTTTGGCAATTTACTTCTTGTTCCTCTGCCAGACTCAGAGGGACTAGTTTCAATCTTAAAGGCTCTTGTCCGAAATAAACCTATGGCTACAGATGCGGATTTGAATTATATTGGCCATAGTCAGGCTTGTGAGAACTTCAGTGGTGCCGATCTTGCTGCTCTTGTCAATGAAGTTTGCATGTCTACATTTGTAGCGTTTGTAGCGGTTAGCATGGCTCTCAATACAAACAAAAAGAATCCTTAAAGCCATCTCATGACAATACTTTGCACCATATTTTGAATAGCAAACTTCCCCATTATTCCCACAAAGCACTGCCATATCAGTTGTTGTGCACATTAACATCCCCCCATCCGCAACTGACTGTACTGCAGAGTCCAGACAAATAGAAGGTGACCCATAAGGATCAAGGTCAACCACATCAAATTTTGTCTCATGCGTAAGCATATAGACTCGGGCATCAGCAAGTTGGGTTTCAACCTTTGAAGAGACAACAGAGCCATTTAATTTAATATTTCGCTTCCAGGCCTCCACAGCCACTTTATCATTGTCAAGAGCTACAACTGAACCAGCACCTTCCACTTCATGAGCATAACGTAGTGCTCTTAATCCTGAAGCAGACAATGCCTCAAGAATGCGAAGTGGCTCTAGTTCTTCGTGTACTCTCCGCACTGCTGGTTTGCATGCTTCATCTGCAACTGCAACTACTTCCTCCGCAAGGTCAGCTTGAGCTCCTTGATCTGAGACCACCTCTTCTCCATTGCCTTTTCCTGATTGGACCGTATCTAACGTAGAAGCTGGTTCATTCGTCTCGCCATCGTCAGCCAACGTAGATGTCTCTAGTCCATTATAATGGACAAAGTCTTATGATTGAGCTGTAGGCAATGGGAGAGTCCGAGTTCTGGCTGTTATTTCTTTTATACATGAAACACATTCTCTCGAAATGAAAATCCGCGAATCCCAACAACCTGAATGCAGCGGAGGAGCAAATTGTTCCTTTGATTGACCGCTTCAATTTTCTGTCCGAGTGCAAAGATCTGCGGGCCCTAAGTGGAATTTTGGATTCCCTCAAATCTGAGGGTTTTGTTTTGCCATTCAGAACCCACAAACAACTTTGCTCTCAGCTGCTCCGCCGAGCCCTTAACGCCGATTCCATTGCCGAGGCCCAGAGTTGGGTGGATTACGCCAAATGCATTGTCGATTTCAGTTTTCATTCCCTTCATTCTGTTTCAGATTCGAAAGTGAATCCAGGGGCTCGTCGTCGTTGTATACTTCTGGTTCTTGGATAAAGCTTTGACGATGAATTGTCAAACTCGCGATCGAATCATCTAGCATTCTAAATCCAATCTTCTCTGCTCTTCTAAAGTGGCCTCTTCCTCTCTAACAATATTGTGCTGCCTACGATTCTGTACGGTTCCATTTATAGCCATCGGCGGAGTCGAAGCGGTATCAATATTCTTATTCTCATTTTCCTTTACGGGAACTTGCCACGACACTTCTTTCCATTTGGATCGGCAGATGGGACAAATCAAGTTTTCGTGCCGGACATTGAAGGCAATGCACGAAAAATAAAAAGAATGAGAACATTCTGCTGTAAAGATCGCATGTCCGCAGCCAGGTTTCATCATCTCCAAGCATATTGCGCGACAGCCTTTCTGCGGCCGAATCCCGTTGCGAAACAAATTCGGTGGAAGCGATGAAGGGATCAATTCATCCGACACCATTTCAGGCGACACAGCAGTGTCCCTATTTCGCAACCGAGGATTTTGGGTATTCGACCTCGGACAGTTGACAGGCTAACAATTCGCTCCATTGCATGAAACAGGCTGCCCGCGAGGTCTTCCGAACCTTGGACCTCCCAAATCCGAATCATCGAGTTCGGAAAAGAGCCTTGTCTGTCCCTTGCAACCTTCAATGCTTTGATACTTGTCCAATCCAATGAGATTTCAACATATCTCCACATAACAATCTTTCTCATCGTTCATGAAAAACAAAAGAATGAAAGTCAATTTTTTTTTTAATAATAATAATAATATATATATATATATATATAAGAGATATATATATTATTATTACAAGGAATTTTTTTTCTTTTATTTTTTTGTTATTTATTTTTTTGTTTTGAAATAACAAATATTAAAATGAAAATATGAAAACATATATATATATATATATATATATATATATATATATATATATATATATATATATTATATGTTGATTTTATTTATTGCTTTAGATTTTTTTAAACAACAAATTAAAAATAAATTTTTTTAATTTGTTATTGAAGTTGAGATTTTTTAAGTTATAAAATCAACAAATTTTTTATTAAAACCTAACAAAGAGGTATTCTAAAAAAACAAAAGAAATGGTTAATTTTTTTATTTGTTTTTTAATAATAATATGTATATATGATACATATATTATTAAAATTTTTTATTTTTTAAATCTAAAATTAAAAAAAAAAAAAAACTAAATTTCATCTAAAAATTTAAAGATGTTTTTTTTTCATTCACAAAATTCTTTATTGTCATGTTGCACATTAGTTCTCTAGCAAGAGTATTTTTATTCGAACGAAATCAATAGATTTTCTAATCTTCCTGATCGCACAAAGCGCAGGAAGAGAGAATACTAATCGATTGATTCGTTTTTATTCATGCAGGGGGGTTTCAAAAAGGATTGAATTTAAAACTAGCTAAATATTAAAACATCAGAAAACTCAAACTTAAACTCGTTTTGTGAAGATCCTGCTGTCACCAGGTTTCACAAATTATTTTGCCTAAAGAAAAATACTAGTACTGAATTAAATTCCTAATGCCTAATCCCTTAGCACCATCCCCGGCAATGGCGCCAAAATGTTGGGCAATTTATTGGGCTTAAATTGCCGCATTAAATTATCGACCAGGGAAACTCGTAAGCTTGTGATGATGCTAGTAAAATATATGCAAGAGTAGGCAACTAACTCTATGTCTAACTAAATGATTTACGATTCAATATAATATGCAAGGGAAGAGGCTCCTAACTAAGGAGGTCCTGGTTGTCCTTCCCTACAGTATCATAAAGAAATCATTGATTACATAAAACTAGAAACTTGAAATGAAGACAAGAGAATGAACTTTAATTGTTGTTCAGATTCAAAGAGAGAGAAAGACTAACTTAGTCTCTTGATTGTCCTCTCATGTACTAATCCAAACTAAACTAAGATTCATTCATAAGCATAAGAAATGAAATAAATTGAAGCAAAAGAATGAATTTCAATTATCATGCAAATCAAATGGAGAGAGAGCCTAACTTAGACCCTTGGTTATTCTCTCATATGCTGATAAGATTCTAATTTAAAACTCATTCATCAATCACAAACAAATCCTCAAAAATCTAAGCAATTAAATGAAATAAGATCTAATATGAAATAACATGTTCCTTTGATCCTTCTAGAGTGAGCTCAATTC
Organism: Pinus tabuliformis; assembly: GCA_031772625.1. NCBI lineage: Eukaryota > Viridiplantae > Streptophyta > Pinopsida > Pinales > Pinaceae > Pinus > Pinus tabuliformis. Next base: position 875,013,345 of record CM062814.1, on the reverse strand, counting down.
TCCTAAGAACAAAGTGGCAAGCTATTCCATATACTACATTAAGGCAAATTATATCTAAAACTACATAATGGAAATATATGTACAACTTATATCTATAACTACATAATGGAAATATATGCAAAATGAAGCTTTATTCTATTCCATCATAAGTTGGATACAATGCTCCAAGAGTCCTCCCCTTTGGAATGGAGGAGGTACTCATATTTATACAATGAGATGAGATAACAAAATCATAATGATGATCCACTAATCTCTCTTTTAGTTCCATACATTTCTCAACCATCTAGACGCATAACCCTATCCTCCATGATCTCCTCCATGAGGTCCATGATTTTCTCCATGATCTTTTCCATGAGGTTTATCTTATCAATTTCGAATTTGATCATTCAAGGCCACATAAAGATGCCCTGGAAGCTTCCTTTGTGCCTACACATGTCAACAAACTCATTCTAATTGTTAGGTATAAGTATAAGCATCTTATTTTCTAAAGTTTAGCCATAAATTCACTTAAAAATGTTAAGAATTAATAAACTTTGGAAAAGCATTGTTATAACCCAATAATGAGGTAAATGTAATGATATGGAGGTGGAATGGAGGTGACATGAAGGTAAAATGTGAAGATATTAGTGAATAATGGAGTGAAAATAAGGACTTTTTTGAGGCCCAACATAGTCACTGGGGCGCGATGGTAATGCGGTACCCACAACAGTCTTAACATCCCTGCCTTCTCCACACCTCACAGCCATTGCCGCGACTCCAACTCTATAACTCCCAGCGGTGTGTTTTTCTTCTGGTGCATGAGCTACGCGGTTTCCAAATGTGGGAATTTCTCATGGTCCGTGAGATCCTAGTCTTCAAATTTTAATACCGGCACCCGCCCCAAGTGCACTCCGTAAAAAATGATGTTGTCAGGGAGCAACAGGGTCTGTAGAGAGCTCTTTCTCTCATCTAGGTCCTTGGGCACCCTTAATTTCCCCTTCCGTGGAGGAACATACGCGGGCAGCCTAGTCAGAGGGTCCATACCCTGGGTTTCCATCTCCATCTCTACGTCATCTTCCTCTTCTACCAAGAATTCTTAAAATTCTTCCTCCTCCTCATCATCTTCCAAATTGATCACCTTCCCCTTTTCTTCCATGGTAAGCTTAGTTCTCAGCGGGTTTCTAGGGGACACGTGCACTGGTACCATAGGCTGCTTGTATTTCTTGGGTCTCGGCATACATGGCAATTGAGGGATTTATGCAACTATCTTGACCCTTTCTGGGGCTTCTCCTACTATTAGGGCCTACACAACCTCCTTAGTGGTCATTTCTCCAGTATCCATGGCTTCCTTAGGTGCTACCATACTGTTATTCCACAATTCTCTTAATGGCTCATGTAAGTGATCAAATAATTCCTTCGACTTCGAAATATCAAACAAATCTGGGTTCATGAATCTCTGGGCACGCAACAACTTAATTCTCAAATTGCCAAGTGTTGTTTGTTGGGCAACCCTTTGCAATTTATAGTTCCTTTTGAATTTGAATTCGACCGTTTAATGCTCCCTTGGTGACAAATTTTCCCAAATCTAGCCCATAAAGTTCACCTTAAATGCCTATTTCCCGCTCCATTTGATCTCAAACCAAGCATCACATCGTGAATAGTGATTGTAGTGGTCACTTTCCAGCCAACCTGCACGGCAGCGCAACTAACCTCGTGTTGTCACGAACCCTATGACAGTTCACTATTACGTCTAGTTCAAACATCGCGCAGAGTAGTTTATAGTCCCGTGCATCCTTTCAGCTGCCTAAAGCGCTAAGACTGTGCTTCCTATGGCTAGTCAGATGGCCGAGCCACCTGAGTATGGCTTCAAATGACTAACATTTACTTTTTCAGGGAAGAGTTCGCCATTTAATTTCACCAACTGCACCGCACCACCATATGTGATTTCCTTAATAACATATGGTCCCATCCAATGCATTTTGAGCTTCCCTGGGAATTTATCAAACTTACTATCATATAACAACACCAAATCATTCACCTTGAAGGTGCACAACTTAATATGTTGATCGTGCCAAGCCTTTTCACACTGCTTTTGTACATGCTAGTGGAATCCAACCAAAAACCGTTCTTGTTTGAGCTCTTCCAACTGCGCGAGCCTCTCCTCCAAGGATTCTCGATCCATCATACCTATGAGTGCTACTATGCGTAGACTAGGAATGATTTATTCCATCAGCATTATGGCTTCTACTCCATAGTCCAGCCTGAAAGGTGTTTGTCCCAGCAGCTTCTTGCATGTTGTCCTATAAGCCCATAATACTGCGGGTACGTGCAGGTCCCAATCACTTCACTATGTGTTGCATACCTTGTTCAATGCGTTGCATACCTTATTGAATGATTCCGTGTGGATAACCTTCTGTGTGATTGTTCTTCCTACATACTATCTTTCCAACATGAAGAGCCATTTGCACTCCCAGTCCCCCCCACACACATGCTTATTAACCATACCTTTCAGCATGAAGTTCATGTGCATCTGCGCAGGTTGTTTTCCATATCCCTGCATCCACCTGGCTAGACTTGCACGCGGATCATATCGTCCATTGTATTTGTCTTTCAATCACACCCTAGGCTACCCAAATGGCGTGTGCATCATCCTTCTACATTTGCGCTAGTCGTCAAAGCTCCCTTTGTGCGTACGCCACGATCTCGCGGGCGTAGTGCGCAGTACCCAATCCAAGGCTTGGAAACATTGCTTTTTCGACACCTCCCTTTCAAATTTATTCAAGTAGGCCATCATAAGTGGGCAGGTCTCTTACTTCTATTGATACACAGCACAACGACCTTGTCATCATATTACAATTCAGTGTAGTTACCTCATGTAACCGATTCTTCCATCGCTCCATTTCCTCATTTGAATCTGAAGTACATGAGCTTTCATGCTCCCATGAAAGCTGCCCATCCGCGATAGGATTCACCCAGTCCTAGTTTTGCGTTGTTATATTATAGATGCAGGTCAAGTCATCATCGCTTTCATAGTCGCACACTCACTTTGTATAGCGTGATCCTTCAACAGGGTCCAGGGTTATAACTACACATAGTGACTTCTTGTTGAAAACCATCTTGCACTACTTTAAATTAATCACCTCGTTCAAGTCAGTGGCCCAATCAATTCCTAAGAGTGCAGGGTAGGGATTGTTGTCATCAAGAATGTATACCACTTCAAAGTCTGCTAGCACACTCGCTCCCTTAATATCCAGAGTGATTCCCTGCAATCATCCTATGGGTATTATCTTTTGCTGGTTTGCCATTCACAGCTGAATAGGAGACCATTGTAATGTAGGTCTCCCCATTCGCTCCCATGTCTGCTTCGGCAGAACATTCACATCCAATCCTAAATCTAGAATTACTTGGTCCATTTCATATTCTCCAATCTGTGTAGTTAACCTCATTTCTCTTCCCGTCCTCATCTTATGCTTTCCAATCTTCCAAAATATGTGTGGTTCTCCTGGCACGATCCCAACGCATATGTTAATGAGTTCCTATAGTTCTTTTATAACTTTAGTGTCACGTAGTAACCTCATGTATGTTTCCAGGAATGTTGTGAGCATAGATGGCTCCATCTCCAGCTCTGGTTTATCTTTTCTTCTTGAAGTGGAGGCATCAACGAAGCTCTTCTTAGCTTCCATGAAGGTTTCCTGAGTGCACTCCAAATCAAACACTTCTTCTTTCACCAAAGCTTTACGAACCCAAATACTATCTTCTGGCTATTTTCCTTTGTAATCTCCCATTGCGATTCCACTTCAGAGCATAATGTTCACATTTGGATCTTCCTCGTGTGGCTCAAAGCTCATCATCTGCAGGTTCTGAGTCAGGGGAGGTGGTAGTGCTCCTTTGTCACGTATCCTAGCTATTAGCGTAGGACAATCTTCAGTCACATGATCAAACAAGTTGCAATACAAACATGACAGACGCATTGGGTTCGTACGGTCATGGGCATAATGAACTGGCCCTCTGCAATTGTAGCATATCAACTGACCGCAACCTCTTCTAGGTCCTCCTCCTCCTCAGCCTCGTCCACGCTCCTAAAATCCTGTTCACGCCACTCTTGTATTCGAGTCTAGGGGCCACATTTTATCTTGAACTCTATAGGTGGGAGTTCTATCCATCATCAACTCATAGCTTCTACAAGTGCACTCATCATGTCCCACTAACGTACAAAATTTACAAAACAATTGCTACGAATTTTGTGTATACTTTAGTAACAAATGGTAGTTTTCCATAGCATGTTTTCCTCCTATTTGACAAATCACGAACCACAAAGAAAGCCTCGCGCTAGGTCCTGCTTATGCTTCTGGCCTTAACAACATCAGTCCTCCTCCCGCGAGGTAATTTGCGAACACCAGGCAGGGGTCCTTGTCATGACCTTGACCTTTTCATTTTATGCACCACACCTCTTCGCGCAGTTCTGGTCGAGTTGTCCTATCATATTCCAGACTCTGCATCTCAAGACATAAATTCTTCAGCTACGTGTGGATTTGCTGAACTCCCAAGTTGGGATCCTATATTGGGGTCTCATGCAGCCTCATTGCGATCTCTAAGGCCTCTGTCTGAGTCGCTAACTTCTGCTATGATAGCACACTCCTTAAATGTGGCATTAGCAACACTATAAACAATTCACGATGTTGCCCATCCGTTAGATTTATATTAGCTTCGTGAATAGTGCATTTTAGTCTCTGATCTAGCTCCCAAGGAGTCTCACCTGGTAGCATCGTGATCTCTTTGAATCTAATGATCGATTGAGATTCATACTTCGACCTTCGAAATTCTTTGTTTAGAGTTGCTTGAATATCCACGATTCCTACATTTGGATTATCATTGGAGTACTTGATATACTAGGTCAGCGATCGGTCCTATAGAGCACTAACTAGTGTCACTTTCTTTATATTTTCATCTGTAACTCCTTACGCTTCCCATATGGCTCTTACAACAAACCAAAATTGGTCCAGATCCTCATTTCCCAATCCCTTGAACACAGGCAACTTTATCATGCTTGCCATATTGACTCGTAGTGGTGGTGGAGATGGTACGGGTGAAGATGCAGGTGATGGTGGTGAAGATGGTGGTGGTTTGGGTGGGGGTGGTATTTGTGGAATTATCTTACTTATCAAATGGATTGCACTTCAAATTGAGACCTTTGCGAGCTCTTCCTCGTCCCTTCATGAAGGTGAAATCAAGGGGCTATTTTTTGGTCCCTTACTTCCTTTGTTCCTATAAGTTTTTCCACTTCGTGTAGCCCCAAACATCAAGGTAAATGCATAACGCTTTTTTTGCACAATAACATTTTTATCCAAGTATTCAGAGACTTTACGTACTTACCTCACGGTCCTTTGAGAAAGTAACACTCTACCATGCTATAGCTAATTGAGGTGTCTACCATGAACTCAGTAATGAATCCTCATATAATCCGATCGAGCCATTGATCAATGGTGCATGCGATCTTATTCTCTGACACTTCCAATCTTCACACTAACTCTGGGGTTCACACAATAGGACCGTTAAGTTTCCACCTTTCTTAGCTATCTGCTAGCTTCGTGATCCACTCGTATAGCTCAGTAGGGACACTTCCAATCTTTGCACTAACTCTAGGATCCACACAATAGGACCGTTAAGTTTCCACCTTTCTTAGCTATCCGCTAGCTTCATGATCCACTCGTATAGCTCAGTAGGGAATGACGTGAAGAATATTTCATGGATCTCCATGTACAAGTAGTAGTCTAACCATTCTTCTTTTGTTAGTCATGGGTTCCTATTCTCCTATGCTACGAAATCATGAATTCTTCTGTCTAACCAACCTTCAATTTCCTTCTTAGTTGGATTCTAATGATATGACATCAGACATCTCTATGCAGATTTCAGTCTTGGAAATGAAACTATTTTTTGGCTTGATGGGACATAACCCAGGTTTGGAGTTAATTAGCCAAACAAATCCCCACACTACTGGCCCTTTTGGCATTAGCCTGCAGAGTGCGGACTGAAGTCTCACCTAAAGCAGTGTGGGGGGATGCTGGAACCAAGTTTCCGCACCCTTGAGATGTATGAGGTGTTGATTTAGTCCAATTGTGCCTACCTTCGTGCAAGTCACTTCACACACTATGCTAACCTGCGAGACCTTCGTGATCTGTTATAATCACCTTTGCACAACCCTAAGCAGGGGCTGAGGTGCTTTCACACTACTATGGCAGTGATCTGCGCTATTTCCCCAAACTATACCACAGATCTTGCTTATCTTCTTAAGGATCTTAGTTAACTTCGCATAAATACATATTTTATCTCACATTTACTTAATTATCACAGTCACATATGTTTGTGCATCATATAACAGTAAAAATGAAATTTATACCCAATATATTCAATCTAACAGATGCATAAAACATGAAATAAATAAGCAATACGCAGAATGGATATGAAAAATTCTCTTTATTAATGCTCCAAGTGTTACAGACTCGACTCACCCTATGCACTTAGCTGTAGGGTTTCGCGCACTTAGTTGTGGACTACTAGGCCTTTGCACACTCAGCTGTAGAGCCTTCTCCTACTCTACGATCCATAGACTCAACTTTACACTTCATAGTTACGACTCAACTCTTCATCCTTTGATCACCACTTAACTACTTAAAGCCTCGTTCTCTTTATACAATCCCATTGGTTCGCGGACCATGGGTAGATCTCTATAGCCAACATTAAATTACAAAATTAAGGGCAGAAAACCCTATGACTCATTTACAAGCTATGCACTCTGCGCCCACAAAATGCAGAGCTTTTACATCAAAGATGCAATTTATGACCATAATCTGGGCTCTAAGCCCTAAAAATTTCCTTGGGGGATCTCGTGCCCAACAAACCTCATTTTAGCAAAGGTCATGAAGCGATTGGGCCTACCGACTACACCACACCCATAACCGTATAATATTATGTGGCTTCACCAAGGACGAGATCTCTAAGTTTTCCAACAGTGTCGCCTTCCCTATAGCATCAAACCCTTCATAGACGAGGTATTGTGTGATGTTACAGCTCTGGATGTTTGTGATGTATTATTAGGTTAGCCATACTTGTGGAGGTGACATGCTGTGTATGAGTCAAGGTCTTACTATGTTATTATTTATTTGTGTAATTCATTATATAGGATACTGGAGGTAGCCCCACCTACCGCCACCTCTTTGATCTCTGCTAAGAAATGCAGCAAGATCATCTCCAAGAGTAGGAAATTCATTTTCTGTTGGTTCACTCCCAAAGTAAGGGGAAGCCTGCTGCCACATCCATGACCCCTGTAAATGGTTCATCCACACAGTAGCATCAGTAGATGGATACGGCCATGAAAGTAGACAAGGACATCTTCTCCTCACCCATAGGGTACTGTTGCACTATAAGGTCAAGCATTCATCCGATATGACTTCTGGAGCACCTCTACCCAATGGGACGATCTATCACCACTCCATTCTAGAAAATTCCAAGTACGAGAAGCAACATGATCAACATCAGCTACCACATAAGTTTCAAGTGGGCAACAAATTCTAGTTGCATTTGTAGAAAGAACACCTGAAAAGAGGCCATCAAAAGCTCAGACCACTCTGACATGGTCCTTACACCATTACAAAGGCTATGGGAAATAATGCTTTGGAGTACAACATTCCTCCATTCCTTCGCTTGCAACCAGTGTTTAATATGGAATGCCCTTGACCATGCTTCCCACCATTATTGGACACATCAGAGATTGCAAAACAACTCACCAGGGACCAAGTTCAGCAGAAGTTTCCTCATCTCATGGAGGAACTCAATGCAATGGGACCATTGCTTCGTAAAGGGGGAGGAATGATCCAGGTGGATGTTGGTGGCCACCCACCTATCCCATCGGGACCCCCCCAACTATCTCTTTCAGTTTTTCAGTTTCCTTATTTGTAGCACAATTTACTATTTTTAGTAGTTTTTTCGGGTCTTGAACTTTTAGAGATGTTTTGAGGCCCTAAACGACGTTTTTTTGGAAACCTAGGATCACCATGGGTCCATGGACCAATGTTACTCTTCCCAAATTTGTATTCCTTGGATAAATATTTCTAACAAGGTATTGTGTGTGTCAAACAGAGATCGTATGCCAAAGTTACGACCCCGGGAAGTTGATGTACCAATTTACCCAAACGGGACTCACTATTTGGTATTTCATTTGCTAGGGTTAGGTTTTTGGATGTTTAGGGTTTTCCATTGATTCTCAACAATAAATAGGCCTTTGAGCCTCATTGTAACATAGTTCAGAGGCATGTAGCTACCACATCTCTTCTCAGAGATAAGCTACCATCGCTTAGCTAGTTTATTTCTATTTCTGTTTGTAAGCATATTTAAGTCTTTTACATTAATGAAATGAAGTATTATTTCTATTGCGTCTCTATATTTATGGTTATATCTGTAGTTTTTTACGTTACTTTTTAAATCCGGATCAGTGGTATCAGAGCAGTGTGATCTTTCTCTATCTTTCTTTGTATGTCCCCAACGGGAACGAGATATAAGGAGTTAGGGCTTAAACTGGTTGAACCTTTGCAGGACCAGCCTCGCAAACCCCAACGGCCTCCCATGGTAGATGAAGAAAAATACGAGGGGGCAGAAGATCCTATCAAAATATTTCTCAAAGAAGCCTTCGAGTGGCAGAGGAACGCGATGCTGGACAACTTTTCCTAGATCCTTCAGCGTCTACCCATGGGAAACACATCTACTTCCAATAGCTACTCTGGAAGCACCATGCCTTTTAAGGTACATGTTAACTTTTAAATCCCCATATTTGAGGGTTAGATAGATGCAAATGTCATAGATAAATGGTTAAATTTGTTAGAAAGGTATTTTTCCATTCATGATTTTTCTAGCCAGGAAAAGATTACTTTTGCTCTTCTCAAAGCAGCGCCCCACGTCAAGGACTGGTGGGAGACCTACTACGAGCAGAAGGATGAAAGTATGAACTCACTGTTTTCAGCCTCTCCCACCTGGAATTCGTTCCGGGATGTCATTAAGGAGCAATACTATCCTGTTAAAAGCTATGAGGATAAATACATAAAGTGGACCACGCTGCGACGGGGAAGGGACCAAGATGTGCCGGAGTTCACAAATATTTTTCATACCCTTCGCACAAAGTTGGGTATCAAGGATTCTGAGCTGCATTTGGTACTCAAATACCGTGGCTACATACACAGGGACATCAGGATGAGATGGAGTTCCTGGACATCTCCTCGCTTGGAACGGTGTATCGATACACTGTCAAAATTGAGCAGAAGTTTAAATAGGAAAAGCGATACTTTGGATCGAAAAATCCAAAGCGAGGGAAAGGCTTCCCCAAACCGTAGCACCAAGGACAAAGCCAAGATGGTGTGACCTAAGAAAACTCATTGAAGCCGTAAGAAAAGAACAACACCACGAAGTCAAAGAAGGACACATGAAAGTGGTGTGAGTTCCATAATAGCCCCACTCACAACACAAGTGAGTGTCAAACCAAGCAGTCGTTGGTGGCCAAGTTGAAGGCTTCAGAGTCAAATGCATGTTCCGACCCTGAGTCAGAACTCAATAAGAGGAATGAGAAAGGGAAGAAAATCATTAACGTGGAGCCCGACGCCACTGTTGCCACCACCAAGATCTAGAAGAATGAACCCGAAGATCCAGAGGAGGGAGAGTGTCTTTTCCACTCACAGATGTGGGTGAAGGGTTCGCCGCTGCAATTCATTATTGACAGTGGGAGCCAAAAGAACCTCATTTTAGCAAAGGTCGTGAAGCGGTTGGGCCTACCAACTACACCACACCCGTAGCCATACAGTATCAGGTTGCTTCACCAAGGATGAGATCTCGAGTTCACCAGTAGTTCCACCTTCCCTACAACATCAAACCATTCACAGATGAGGTATTGTGTGATGTTGCACCTCTGGATGTTTGTGATGTATTATTAGGCCAACCATACTCATGGAGGCGACATGCCATGTATGAGTCAAGGCCTCGCTCTGTTATTATTTCTTTGTGTAATTCGTTATACATGATATTGGAGGTAGCCCCACCTACCGCCACCTCTTTGATCTCTGCTAAGAAATGTAGCAAGATCATCTCCCAGACTAGGAAATTAATTTTCTATCTGGTTCACACCTAAAATAAGGGGAATACCATTGCCACATCCATGACCCCTTCGAAGGGTTCCTCCATGCAGCCGCAGCAACAGATGGATACGGTCATGAAATAAGGCAGGGACATCTTCTCCTCACCCACAAGGGTACCGTTAGGTCAAGCATTTGTCTGATCTGACTTCTGGAGCACCTCTACCCAACGAGCCGATCTATCGCCACTCAATTCCAGAAAATTCCAAGCACAAGCAGTGACATGATCAACATCAGCTACCACATAAGTTTCAAGTGGGTGACAAAGTTTGGTTGCATTACAGAAAGAACACCTTACAAGAGCCCATTAGAAGCTCAAACCACTCCGACATGGTCCTTACACCATTACCAAGGCTGTGGGAAACAATGCTTTGGAGCATATCATTCCTCCATTACTTTTCTTGCACCAAGTCTTCAATGCGGACTACCCTCGAGCATGCTTCCCACCTTTACTGGACACATCAGAGGTTGCAGAACAGCGCACCAGGGACCAAGTTCAACAAAAGTTTCCTCATCTCATGGAGGAACTCAATGCAATGGGGACCATTGCTTCCTAAGGGGGGAGGAATGATCCAGGTGGATGTTAGTGGCCACCCACCTATCCCACTTGGACCCCCATAACTGTCTCTTTTAGTTTTCCAGTTTCCTTATTTATAGCACAATTTACTATTTTTAGCAGTTTTTTGGGTCTTGAACTTCCGGAGCTGTTTTAACGCCCTAAATGACGTTTTTTTGGAAACATGGGAGCAACATGGGACCAAGGATTGATCTTTCTCTTTCCAAAGTTATAGTCCATAGATAGATCTTTCTAGCGAGGTATTGTGTGCGTCAAACAGAGATCGTATGCCAAAGTTATGACCCCGGGAAGTTGATGTACCAATTTACCCAAACGGGGCCCACAATTTGGCATTTCATCTCCTAGTGTTAGGTTTTTGGATGTTTAGGGTTTTCCATTGTTTCTAAAAAATAAATAGGCCTTCGAGCCTCATTGTAACACAGTTCAAAGGCATGTAGCTGCCACATCTCTTCTCGGAGATAAGCTACCATTGCCCTAGCTGGTTTATTTCCATTTCTTTTTGTAAGCATATTTTAGTATTTTACATTAATGAAATGAAGTATTATTTTTGTTGCATCTCTGTATTTATGGTTATATATTTAGTTTGTTGCATTCCTATTTAAATCCAGATCATTGGGAGGATGTTGCACAAATGGATGTTCTCAACACATCACATCACCCTCTATTTAGAGCCAAAAGAGGGGCTCCAACGAATAGATGAAGAGACACATCTATGGACTAATTTATTTCAAGCCTACATGACTTGAAAACCAATAATTACTTGTTAACTTCAAAAATTCATTTCTCCACTTCTACAACTTGGAATTTGACCATTCTTGAAGCATTGGATTGTCCTTTTCACCCTCTGTCCTCTCATGTTATCACATGTAGAAATGTGCTTCCTGAATTTCCCAAACATGATTGGGTGCAAAACCCCATCCTTGGGTTCCAAGCCCATAAGTGACCTTTGTGGTGCTTTGCCCTCCGATCCCGGAACCGTAGGGCTTGGAGTACCTCCCAAGCTACACAAATCAACACTCCCTCTTAGCAAGGGAGGTACTTCCAAGACTAGGAAGTACTTTATCTTCGTTATCACTGCTCGCAACACTTGCCCAGCTCCTGGCACTCACAATCGTAGCAACCCCTATATGGTGAACTATGCCCTTCTTGGAAGTGTCGTTGTCACTGTTGGAAGCACCATGCATCTTCTTCTTATACTGTAACGTCTTCCACTCTCTCCATGATTCCTTGTTGGCAATTGTAGGAGAACCTTTTCTCCCCACTGACCATGCACTCTTCTTGGAATACAGAGTCTCCCTCTAAATCTACAAGCTCCCTCTTGAACTAGACCCCCTATGAGTCTTTGGAACCTAGACCTTCTCAGGAAGGTGTACCTTCTTCTCGGGAACCTATACCTACTCCTTTGAAGCCTACATCTACACCTGCACCTGCTCATGTTTCTCTGGAACCTGCACCTACTCCACCTACTTCTTTCCATGATCCATGGGCTTTCTCATCAACCTGTAGAGACCATGCTATCTAACTCCAAGTACAATCCCATCAGACTTAGAGCCTCTCTACTTGAGTCTTGCTTTCTCATCCTGGAACAAGACCTCAAACCCCTTCCTCTCGATCATCGAGATGGAAATCATGCTATATCTAAGTCTTGGTACAAACAATACATCCTGGACCCGCATCACACATCCTGTCTCTATCCTGAATGGTACAACACTTGATCCTCAGATCTCCAACTGACTCTTGTCACCCAACACCATGTGCAACTTCGACTCCCATTCAACTAGAGTCTCAAAAACCTCTTATGACTCTGTCATATGCTTTGTCGCACCACTGTCCACGTACCATCCATCCTCATTGACAGTACCATGTGAGAAATGAGAAATCATAGCAAAGTCCTCCTCTTCTAATCTCCTAGAGAGATCATGTATCTCAGCTGAAGTGGCAACACTGATGACCTACTTTCCTTTCATTTTCTCATCATCTCCCTTCTTCTTCATTGGACATCTTGATGAATAATGACCCATCTCGCCATAGTTGAAACACTTGACTTTACTCAAGTCCTTCTTTTTCTTACCCTTCATTCATTCTACAAGTGCCACATCATCATCGAAAGACTTCTTCTTTGGATGAAGATTCTCGTCTCGCAACTCTTACTAAATGAAGTCATCCCACAACCTATCCCAGTCTGGCAGCTTATCCCTAGTAATGATTCATTTGATGAAGGGTTTCCATTCCTCGGTGAACCCTTTCAAGGCAATCATTACAATATCTCCATCTAAGATAGTCACACCGATGGCAGGAAGCTCATCTTTGACCTGAGACAATCTCATTAGATATGAGGTCATGCTTTCACCTTTTATCATCTTGGTGGACTTCAACTTATCCTCCAATACTAATACCCGGTTCTTATTCTTATTCTAGAACAAATTCTGAAGAGCCATCCACATCTCATGTGTATTTTTCTTCCCTGACAAATGAGGTATTAGGGCATCCTTCACACTATCTAGGATGATCAATCTCGCCCTCGCATCCAAATCATCCCATATTTCCATCTCCTTAGGGTTGGTTGGCTTCTTTATCTCTTTCTCGACAAAATCCCAAATCTTGTTGACCTGCAAGACCAACTTGATCCTTTCCTTCCAAGGACTATAGTTGGACAACCCTTCTTAAATCTCCTCTCCTCTCCCCTTCTCTTCTCTTCTCTTCTTAGTATTTTGAAGTTTTATAATCTAAATTTGAATAATGTAATGGTAATAAATTAAATAATTTAATGGAATTTGGCGTTCACACATCTAGATTTGGATCATGTTCTAAGCCAAATGATGCATTTTCCTTTTAAAGATCTTGTTAATTTTGTATCTATGAATATGTGCAGGATCAGCTCACAAGATCCATCGACTAATGTTGAAGATGAATGGACCTTATCAGGCCCATACTTTGCATGAGCCCATTGGATTTGTTGGTCAGATAATACCATGGAACTTTCCATTGATGATGTTTTTCACTAAGGTCACTCGTGCATTGGCCTACAAATGTACAGTGGTTATCAAATCTACAAAGCAGACTCCCTTAATTGCAATTTATTGTGCACAATTAGCCAGCGAGGTATTTATATTATCATTTTAATAGGGTCAATGTATTGCAGATCCAATCCAATAACTATTTAATCAAAGGTGGTCTCTCCATAATTTGTAATTGCTGGCAAGAATACCCCTTGGGGCACTTAATGTGCTCTTTGGCTTTGGTGAAACTATAGTACTACCATGAGCAGCCACATGGATATTGATAAGGTAAGTTGAAACATTAATGGCAAATGATATATTTTTTTCATTTAGGGATCATTGGTTCATTGAATTGAATATGGTGAAAGAGTATGAAGGGTTTGTAACTCCGTGTTGGATTGTACTCAAATATCATTTATAGGGTCAACTCAAGTTGGGCGACTTATTATGGAGGTCACTGCAAAGAGAAAATTAAAGCCTGTGACATTATAATTGGTTGGAAAATCACCTCTCATTGTTATGGAGGACGTTGATATTGATGAAGTTGTGAATATTTCCTGCCCATCTAGCAGTAGTTACCAACATGGTGACTATACAAAAAATATGCTTGGAAAGTTCAAGGGTGTTTGTTCAAGAAAGCATTTATGATGAATTTGTAAAGAAAGAAATGGAAATGGAAAATAAGTCCAAAGTGGTCGGAGACCATTTTAAGATAGGGGTCCATCAAGGCCCTTAGGTAAACAATGCATGCACCTTTCTCATAGATTGCACTGTCTCAGATAAAATTAGCAATTCTATGAAAATGTGTAAAAACTTGCAGTCCACTATAGTGGTGTGAGTTTCTCTGAGTGAGTTCAAACTTCAAATCCAATGTCTTGTGCTTTCACCTTTCTCATCTACTTGAGAATGCCATCCACTAAAATTGACCCAAGAGATATGTTGAGTAATTTAAAAGAGTGTAACTTGCTCCCACTTTAAAATAGTTTTCTTAGTAAATTTGACGGACACTCAATTCTAGGTTAAAAGAACTAGTTTATATTTTATTTTAGTTTTACAATAAATTAATATTAATTTGGTTTTTTATTATAATAGTATTTTTAATAAAAATATATAGTTAGTAGAATGTTATTTTCTGTAAAATTTTGAGGAATTGTTTTTAATGTCACAAGAAAAATCTATCAGAAAAAATTCCAAAAAAACTAATTAAAAACAACGATAAATTATAATAACTTTATGAAAAACCACTTATATAAATGGCTGTAGATGGTTTAAGAATTTTTTTGATTGTGACAATTTTATATAAAACTCTCTTATGGTTTCATCTAGATCACATATCAATAAATCATATGGTTGGGGTCATCATTAACATATTTTAAGCAAGGAAACATGGAAAACATCATTATATTTATGTTAGCAGGCAATGCAATTTTATGGAATAGGCCCTATCCTATTAATCACTTCAAATTACCTACAATATCTTAGTGTTAGATTGTCACAATTTCCAGGTTTTAAGGAAGTCTTCTTTGGCTTCAATTAGAGAAAAAAATTATCCTTAACATGGAATTATCTATGTACTCTATTTTGATTTGCATATATTTTATGCCTATCTTGGTCTTCCTTTAAATTTTACCTAATTTTAGCAACTTCCTTAAGAATTTCTAGCCTAAGCACTAATTATTGAATTATCCTAGATCATTGATGTCCTATATCTTCTACCATATAAAGATTAAAATGGGCTCATTTCCAATGATGTATGATGCCCATTTTTATATGAGAAATCTACCTAGTGTAGATAGTCTTCCTATGTAGATGGGTTGTGCATCACATACATGATCTAAAATTAGTTCTTCAACCTTCAATACTAATTCATTACATTTAAAAATTCTCTCAATTTATCACACTTACATAAATCAAATGTTCAAGAACAATAAACAAGCAATGAAATAGACACAATACTCAACTAATTGATAATGGAGTTCATCGGCATGGGCTATGTTTTTGGGTCTACATCAATCCACTAACCAACTGTAATGATTCTCCTTCAAAAGAAGGATTTTCCTTTTCAAAAAAGGGATGAAGATTCACAATCAATCCTACAACTTACTTTCTCCTCTTTCCAAAGGGAAAATTGATTCATGAGAAAGCATTCAACATATTTCCTATCCTTTACATTGGGACAATGAATCCATAGGCAAGAATAAAACTTTCTTTCTCTCTTATTCAAAGGATTTAATCATTCCACCCTTATTAATTTGAGAACTACCTCGTCATATCAAGGAGAGAAAACTCTCAA
Source organism: Pinus tabuliformis (assembly GCA_031772625.1). Lineage (NCBI taxonomy): Eukaryota > Viridiplantae > Streptophyta > Pinopsida > Pinales > Pinaceae > Pinus > Pinus tabuliformis. The sequence goes on along the minus strand of CM062814.1, from coordinate 874,997,325 downwards.
TATCCCACAATTTAGTATCTAGAACCATTCAAATGATTGGTTTGAGTAAATCTCTCAACAATGCTCATGAAAATATCAGCTCTCCATGAAGATCTTAATTCTCCATGAAACTCTCATCTTTCCCTTGACATTAGGAATATTAAGGGAATTTTGAGGTCAAAAATAGACCTCAAAAAATGAAATGTACTAAAAAATCAATTTTAAAAGAACCAATAAGATTCAAGATGATGATGTCATCTCTAGGGGTAAATAATTTTGGAGGAAAAAGAAGAAAATTACTTTTTTTAATTGTATTTTTGACTTATCTCTTTATCAGTTTATTCAAATGTCAAGAATAGGCACTCTTTGGATGCAGAATTAAGTTGCACATCCAATGAATACTCACTTTGCATACTTTTGAGTAGACCCATATCAAAGGAAATTGAAAATATACTACTCAAAATTATGTAGATTAAACCCACTTTGTATACCTTTGAGTAGACCCACATGGAAACAAATTGAAAATACATGAAAAAACTTGTTTCTCAAGTATAAACATTTTTTTTTTTATGTATTTTCAATTTCTTTCAGTGCGGGTCAAAACATGTTTTTTTCATGTATTTTCAATTTATTTCAGTGTGGGTCTACTCAAAAGTGTACAAAATTGTTACTACTTAAAAGTATGTAGAGTGGGTACTCATTGGATGTGAAATTTAATTTCGCATCCAACGGGTGCCTACACTTGACCTTTTAGTAAATCTATAAGTAGATAAGCTTAAAATACAATAAGAAAAAATATTTTTCTCTCTTTTCCTTTAAAAATTCATAGCTCTTATTTTATTGTTTTAACTATTATTTTAAACCTCAAAGTTTCCCTAATGATTATAATGTTATGTAGATTTTGCAACAAAGCTACATAGTTCTCACATTTTACATTAGTTTCTTGTTACAAATAAAAATGGCATATACAATAATACATGAGCACCAAAGCTCAAATAAGTATAAATCATTTCATTTTATCCATTTTCCATTTTTCCCAAAACTTCAACAAGTCATATCATTCACACATGAAATCCTCCTGACGCCATTCAAAGTGCATTACAAAGCTCTCTATGAGTTATTTCTTGTGTTGAAAATCATGGAGGAAAATAGAGTTGACTTAAATTTGTTGATACAAATATCCTCTTAGATCAATATATGTGAAGCATGTCTTCAATTATTTGATTTAGTCTCTCAATTTGTGCATTTGTCTGTGTATGGCACTGGTACTAAAATTCATCTAGTTTCGCATGTCTTCAAAAAGACTCTTCCAAAAGTTATTTGTAAATTTGGTATTCCTATCAAATACAATTGCTTTAAGTAACTCATGCAATCTAAATATTTACCTCATAAATATGTTTATAAAGTCATTAGTCTTATGATGGATTTAATAGGGATAAATTGTGCTATATTGGATAACTGATTGATGATAACCATCTTAGAATCATGTTTCCTTGATGTAGTTGGTAAACTAATAATAAAATTAGTAGGTGCTACTTCCTATTTCCATTTTGTAATTGGAAAATGTACGCTCAATCAATGAACCACTTAATTAATAATTTTTTGTAAAGGGATTTGTTTGGTCAATTTAGTGTGTTCTAAATTGCTAATTAAAATGACAATTCGAGATTCGTAAACTGACGAAGTGAGGTGTACTATATGTACAAGATAACCATTTTCTTAGTCTTTTGTCGTTTTTGAGTTTTTTTTAGTTTGTTTTTGGATTTATCTTTTATGGATTCCCTAGTGTGTGATGTCGAAATTGAAAGTTAAGTATGGAATCATGGTAATGGTGATTTCTACAGTGATTTTCCAAACTTAAAAGTTTTCAAAAAGAAAGCTCTAAACTGACTGTAATGAAATCAATTCTCAAGAGAAAGTAAATGAACCAAACAGTGAACTAGTGACAATGGCCCAGTATCCTTACTGCTGCATGAAAACGAAAGTAAAAACTGAACTTAAAACAACTCAATGACTGAAAGCAAAGCAACTAAATCACACTACTTCAACCCCTGTTTTGATCCTTTACCCTTCAACTCAATCTGCCTATGGGGAGTAATCATAAACAAGCTGAGTAATATGATATCTAAATTGCAGGAAATTAAATTGCATAAAAGGAAACTAAAATTTAACTAATCACACTACTTCAACCCTTGTTCTGATCCTTTACCCTTCAACTCAATCTGCCTATAGGAAGTAATCATAAAAAAGCTGAGTAATATGATGTCTAAATTGCAGGAAATTAAACTAAATCATACTACAATAAGTAATATTCTAATTCCTTACTAATAGAGTCACTTGTCTATAGAAAGGAAATCATAAACAGATGAGTAATATGATGTCTAAGTGGCAGAAAAATAAATAAGCAAAACACAATTTGAAAAATGACAGTGCTGGAATTAAACTTCAGGAAATGAAAATCAGCAAAAAGGACAAGATGATCTCATGTCAGTAGTTATCGAAAAAATATGTAAATATGCCTAGGCTACCTACAAAAAAACCTGTAAAAGAAGCACTGATCAGCTAACAGTTAGAAAAGAAACATAAAGGAAATATAGACAACAAATGAACATCAGAACAACACAATATATATATATATATACAAGCAATGATTTAAAAAAATAGTAAATGAAAGCAACTAAGAACTATACAAAGCTCTGGTGTACAAGGGCCCTCTGCAACCTCGACCAGTCAATCACTTAGTCACAAATCAGATTAAAAAAAAACAGTCTTCTCATGTATTTAAAGAAAAGTGAAATGCAGTACAGTGTGCGACAATAGTCAAGATTACAATACAAAAGCTAGTCTATTCAGCGTATATCAATGCGTTATTTATAAAAAAAAGGTGTTGCAACTAATTCCTAGATTTATGCTGCCAAGAGACACGTAAATTTCCTTGAGCCGAGATCTAGCGTGATGGTCATGAATTCATGGAGTGGTGGCTGCTTGGTTCAGTTCACGGGCTGCTCTCCAGGTGTTCCAGTACCTCCGAAAACTAAGGATCATGCCACGCAAACCTTCATGTGGGCAAAATAGAGCCGTGCCACTGCAAAATTCCTCATTTGGCCTTTCCTTTGACTATCGTTGACCGCGACTGTTTATGAGTGATTTGGCTGATCTGAGAGGACACAGTCCATGTACACGTCACTTGCAGCTTACCCATGTGGCTGGTTTCTCCATTGGACACCTGTAGCATAGCCTTTAACAAAATGGCTGCGGAAACTTGGGCTGGCTGCGGAAAGTGACCAGTTTCCACAGCTGCTTGAACAAAAATCTAAATCAAACAACAGTCATAAACATAGTTAGGAAACCATTTCATAAGCTCTTTTTAGACTATTATGCAATGATTTGATAGCTTGGTGGATGAAGTAAATGGAAAAAGGAAGGCTGAAAGGGTATATAGGGAAATACAGGTTTGGGACTCAACATACCCCCACTGTGAAGGTGTTGCATGTCCTCATGCAACCAAAATTTAGTCACCCCTTTCTAATCCACATGTTCTGATGCTTCTGCTAGGACATCTAGCCCTCTTTTCTTCTTTTTTGGTGCTACCACCATTTTTGGTTTCCTTATTAGACATCTGAACTTGAGATTAATCAATGCTCTACTTAATTTTTTGCACTTTTTCTTCAGTTTCTTGTTTTTCTTTTGCCATAGTCCTAAATGGAGCATAGTGTTATCATGAATAATTTTATCTACTTTGCTCTGCTCTTTGAGTGCTTCATTTTCCTGCTTGATATGCCTGTTTAGGACTTCTAATTCAAATACCTCCTGTTTTAAGGACTGAACTTGTGCATCTAGTGGCAGAGTGGTACTTGGACCTGCAGCTGATTTTTCTAATGATTCCAAGTAGTCATATACTTCCTATTGATTGGGATCTACTTCAGGTGTATTTCTTGGACTGAGTTCAAAATCTGGTGGAGGAGGAGGACTGCTCTCTAGCTCTGGCCGAGAAGGGCTTTCATCATGTGGAGGACTGATTTCAATGCTTGGTTGAGGATGAGGTGGACTACGGCCAGCTGGAGTTTTCTCAGGTGTCTCTCCACCCAAGTCATTGAAGTGGGGCTGTTTTATTTGCGTTTTACTCCCTTTGCGTCTTAACCTCGTGCTTCTCCTTAAGTATGGTGGACTAGTACTCTTTTCGTGTATACTCTATTTTCCTTTTGCCTTTTTCTTTGCTATAGCAGGAGCCTGAAGATGTACCAATCTTTCTGACAGTGGTTGATAATCCTCTTCTATGGATTGCTCAGGGGATTGGTATACTTCTTGGATGATCCTTTTGCCTTTTTCTTTCTTCTGTTTCTTGTCTTTAGCTCTATCTTCTTCTTCTTTTTGACCGGTTTCTTGAGTTTCTATAGTAGGGGAGTCTTGGACTGTAGTGCTCTTTTCTCTCCTCCTACTTTTTCTTGGTGTCTTCAGTGTGCTACTTTCAGAGGCCTCATATGGCTCTTGGAAGTAGTTCCTTATCAAGAATTGCTCCCATGTATCTTTGTTTTTCCGTAAGTGGTCTTCAATAAGAATTTTTATAAGTCCATGATGGTATAGATGAGGGTCTATATTGCCTATGTGTGTTTGGACTGTAATGCTCATCTTCTTCAAACTCAAGAGTAAGAAATAAGGCAAATTAAGAGTATGATTTTATAAGAAATTCATCAACAATCTAACATGGTACATATACATCGAACCGAAGCATCCTTCACAGGTGAAATTTTTTTGGATAACTAATAGCAGGCTAGCCCATTCTTCCTTTAATGCATGAACAGGAATTCCTTTAGTAAACACGGTGGTGTCCATACCTGGGTTTCTTAGCATGATTCTCCATGCCTGTTCATCCACGCTTTTATTTTTGAACCATCTCTCACCCTCCTGAGGTAAGCCTGTGGCAACTGCTACTGTTGTTTCGGTCACCATGAGCTTCAAATCTCCAATCTCCACTTTCTGACCATCAAATGACCGTGCAAAATCCTTGGTTACTTCTTTGTTATAGCCTTTAAACCTTTGAATGAACCGTAACCATTTATCTTTCTTCAGTAAGTCCTTGGCTTGAGGGTAACCTTCTATATATTTCGGTCCTTCTGGCTCTTCCCTTAGTAGTTTTCCCATTTCTTTCCCTATTTGAAATTTCAACTGAGGATGTAATTGCGTATGAGGATTTTAGTAGAGGATAGTAGCTCGATTGCAGGGTTTATGGCAAAAGGTAATGGCTGCAATCGATAGCAGGTAACGGGAGTGCTTCGGATTTTAGGCAGAACAGAGGATAAACAGTAGTGAATGGGTTTACAAACTGAAGTGTGTGTGTATGAAAGGAAGGTCTTAAATGAAATTGTAAGTGACCAGTAGTGGAGGTGAGATGTTTTTTTGAATTAACAGCTGCGTACGGGAGATCACACATTTTAATAGATAGCTGCAGAAAATACGGTGAATAAGAGCCGTAAAGAGATTGGTCACATCTTATGAGCGCAGGTGGCAAATAACAGTGCAGTCAACTTGAGTTTAAGCCCGAAAACCCATCATGAGACCGTTAAGAAATGAATGCATGGTGTATGGAGTAAGATCGTGGGATAGGAGTGAGTAATTGAGCTATCATATCGAATCATTGCACATAGTAGAACTTTTCATGGTTTGATAACTATGCATAATCATGACTTTAATTGCTATTTGATAAAAAAAATTTCTCATACCTTTGGAAACTTTGTCATTTCTTGCCCATAGCTTTTAACCAACTATTCTTTCTTGATGTCTTGGAGATGCTCCATGTCTTCATGGAATTTTCTCACTTACACCTGCATTTTCATGATTTTTGTACTAACATTTTGACTATGAATTTAAAAAAACAAAGTTGTGGTAGCTGTGGAAATCGTTTCTGGCTGTGGAAATTGTTTCTGGCTGCGGAAACTGCTTCCCACTGCAGAAACTGGGACAGCACCCACTTAGCTGAACAAATGTGGTTAGAAAAGAACTAACTGAGTGAAAATAGTTCTAAAAGGAACTTTTATTGATGAAATGAGAATGAAATGAGTGGAATGGAATGAAAATGAAGTGGAGTGAAGTGAAGAGAAAATGTGAATGAGATGGAGATGGAGTGGAATGGCGAATGAGGTGGAGAGAAGATGGAAAGAGGATTTTTTTTTTTTTTGGAAAATATAGAGTGTCAAGTGTCTTTGATTTTCACTCTATATTTTCTGTATAAGACTGCCAATCTATGATTGGTTTTCAGGCTTATACAATTTTCTTTTTTTTTTTTAACTGAAAGAATCAAAGGCTAGGCTGGTGGGGAAGAAGGATTCTTCTCCACCAACCTTATTGCAGAATTATCTTGGAACATCTTGAAAAATTCTTCTTTTGAGTGTGGCTTATGATAAATTTTCAATCGGTGGCCATTCACAAGAAAAGAAATCTGAAATTCATCAATCGTCTTGATTCTTACTGCTCCATTATTAAAGAATTTGTCAATTTCATATGGCCCAAGCCAATGGGTCTGAAATTTACCTTTAAAGTCTTTGAACTTGGAATCAAATAGTAATGCCCAATCTCCCTCTTGAAACTTTCTCCCTTTGATGTATCTGTCATGCCACTTAGCTCTTTGATGTTGAAATAGATCAGTCTTTAAAATTGCTTCTTGTCTGATCTCATCTAGCTCGTTCAGCTGCTCCATTCTGTGCTTTTGGGCTTCTGATATATTCATCCCCAACTGGACTGCCATCTTGAAAGTCTTGACTTGAAACTCAATGGGGAGCAGGTCTTCTTTCCCATAAAAAAGTTCATAGGGAGAATGTCTTGTTGTATTCCTCCATGTAGTTTTGTAGGCCCATAAGGCTTCAGGAAGCCTTTTTGCCCAATATTTTCTATGTAGATGAACAGTTTTGGTGATGATGCTCTCAAGAACTTTGTTTGTAGACTCCACTTGGCCATTTGCTTGCAGATGGTAAGGAGTAGATTTTCTGTGCTTGATTTTGTATTCTTCCATCAGCTTCTCCATCAAGTTAGATGTAAATTGACTTCCCTGATCTGTCACAATTTCTCTTGGGACACCAAAACGAGTAAAAATATCCTCAAAAAGAAATTGAACAACTGAATTTTCAGTGGCAAAAGGCAATGATTTAGCTTCTACCCATTTAGTGACATAATCAGTGCATACCAATATATACTTTTTCTGTTTAGATGGTGGATTAATAGGTCCAATGAAATCTAAAGACCATTTTTCAAAGGGTTCGATGAGTACCTGTGGTTGTAATGGCAATTCATTTGAAAGAGTCGGTCTCCCAACTCTTTGGCAGCTGTCACACCTTCTGACATATTGTTTTGCATCTTTGAAAAGGGAAGGCCAATAATATCCTAAAGAAAGGATTTTATAGGCCGTCATTTTGTCAGCAAAGTGTCCACCGCATGGTTCATCATGACATGCCTTGAGGATGTCAGGAATTTCATCTTCCCAAACACATCTTCTGATCACACAATCTAGCCCTGTTTTAAACAATTCATTAGAGATCCATGAATAACTTGAACTCTCCTGAATAATTCTTCTTTTTTCACTAGGAAATAAATGTGGAGGTATCTTTCCTGTAACCAAATAGTTAGCAATATCTGCATACCAAGAAGTCTTAGTAGTTATTGCAAATAAATACTCATCTGGAAACTTATCCTCTACAGGAGAATCTTCATTAGTATTTTGGATTCTAGACAAGAAATCAGCTATTGTATTTGTTTCCCTGGTCTATCCAACATAGTAATATTGAATTCTTGTAAAAGTAAGAGCCATCTTGTAACTCTGCCATTAGTAACAGGTTTATTCATGAGATATCTAATTGCAGAATGATCAGTATGGACAAAAGTTTCATAGCCAGTTATATAGTGTCTAAACTTATTGATTGCATGAACAACAGCTAAGAACTCTTTTTCCGTCACAGTATAGTTTAACTCGGTGGGAGTCAATTTTTTACTGGTGTAGTAAATGGCATAAGTAACTAAATCCTTTTGTCCTAACACAGCTCCTAGAGCTGTATATGAAGCATCTATGGAAATATGGAAAGGAAGTTTCCAATTTGGCCCTCTCAAAATGGGTGCTTCAGATATTCTTGTTTTCAAAGTTTCAAATGAAGATTGACAACCAGGATCCCATTTGAATTCACAGTCTTTTGTAAGTAATTTGAAGAGTGGAGATGCTATTTTGTTGAAGTTTTCAATAAATCTTCTATAGTATCCAGTAAATCCAAGAAAACTTCTAACATCTTTTTGACAATATGGAATAGGCAACTTGGAGATGACTTCAACTTTTGATCTATCAACTTTAATCCCATCCCCTGAAATATGATGTCCTAAACAATCCCTTCAGTAAAGATCATAAAGAATTTTTCATGACTCAACGATAGGTTTGTTTCTTTACATCTTATAAGGATTCTTTCCAAAGTCTCTAATGCCTCTTCAAATGAATTACCATAGACTATAAAATCATCCATATAAACCTCTACACAATCATGGATTAGATCAGAAAAGATTCCTAGTACTGCCCTTTGAAATGTTGCGGGTGCATTACAAATTCCAAAAGGAAGTACTCGGTAAGCAAAAGTTTCCCATGGACAGGTAAATATGGTCTTTTCCTGATCTTCAGGTGCTACTTGAATCTGATTATAGCCACTAAAAGCATCCAAAAATGAAAAATACTTTTTTCCTGCTAAAGTATCTAATACCTGATCGATAAAGGGTAAAGGAAAGTGATCCTTCAAATTTTCTTTGTTCAATTCCCTGTAATCAATGCATACCCTCCATTTACCATTCTTTTTAGGTACTATAACCAAAGGAGAAACCCATCGGCTATCTGAAATTGGATAAATGAAGTTTACATTAAGTAGTTTTTGGAGCTCTTCTTTCACTATCTCCCTAAGGTTTGGATTCATCCTTCTCTGAGGTTGTCTGATTGGTCTACTGTTTTCCTCAATGTAGATGTGATGAATGCAAGTCTTAGGGTCAATACCTTTCATATCAGTATATTCCCATGCAAATGCGGTAGAATGTTTTTGCAAGATTTTGGTTGGTTCTCCCTGTTGTGATCTTTCCAAATTTTTGTTGATATTCAATGTTTTACCTAGAAAGATCTCAATGGCAGAACTACCAAACTCTTCCATAGAGAAAAGAGACATTTGTCTAGATGATAGATACTCAATGTCAGAATCTAACTGAAATTGTGTGTGGTCATATTCTGAAGATGTTTCAAAGTTTCCTAATGTGTTCATAATTTGACTATCTTCACTAACTTCATAAATGGTAAAGACAGGTTGTATGGTATCCTCATCATCAATCCACTCATTATCTCCTATTTTTGTAATTGCTTTTGCTGGAGGATATAGATTGAATTTCTTTGTCGAATTACCATCAGAAATATACATATCCCCAAACCTACAACTGATGAAAGCATCGGCTGTGGCTAGCCAAGGTCTTCCTAAGATAAGAGGGTGTCCTCCTAAATTACTCTTGGGGGTTAAAATCATGAAATCTACTGGATATTCCCAAGAGTCTAAGGAGACTGAAGTGTCTTCTAATACACTATCTGGTTTGATAATTGATCGATCTGCAAGTTGTAGTAAAGTAGGCATAAAAAGAAGATTAGGAAGTTTTAGTTGTTCCATAGTCTGTCTACTCATAATGTTGATAGCAGCCCCTAAATCAATCAAAGTATTTGGAATTTCTACCCCATTGATGTGTGTTTTGACAATTGGACTACCGGGATCTACATACTTCTACATAGTAATTTTTCCCATCATGATGTCTGCAATTTTTCCTACTAGGTGGATTCTTCTTGTATCTCTAGGTTTCCTTCCTGGTCTTTTAAGACTCAACTCCTTTATTGTTTTTGCTAGAATAGGAATCTCTCTAATGGCTTGTAACAAGGGAATCTTGATATAGACATTCTTCAATTCATCTAGAAAATCATAGTCAGGCAACAAGATTTGTTTTTCCACCCCTTTGTAAATTTGTAATCTTTCAGGAAAAGGAGGTGTGGATGAAGATGTAGGTTGCTCAACTATAGGAGTTGTGGGGGTTAGCTCTTTTTCTTTTTCTTTCTGAGTGCTTGGGTTTTGAAGAGATGCTTCAGAACCTTTATTGGCTTCAAGAGAATCTTCCTCAGAAATGCTTTGCTTTTGGGCATCTATAGAAGGTTTATCTAAAACTCTACCAGATCTGAGTTGTACATCATTGAGAGGAACAATCATATAGGTAGGAAATTGTTGACCTTCTACCATGTAAGCATTTTGAGGGTTTTTATTATTGGGGTTTGGCAATGGCTGAGAAGGAAGTTGATTTGACTTCTGTTGGAATGGAAGAAAGAGTTGAGAATTTGGGTTCTGTTGAGAAGGTTGTTGTTGTTGTTGAAATGGCAATGATAGCTGTGGATTTTGATTTGGAAGTTGTGGAGCTTGTTGGTTTTGAAAAGATGGAGGATATTGATAAAATTGAGCAAATCGCCCATAAGGATTTTGCATGCCTTGTACCCATGATTGAAAAGGATTTTGAGGTTGGGGCCAAGGTTATTGCCAAGGATTCCAATTTGGTGGGGTTTGAAAGTTCATATAGCTGTTAAACCCTTAGTTTTCTTGCCCCTGCCAAGGTATCCTTGCAACAAAACAGAGAGACTCAATTTTATTTTGATCTACTTGGAAGACAGCTTTGAGCCCAGGAATCGAAGGACAATCCTTGGTCTCATGATTCTTTGAACAAATTGCACATGTTTCTACAACTTTTGCATCCAAGGGACATTCCCTGAGAGCATGTTTCTTTCTACATTTTGGGCAAAAGATGGCTAAAGCTTCAGCTTTTGCTTTCTGCTTATTGTGGATCTTAAGAGTGTCTAGTTGCTCACTAAGACTCCGTAAGATATCAGTTTTGAATTCATCAAGCATATTGCCAATCTCAGCCCTACTTACTGATCCAGTTGCAGATTTGTTTGCTCTGATGAGAGAAGGATCTCTACGCCCTTTTCCAGTTTTAGATTTTCCTCTTGAGAGATGGATACACAACTCTGCTATATCATGAAGTGGAAGTTGAGATATGTCTCCTTTTCCCATCATGTTCAAAATATCTATCCATTCATCTCTAATGCCTTTTAATAGAAGGGCTTTCAAGGTTTCCTCATCTAAATTACTCATTTTTGCTCTTTTCAGATTGTATTGGAATATTTCAAGTAAATCCTCCAAGTTTTCATCTTCTCTTTGTACCATTTTAAATACTTCATCCTTGTGGTTGGTGGGCATACAATAGTCCAGGTATCTATCCAAAAATGTTTGTTTCATATCATTCCAAGTCCTAATGGATTGAGTGAGTAATCCCATGAACCATTTCAAAGCAGCTCCTTTCAATGTTGAAGGAAACAATTTGAGTTTTTAAGAGTCTTCCAGATAATCATAAGTTCGACACACGACCTCAAACTCAAATAGAAATGTTTCAGGATCCTCATTTCTTAACCCATGAAAGTTTGGGAAGACAGATGGTGAAATATTTTTCATTTTTGCTCGAGAATCCTCATCGACTATGGGAAATCCAAATGAGTTATCTCCATCCCTATTTCCCCCATTGTTACCTCTACCTCCTCCATTATTTCCTCCTCCCCCTCCTCTACCTCTACCTCTACCAAATCCGTTAACTCCCTCCTCTATCATGGTAGCTTCCTCAGAGATTTCAGAGTCCTCTGGTTCCTCTACTAATGGCGAACGCGGAGGAATTTCTCCCTATTCTTCCTCAAGTGATTCTACTTCTTCAATTACAATGTGTCTCCCTGTAGAAGGAAAGAAAGGATCTTTTCCTAATTTATATTTGATGGATGGTGTGGAAGAGTCTCCTAACTCAACTACCGCCTCCTGAATTCCAAGAATCCTAAGGCTAGGAGTGTGGGTTGGAGATGATGGAGGTGTCTCTTGTCTATTCCTTGAAGTAGATGGAGTTGTGAAAATCGAACTCTTGGCTCTAGCTAAAAACCTTCCCCTAGAATCTCTTGCTCTATGCATATCATTTTTATTTTTCTTCAAGTCAGGCTAATAATTCTCTTTCTGATCTTCCAGGTCACTCTAGGTGCAAGAAGAGAGCATACTCAAGAAACTATTAAACCAATAACTTTCTATTTTCTGATCCTCTAGATCACACTAAGTGCAAGAGGAGAGCATACTTTGAGAGGTTATCAATTTTCCTTCCTTGATTTCTTTTTATTTTTTTATTTTTTTTAAGAAATTGGCTACCTAGTTTCACTTCCTCGGCAACGACACCAAAATGTTTGGTCAATTTAGTGTTTTCTAAATTGCTAATTAAAATGTCAATCCGGGATTCGTAAACTAACGAAGTGAGGTGTACTATATGTACAAGATAACCATTTTCTTAGTCTTTTGTCATTTTTGAGTTTTTTTTAGTTTGTTTTTGGATTTATCTTTTATGGATTCCCTAGTGTGCGATGTCGAAAATGAAAGTTAAGTATGGATGGTAATGGTGATTTCTACAGTGATTTTCCAAACTTAAAAGTTTTCAAAAAGAAAGTTCTAAACTGACTGTAATGAAATCAATTCTCAAGAGAAAGTAAATGAACCAAATAGTGAACTACTGACAATGGCCTAGTATCCTTACTGCTGCATGAAAAAGAAAGTAAAAAATGAACTTAAAACAACTCAAAGACCTAAAGCAAAGCAACTAAATCACACTACTTCAACCCCTGTTTTGATCCTTTACCCTTCAACTCAATCTGCCTATGGGGAGTAATCATAAACAAGATGAGTAATATGATATCTAAATTGCAGGAAATTAAATTGCATAAAAGGAAACTAAGATTTAACTAATCACACTACTTCAACCCTTGTTCTGATCCTTTACCCTTCAACTCAATCTGCCTATAGGAAGTAATCATAAACAAGCTGAGTAATATGATGTCTAAATTGCAGGAAATTAAACTAAATCATACTACAATAAGTAATATTCTAATTCCTTACTAATAGAGTCACTTGTCTATAGAAAGGAAATCATAAACAAATGAGTAATATGATGTCTAAGTGGCAAAAAAATAAATAAGAAAAACACAATTTGAAAAATGACAGTGCTGGAATTAAACTTCAGGAAATGAAAATCAGCAGAAAGGACAAGATGATCTCATGTCAGTAGTTATCAAAAAAATATGTAAATCTTCCCGGGCTACCTACAACAAAACCTGTAAAAGAAGCACTGATCAGCTAATAGTTAGAAAAGAAACATAAAGGAAATATAGATAACAAATGAACATCAGAAAAGCACAATATATAGATACAAGAAATGATTTAAAAAAACAGTAAATGAAAGCAAGTAAGAACTATACAAAGCTCTGGTGTATAGGGGCCCTCTGCAACCTCGACCAGTCAATCACTTAGTCACAAATCAGATTCAGAAAAAACAGTCTTCTCATGTATTTAAAGCAAAGTGAAATGCAGTACAGTGTGCGACAACAGTCAAGATTACAATATAAAAGCTAGTCTATTCAGCGTATATCAATGCGTTATTTATAAAAAAAAGGTGCTGCAACTAATTCCTAGATTTATGCTGCCAAGAGACACGTAAATCTCCTTGAGCCGAGATCTAGCGTGATGGTCATGAATTCATGGAGTGGTGGCTGCTTGGTTTAGTTCACGGGCTGCTCTCCATGTGTGCCAGTACCTCCGAAAACTAAGGATCGTGCCACGCAAACCTTCACGTGGGCAAAACAGAGCCATGCCACCGCAAAATTCCTCATTTGGCCTTTCCTTTGACTATCGTTGACCACGACTATTTATGAGTGATTTGGCTGATCTGAGAGGACACACTCCATGTACACGTCACTTGTAGCTTACCCGTGTGGCTGGTTTCTCCATTGGACACCTTTAGCATAACCTTTAACAAAATGGCTACGGAAACTTGGGCTAGCTGTGGAAAGTGACTAGTTTCCGCAGCTGCTTGAACAAAAATCTAAATCAAACAATAGTCATAAACATAGTTAGGAAACCATTTCATAAGCTCTTTTTAGACTATTATGCAATGATTTGATAGCTTGGTGGATGAAGTAAATGGAAAAAGGAAGGCTGAGAGGGCATATAGGGAAGTGCAGGTTTGGGACTCAACAGGATTCTCCATTTACAAAAAAGGTTGAAATATTTTTCCTATAAGGGGCAGGTTCTCTCCTTTACAAAGGGTAAAATATTCTCACAATAAGTGGTTCATTGCTGTAGTAAGGATATTATTCTCCCAATAAGGGGCTTATTCTCCCATTAAGGGGCATACAAAGTTCTCATAGTAAGGGGTTTCTTTTCCATTTAGGGGCTTACAAAGTTCTTCTAGTAAGAGGCTTATAAATATCTCCCAAAAATGGGTTTATATATTTCTTACCAAAAAAGGTTAACAATTCAAAAGCAAGCCTCCTTGTTTGTTCTCTTTCAAATAACTTATGTATCTCCTTTTTTTTCCCAAGGAAAAATGGAATTTAGTAATTTTATTATTGAAAACTACCTCAATGTACCAATGAGATATTTTTTTTGTGTAAGTTAGCTTTTGATATTAACAAAAAGAAAATATAGTACAAAACTTCTGCATCAGCAGACTATGGGCCGCTAAACAACAGACCTTACTTCAGGAGACCAAAAAGAGAAGACATAGTAACTGAAAACTAAAAGCCAGCACACCTCGCAGGGCGGCAGAGAACTAGAACTAACAGAAGGACATAAACAGAGGAAACCTGGACAGTGAACATATCAACCCGCAGAGAAGAGGGAAGCGAGGATAGCAAGCCGCGAAAATAAAGAGACTGACCACCGAGGACGTGGAGTCTGAGAGACTACAGAGTCAGATATGTTTAAACATCTCTAGGACCATTGTAGACCTTGACATGTTGACCTGTCTTGGCTTGGGAGGATTGCCCTACTGATCTCCAGTCGAATCTCCCTTCTGCATATCTGAAGGCTTGCTGTCTTGACCAATGACATGTCTTAAAAGTTTAATCAGGATCGTGAGTTTCTTGTCAATAGCTTCGACCTGTTGGTGCAGCGCACTCAGCTTGAATTCACTACTCTCAACGATTGCCATATGATCATGCGTCATAGCTTCTGTGAAATTCTGAAGCTTTCGCAACTGCTCTGCATGTTCTCCCTGAATATCCATTGCTTTCACAAGAAGGGTCTTCATATGCCAGCTCTCAGCTTGGGTTCTGACGAATTGAGTAGCGCGAGTGCTGACTGTTCCAGGGTCCTGGATCCAATCCACTTCTTTTCCAATTTGCTGGTCTGAAAGCTTGTTCTCCTCTTCCTGGACTATGGCTTCTAAGTCGATAATCTTACGCTTATTCCTTTGCGAGGTCCGCATTTCATACATCTCTCTCGCTTGCCGAAGGTCTTTGTTGGCAGACTTATTGCGGCTGCCCTCCCCTGCCATTGTATTTCTTACTCTCCTAGCATTTTCCTGAGCTCTATCTGCAGAGTGAAGAGGATCTGTCTTGCTACACGATAAAACAATGCTTTTCCTTTGGCCTTTGATAGTGGTTAAATATCGAATTCCGGGGAAATTACCGGTGTATGATCGCTTATCTCTGTGCAACTTGCACGTCAGATCATCATAATTGCTGCGTGATGGTATGTTGGTTGGGTTATGGAATAATTGCACCCCCTTACGGTCACCGCTCCCTGCCTGCTCCATATTTTGCCAAGTGTCCCTCTTCCTGATCGTATTTCGGCGGCTCATACCATCACAGATCATGAAACTGCAAAAATCTTTGTCACCTGCTTCTGTCATAGTTGCCCTTATCTCGCTTGTCCTTCGAGGCCTGCTGGAATTTAATGGAGCCTGCCTAGTCAGCCTGTCTAATCAATTATGGCGCTGAGTTATTCGACCCTCCGGTCGGACTCCTCTGCCGTCACCAGATCTAACCCGGAGAGTTGCATGCATTTTCCTCTTAACTCTGGGTTGTCAATATCCTGCCAACAGCTGTCCCACATTGTGTTGGGGTGTTCAATCCCATGATTTGCCAGGTGGTCAGCAACCGAATTTTCATTTCGCCTTACCGCCTGAAAGATGAGGCCTTTCATTTCTCCTAACAGTTTGGAAATATTGTCTGTAACCTTGGCCAGTCGCCAATGTCTTGTAACCTTGCTGGCTGGCGTTCCCCTGTAGATTTTCCTGGCCGATGTTATGGCCACCTCTGAATCTCCTTCAACCATTGCGTTTCTTGTTTGGTTCATTATGAGAATCCTTAGTCCTTTTTCCATGGCTGCAAATTCCATTTCATTGTTGGTTCCTTCCCCTAGGGCTTTACTGTAAATGAGAAGAATTTCCCCTTTATGATTCCGGATGATTCCTCCAATGCCTGCCAAGCTAGGATTGCCTCTCGAGGCACCGTCAAAGTTTAGCTTTAGGAATCCTTCAGGCGGACGACTCCAGCCCCTTGGCACAGTAATTGGTTTTTTTTGGCACTCTATGGTTCCCATGTTTCGTTCATTGTCCAAATTGAAGGCGTTCAGAATTCTCTGGTCCTTGGCCGAAGCTTGGTTGTCAGGATCGGCTCTGCATTTTACCAAGATTAATTCTCAAATATTTTGGGTTAAGGTAATTTGCGAGTGCTCTATATTTCTGTGCTCATTTTGAAAAATTCTTCTGTTTCTTTCTTTCCATATGGTCCAAGTTATGAAGCCTGGTAAGACTTTCCATATACTGTTGATTCTTAAATTGTTTGAGTACTCGCTTGACCAATTCATAATAGTGTTTTGAATGGAGTCCCTATCCCTGTTAGTTTGTTGCATTATAGTTTCCATCCATCTCCAAAGGTGATCAGCCCATTCACAGGTGTTGAATAAATGGTTCATAGTTTCTTCAGCTTGATTGCACAGAGGGCATTTAGAAGGGCCCTTAAAACCTTTTTTGCGCATATTCTCCCAGGTAAGAGTTTTTCTCCGCATTAGGAGCCAGAGAAAGGTTTTTATTTTAGGCCAAAACATGGGATCCTAGACCTTGTTGCTCCATTGCATTACCTCCACCTGCTCTGAATGCTCTAGCTGCTCTCTGGCCTCTTTGAGTGTAAAATTACCACTCCCTTTCATGCCCCATCTTAGCATGTCATTTTCTGTGGTCTTTCTGATTTTTCTTTTGTTTAGATGGTTTAGCAGATCACTTATATTATTGTTTTCCTCAATTGAGTTTTCAGTGTCATGGATTAACCATTCCCTCCATTCCTGGTCGTTGTTGTTGTGGCTCCAGTAATGGTGGACAGTAAACCTTCCCCTGTTCTAGCATTCTCTTTTAAAATCTTCGAGCTCTGGTTTTTCCAGCTTTGGGAGTTGCTGTCAAGCATCTTCCTAAAAAAGGGCGGTTTCCCCATTGCGGATTTTCTAGAAACTATGGTCCTAAACTAAGTTTCGATTCCTTCTAGCTAAATTCCATATTGGAGAACCCTCAGGCACTTCCTGTAACCTTATTAAGTCATGTTCGTTGGATTCGGGAGTGTATTTCTCCTTCTAGTGTCTGGCCCATGGCAGATTGGATTCCTTCAACCAACACCACCACAGCTTGGCTCCGCATGTCATGTTGATGGTGTAGGGATCTACAAAATTTAAACCCCCTGCTGCTTTCGATTTTCATAGTTTGTTCCAGGCCACCAGTGCCCATTTCTTTTTCTCAGCATTGCCACTCCACAGAAAGCATATTTGTATAGCTCTAATTTTTTGGAAGACTCCACTAGGAGCCGGCATGATGGAAATCAGATACTGCGGAATGTCTTGCAGTATTGCTTTAGTGAGGACCAATCTTCCAACAAAATTAAGAGCCCTATGAGTCCAATGTTTACATCTTTTCTCCATTTTCGCCAAGATTTTTTTCCAATGAATTTTTTGCCAAGGTTTAGTCGTAAGTGGGGCTCCCAGATACTTAGAGGGCAGACTACCCTTTCGAAGGCCTAGAATATTGGATAGATGCTTCTGAATGGCTAGATGAGTATTAAAGAAGAAAATAGTAGATTTAGCATGATTAATCTTTGTTGAAAATAATACTGAGAGGGGGGGTGAATCAGTATTATCTAGCAATTAAATAAATCTTCCTTATTTGATCTTTGAATTATTTTAGCATGTCAGTACCATAAAATAATGAGCATGAAAAACAGATAGTCACACCAAAGAACACAAGATGTAAGGTGGAAACCCAATGTGGGTGAAAACCACCTGCTGCAATATGTCTCTATCTTCTCAAAGATTTTGTACTGGTGCAGTCCTTTACCAGTACGCAGGCTGCAACCTGCAGAGAGCTGCAACTCTCTCTCTCTCTCTTGTTTTCCAGTCTACTCCTGGAAGGGAGCTACAACCCCCTACTTCTTTTCATAAAGCATCAGATGATCAACAAGTACATAACAGATATAGATTTCTACAAATATCAGATCAGCAACAACAGAACTAACCCAGAACACCTTATCAATAGAGAAATTCAATCAACAGAACATCTTAAAACAGAGACGCAGTTTTCTTTTCTGTGGCCTGCGACCAGACGCTGTTAACCTTCTGCTACTCTGCGTCCACCCGCAGATATCCTTCTGCTTCGCTGCGTGCCCACGCACTGTTCCTTTGACTGTTCTGCGTTCTGTTGCTTCAGGGACGCACCCAAGGATACTATCGCGCCGCGTCTTTCGCTACAGAGACGCACCTAAAAACACTATCGCGCCGCGTCCTTCTGCTTCAGAGACGCACCTGCACCTTGATCGCCCTGCGTCCCCACGCAGGTCTCTCTTTACTGTACTGCGTCTCGGCGCACTTGCCCTTTACAGTACCTGCGTCCCGGCGCACTTTCCCTTTACAGTACCTGCGTCCCGGCGCACTTTCCCTTCACTGAACCTGCGACCTTTCAGATATAAATGATATAAAGACTTCAGAACAAACCCAAACAGTCAGATCTATCGATCTGTTCATGCGCCATAGAGATCACAGTCCATTAGAAGATTCGCCTTTTAGATCTGGACTAGATCTCACCAAATAAGATATTCAACCCAAGACAATTGCACAATCCAAATGAACTCCTTTGCTTTATATAGGCAAGCTTCTCCCCAAAACATGGAACAATACCACGAGCCGACACCATAGAAACACAAAACCGTCGGCTAAATACCACACAAGAAACCCCCACGTGCTTTTCTCTGCCTTGAAATGTGTGCACTGGGTGGACGCACCCCCTGAACGGCCGGCCGGCGTCCCTGGACGTAGTTTCTGCATGGTATACCTGCGGGGGTGCACTTTCTGAACCGATTGCCTGCGTCCTTCTTAATTTTCATCAAACTGAGCGCACCCCCTGAACGGCCGGCCGGCGTCCCTGGACGCGGTTTCTGCATGGTATACCTGCGGGGGCGCACTTTCTGAACCGATTTCCTGCGTCCTTCTTAATTTTCATCAAACTGAGAGCCTCTGGAGTTGCCATCAAGTACAACATCTGTAACATACAGTCATACCAGAAAACATAATGCCAACAATCTCCCCCTTTGGACTTGATGGCAACCTCACAAACTTCAGCTTCATTCTCCCCCTTTGACATCAAGAGCAAAGGGTATGCTCCCCCTAAGCGCATGCTCCCCCTGAATATGAACCGGATCTATAGCAACGCACCACCATGAAAGAGATAGAGACATATTGCAGCTATTTCCAAGATCTCCTTCTCCATAATGCCAACAATGCATTATGTGCTCCCCCTGAGCCTGTACCACCAATAAGAAGAGGTTCAACAAGATGATGCATCAACAACTCCCAGCTTTTGCCTGAGGTATTCAAACGTGTCCCTGGGCAATGGTTTGGTAAGAATATCAGCAACTTGTTCCTTGGAAGGAACATACTCCAACTTGACTTTCTGTTCAAGCACTTGTTCCCGGAGAAAATGGTACTTGATTGGTATGTGCTTGGTTTTTGAATGCATGACCAGATTCTTTGAGATGCTGATTGCACTTGTGTTATCACATAAGATGGGGATAGGTGGTGTACAAGTGATTTGAAAATCCTGCAAAGTCTGCATCATCCAAAGGAGTTGAGTGCAACAAGAGGCAGCAGCAACATATTCCGCTTCAGCTGTAGACAAGGCAATCGAACTCTGTTTCTTGCTGAACCAAGATACCAGTCTGGAACCCATAAAGAACGCACCACCACTTGTGCTTTTCCTGTCATCCACGCTTCCGGCCCAATCTGCATCTGTATAAGCATGAAGAGTAAGATCTGTATCTCTAGGATACCATAAGCCATAATTTTGAGTCCCTTGAAGATATTTGAAAATTCTCTTTACTGCCTGAAGATGAGTCTCCTTCGTATTTGCCTGAAATCTTCCAACTATTCCAACTGCATGCATGATGTCTGGTCAGGTACCTGTCAAATATAGTAAACTTCCAATCATAGATCTGTAGGTTGGTTGATGTACTGCTGCAGATTCATCATTTGCACTGAGACTACATCCTGTGACAATGGGTGTACATACAGGTTTTGCATCTTCCATGCCATATTTCTTCAAAATCTGCTTGAGATACTTGGTTTGAGATAAAAAGATTCCTCCTTCCTTTTGTTGAATTTGCAAACCAAGGAAATATGTCAGTTCTCCTAGCAAGGACATTTCAAATTCTTTCTGCATGACCGAGGCAAAGCTTTGACTCATAGCTTCTTCATTGCTGCCAAAAATAATGTCATCTACATACACAACAAGTATTAGCAATTTGTCATTTTCAACTTTTATATACAGATTGCTATCTGCTGAACCTTTTGAGAAACCTTGTTGATGAAGATATTTGTCCAACCGGTAGTACCAAGCCCTTGGAGCTTGTTTGAGACCATAGAGAGCCTTTTTCAATCGGCATACAAGATTTGGATCATTTCCAAGAATGAACCCATCTGGCTGTTCAATGTACACTTCTTCTTCCAAGTCTCCATTCAGAAAGGCTGATTTCACGTCCATTTGAAATACTTTGAAGTTTTGAAAACTTGAGAGAGCAAGGAACATTCGGATGGCCTCAAGTCTTGCAACAGGAGCAAAAGTTTCTTCAAAGTCTATTCCTTCTTGCTGCGCATACCCTTTACAAACAAGTCTGGCTTTGTTTCTAATTACTTCTCCACTTTCATTCAATTTATTTTTGAAGACCCATTTTGTTCCGATAACATTCTTATCCTTTGGTCTAGGAACCAGCTCCCAAGTGTTGTTCTTTTCGATTTGCTCAAGTTCTTCATCCATTGCTTTCACCCAACATTCATCTTTGCATGCTTCTTTCACATTTTGTGGTTCAGTAGAGGAGAGTAATGCCAAATAGCTTGAGGCTTCTGCAGCTGTTCTTCTTGTTTGTACACCTGCTTCTTTCTGCCCCACAATCTGAGATTCTGGATGATTCTTCTGAACATATCTGGATGGAGTTTTCTCTTCTATTCTTGTCTGCTCCTCTGGTTCTTCTTGAAGTTCTCCTTGGGGTTCTTCTTCTTCATTATTCTGTCTTTGAGGGTAGCCTTCATCTTCTTCTATATCTTCATGATGTACTTGCCTAGGAATATATCCCTTCTCATCAACCACTACATCAATGCTGTCAACAATTCTGCCAAGTCTTTTATTGTAGCATTTGTATGCCTTGCTGTGTGGAGAATAGCCAAGAAGAATGCCTTCATCTGCTCTAGGTTCAAGTTTGCCAAGCTGCTCATCAGTATTCTTGATATAGCATTTGCTCCCAAAGATTTTGAAGTGCTTTACCGAAGGAGTTTTACCACTCCAGAGCTCATGAGGAGTTTGAGTGCTGTTTACCCGGACATTTGTCTTGTTGAGAATAATAACCGCAGCATGTGCAGCTTCACCCCAGAAAGTTGCGGGAGTTCCTGATTCATCAAGCATAGCACGAGCCATTTGTTGGATTGTTCTGTTCATTCTTTCAACAACTCCATTTTGCTGAGGAGTTCTAGCTGTAGAGAATTCTCTCCTTATCCCATGTTCATCACAGAAATCGAAAAATTCATTTGAAGTAAATTCCCCACCTCTGTCGGATCTGAGGCACTTAATTTTGTGACCTGATTCATTTTCAACCAAGGCTTTGAAGGTCTTGAATTTTTCGAATGCTTCATCTTTGTGCTTCATAAGTCCTAACCAGACAAACCTGGAGAAATCGTCAATAAATAATATCAAGTATTCCTCTCCTCTAGGTGTTCTTTTCCTGAATGGGCCACATGTATCTGTATGTACTAGCTCAAGAGGCATGCTAGCTGATCCCTCTTTCTCTGGAAAGTTATTCCTGGTTTGTTTTCCAAACTGACATGATCTGCATATGGTGTTGTCAGGAATTTTGATATCTGGAAGATCGCGAACTGCCTGATATTTGCATGCTTTCCTTATTTGTGAGAAGCTTAGATGTCCCAACCTTCGATGCCATAACCAGTGCTCTTCATCCTTGCTAAGATAGCACTGTTGTTGTCCTTCTTCAAATATGTACAGATTATTTGGAGTTCTTTTGCCTTTGAGTACTGTTTTACCTGTATCAAGATCACGAACAAGGCATCCATTCGATCTGAAAATAACCTCGGTTTTTTGATCACACATCTGGCTGACACTTAGTAGATTATGCTTCAATCCATCAACATA
The DNA here is from genome assembly GCA_031772625.1 of Pinus tabuliformis. Classification (NCBI taxonomy): domain Eukaryota; kingdom Viridiplantae; phylum Streptophyta; class Pinopsida; order Pinales; family Pinaceae; genus Pinus; species Pinus tabuliformis. The sequence continues at coordinate 874,974,732 of CM062814.1, read as the reverse complement.
CAGAACATTTCCAGCCTTGACCTTTTCTTTTAAAGGAGCAATACCTTTTCCTTTTATAGTTGCAGGAGTATCATTTCCAAAAGAAACTTTCTTTCCCTTTTCTAAAGTAGAATAAGATTCAAGTTTTTCTTTATCACCTGTCATATGTTTCGAACATCCACTGTCAATGTACCATAGATTTTCCTGTCCTTCTGCATAAAATGCTATCCCACATCTTTCTGTTTGAGGTTCCTTTATTCTCCATGTTTTGGTGCTTGTGGCTTGTTCCTTTTTCTCCTGAAACCTGCTCCTACATTCAGAGTCTTCATGACCAAAATTATTGCAAATAGAACATTCAACTTCATTTTCAAGAACCGAAAAGTTGTTATAGGTCCTTTTTGTAATCCTTGTCATACTTCTTTGTTTTTGAGCTTCCCTAGTCATGATTGTTTTATATGCAACACATTGAGCTGCTTTGTGACCAAAGTTATGGCAAGAAAAGCATTGTCCATTGAAGAAGCTTCTGCGGTTATTGAATCTACCAGCCAACTGATTGTAATTTCTATTTTCATCTATTCTTGAACCAAACTGAGAAGATTTTACCTGTGGCTGGTTGTAGCTTTTGTTCACCCTTAAGATGTATTGTCCCTGATAGTTTCTGTTTGTAATTCGTCCCTGCTTTACCTGATTATCTTCATTGTTCTTCTGCTCATTTCTTCTTGCTGCATCAAGATAACTTTTTGAGGTGGATGCTTGAGAGGTTTCTCCATTATAGCCCAAACCTGTCTTGTTTAGAGGAGACCGCTGCACATTGATAATCTCATCCAAAGTTTCAGATCCTTTGACAAACTTAAGATTAATAGCTTTTGTTTTCTCTATTTATTTTCTGAGACCAACAATTTCACCTTCTAGTTTTTCAAGATGTTTTTCCTTTTCATCAATTTGAAATTGCAAAGTATCAATGATCACATTCTTTTCTTCTATGCATCTCTTGAGTCTAGTAATTTCATCATAGAGATTATCCACATCTACAGCATCCTCATAATCATCATCTTCAAATGCCATTAACAGCTTATATTTATTACCTTGTTCATCTTCATCACTGTTTGATAAGCCATCACTATCTTCATGGGTGTAGTAGCTTTTCTTATTTGCACTTTGTTTCTTGTTCCATCTAGCAGGTTCTTTTCCTTTATCCTTATAAGGACATTTTGCAGCATAATGACCTACTCTTCCACAAGCAAAGCATTTGAAAGGTAGCTTACCTCTGAACCTTCCAGAACCCCTTTGAAGACTTCTGACAAAATTTGATTCTTCTTCCTCTTCTTCTGGAACATGGCTTGCTTCATAGTAATCTTCTTTGCCTGATGCCTTAAAAGTAGCTTCCCTTCTGTCTGATGGACCTCCCTTTCTCATTTCATAAGCAGTTAGAATTCCATGTAGCTGAGACATAGTGAGAACACGGAGATTTTCCTTTTCTTCTATTGCAGATACTTTAGATTCAAACTTGGGGGATAATGATCTTAGAATCTTTTGAACTACTATAGTCTCTTTTATTTCTTCACCCAAATTTTTCATACAATTAACAATCTCATCTACCCGAAGAAAATAATTAGCCACACTTTCATCATTATACATCTTGAGAGTCTCATATTGAATCCTGAGAGTTTGAAGTTTAGCTTGTTTTACCTGTTCATCTCCTTCATAGCTAGTGATCATTTTGTCCCATATCTCTTTTGCTGATTTGAAGTGCATGACCTTCATGAATTCTGTTTGGGATATACTTCCTAATAGAGTACTGACTGCTTTTGCATTTGTTTCATACTTCTTTTTCTCAGCTGGATCTGTAGGAGTAGCTGAAGGAAAAGCATAGCCTGTTTCTACAATGTCCCAAACTTCTATACCAAGAGATTGAAGATATGCAGTAACTCTTACCTTCCAATAATTGAAGTTTGTCCCATCAAAAATCGGTGGCCTGATTGATGCTTCTCTCTCGTAGTTGCTCATGATGAACGATCTACCTTCAAGCGATCAAGCTTCTCTGAAGGACCTGCTCTGATACCAATTGTTGAAAATAATACTGAGAGGGGGGGTGAATCAGTATTATCTAGCAATTAAATAAATCTTCCTTATTTGATCTTTGAATTATTTTAGCATGTCAGTACCATAAAATAATGAGCATGAAAAACAGATAGTCACACCAAAGAACACAAGATGTAAGGTGGAAACCCAATGTGGGTGAAAACCACCTGCTGCAATATGTCTCTATCTTCTCAAAGATTTTGTACTGGTGCAGTCCTTTACCAGTACGCAGGCTGCAACCTGCAGAGAGCTGCAACTCTCTCTCTCTCTCTTGTTTTCCAGTCTACTCCTGGAAGGGAGCTACAACCCCCTACTTCTTTTCATAAAGCATCAGATGATCAACAAGTACATAACAGATATAGATTTCTACAGATATCAGATCAGCAACAACAGAACTAACCCAGAACACCTTATCAATAGAGAAATTCAATCAACAGAACATCTTAAAACAGAGACGCAGTTTTCTTTTCTGTGGCCTGTGACCAGACGCTGTTAACCTTCTGCTACTCTGTGTCCACCCGCAGATATCCTTCTGCTTCGCTACGTGCCCACGCACTGTTCCTTTGATTGTTCTGTGTTCTGTTGCTTCAGGGACGCACCCAAGGATACTATCGCGCCGCGTCTTTCGCTACAGAGATGCACCTGAAAACACTATCGCGCCGCGTCCTTCTGCTTCAGAGACGCACCTGCACCTTGATCGCCCTGCGTCCCCACGCAGGTCTCTCTCTACTGTACTGCGTCTCGACGCACTTGCCCTTTACAGTACCTGCGTCCCGGCGCACTTTCCCTTTACAGTACCTGCATCCCGGCGCACTTTCCCTTCACTGAACCTGCGACCTTTCAGATATAAATGATATAAAGACTTCAGAACAAACCCAAACAGTCAGATCTATCGATCTGTTCATGCGCCATAGAGATCACAATCCATTAGAAGATTCGCCTTTTAGATCTGGACTAGATCTCACCAAATAAGATATTCAACCCAAGACAATTGCACAATCCAAATGAACTCCTTTGCTTTATATAGGCAAGCTTCTCCCCAAAACATGGAACAATACCACGAGCCGACACCATAGAAACACAAAACCGTCGGCTAAATACCACACAAGAAACCCCCACGTGCTTTTCTCTGCCTTGAAATGTGTGCACTGGGTGGACGCACCCCCTGAACGGCCGGCCGGCGTCCCTGGACGCGGTTTCTGCATGGTATACCTGCGGGGGTGCACTTTCTGAACCGATTGCCTGCGTCCTTCTTAATTTTCATCAAACTGAGCGCACCCCCTGAACGGCCGGCTGACGTCCCTGGACGCGGTTTCTGCATGGTATACCTGCGGGGGCGCACTTTCTGAACCGATTGCCTGCGTCCTTCTTAATTTTCATCAAACTGAGAGCCTCTGGAGTTGCCATCAAGTACAACATCTGTAACATACAGTCATACCAGAAAACATAATGCCAACAATCTCCATACCTGAAGCTTTGCTGAAGAGGTTCAAAATGTTCTTGAAAGCCCTGGCTTCTTTCATAGTTGGAGTGCCATGCAGCATTGTGTCATCTACAAACTGTTGGTGCGTTGTTGCAGGTATGGAGGGAAGTGGATGTAAGCCTTTGATTTTTCCTTCATCTCTTGCTTTGTGAATGAGTCTGCTGAGCCCTTCCATAAGGATCACAAAAAGGAATGGGGAGAGAGGGTCTCCTTGTCTGATGCCTCGGGAGGGGGAGAAAGGTTCAGAGGGGGAGCCATTGACCAAGATAGAAAAATTGGTGGATTTAATCAGAGCTAGGATCCATTTGGTCCATTGTTTGTCAAAGCCAAAAGCATTCAGAATGGCTTCCAGATAATTCCAGTTGACCTTGTCGAAAGCTTTGGAGAGATCTAGCTGCATTAGCATACCTGGTAATTTTCTTGTCTGAAGGGTATGAACCATCTCCTGAGCTAATAGGATGTTGTCCAAAATTTGTCTGCCCTCCACGTAGCCTGACTGCTCTTCCGAAATTAAGTCAGGAAGAATAGGCTTAAGTCTGTTGGCTATAACTTTAGATATGATTTTATATATCACATTACATAAAGCTATAGGTCTAAATTTTTCTGGGGAGTTGGCCTCTTCTTCCTTAGGAATTAGAGCTAGGAAGGTGGAGTTCAACGATTTGAGAATGGAACAGGAGCATCTGGAATCTTCTACAACTTCCCAAACCTCTGTTTTAATAGTAGGCCAGCAGGCTTTGTAGAAATTTATTGTAAAATCGTCAGGCCCAGGTGCCTTATCATTCGGCATACTCTTGACAACTTCTTCCACTTCCTCCATGGAGATAGCTCTTAACAGAGCTGAGTTTCGCGCATTAGTTATGATGTGGGGTATAGCTTGGGTTAGTTCCTCTATGGCCTCTGTTCTTTCTTCCTGCGTTTCCTGAGCTATATGCTTAAAGTGCCTAGTAAGAAAAGTTGATATTTCCTTGTGGTTTTGAAGAGTTTCCCCTACTTCATTATTGAGCCGAAGAATTTTATTTGCACCCCTGTAGTCCAGCGTGGATCTATGGAAAAACTTGGTATTCTGTTCTCCTTCCTTTAGCCATTGGATCCTTGAATTTTGTTTCCAAATTATTTCTTCCTGTTGACAACGGAGTTGCCATTGTTGCATCAATGCTTTCTCATATTCCCTTGAGTCTTCACTGCTGTTCCTCGAAGCCCATTCCTTATGAATTTGATTTAACTTGCCCTCTATGATGGTTTTTTCCTGAATATGTTCCCAAATTCAGTTGCATTCCAATCTTTAATTTTGTTTTTGATGTGTTTTAATTTGCTTTGGAGCTTAAACATTCTAGTTCCTCTGATGTCCAATGGTTCACACCACCATTTCTCCAGCAAATGTAAAAAATTAGGGTGGGTCAACTAGAACTTTTCGAATCTGAAGGGCTTGTTTCTAGGGGTCCCTAGGAAGGCTGCCTCCAAAGAGATTGGCCAGTGATCTGATCCTCCACTGGGAAGAATGTCAGAATCGACTATTATTCCTTCAAGTAAAATGCTTTCAGAGATCATAAATCTGTCCAAACAAGAGGCAATCAGCTTCTCTCCTCCTCTCCTATTGTTCCAAGTGAAGGAACCATTTTTGGGAAGGATGTCTACTAGTTTGGCAGAATCAATGAATTCAGCAAAGAGTTCTGCATCCTTATTGAGCCTTTTGATTCCTCCTTTCTTCTCCAGGAGAGAGGTTATCATATTAAAATCCCCTCCCATGATTATCTTCGAGGTGGGATGTCTAAGCTTTAAACTCATGAGAGAACTAAGAAAAGAAAATTTATCTTCTAACCTTTGCGGTCCATAAACATTTATGCATAAGTAAGTTTCAGAATTACCTATCATTTGAACTTCCGTGGCTATGAATGATCTTGTAGCTTCCATTGAGAGGATGCCTACCACTCTGGTGTCCCAAAGAGTAACTATGCCTCCTTCCCATCCCTGACTGGCTACATCTATAAATTCTATAGGTTTACCCAGCCTTTTGCTGATGTTCTCCATTTGATTAATGGCACATTTGGTTTCCTTTATGAACATAATATCCGGATTTTATTTTTGGAACTTTCTCTTAAGAAGTCTTTGTTTCACTTGGCTATTGAGCCCTCTTGCATTCCATGAAATTATTTTCTTTTATAACTAGATATATTATTTGTAAGATGGGAAGGCATTTAGAGCCTTCATTTTGCCTGAATTTAACATTAAAATCCCCAAGTCGTGCAATACCTCCCCATTTGTTCTTCGGCCTCTTCTCTTTCTTTGCTTCAGACCTGTTGGATTAAGAGAAATGCTCTTTGAATGATTTCCTGTGCCTTTTGCTATACCTAATCTCTTGTTTTTCCTGTCTAGTTCCGCCTTTTGTCTTGCGATGAATAGATCACTGATATTCCTTATTTCTTCTTCCGGAATATTTTCCAGTCCTTGAGTTCTCCAATTTTTTTCCATGTCCGGTAGGTTCACCCTTTCCTTTTCTAGAACTTCATTGAGCTCCATCTCCTCACTACCCCCATTGCTGGTTAGCATATCAGTATCTTCATCGTGTTCGTCTTCTAGCTCTTGCATTTGGACTTTTGTTCTGATTAGATTTTCCTCCCCGTCCTTCGTTTTATGTCCTTTCTTGTCTTTTGGCTCTTCATTAAGTTTCTTTTCCCTGTTTGTTCCTTCTGAATCTGTATCGGTTTCTAGAATGCTAAAGGTGTTGTTGGTGATGCCTGGGTCTGCCTCTGCTCTGTTCATTCTTTTTCTGTTAGCTCTTTGTCTTGCTTTTGGATTTGTGAAGGCTTCTTTGCTCTTTGCTGCTTGCTCTGGTTTGTGCTCTTCCCTTGTTTTATTTAAAGGGCATTCTCTGACAAGGTGTCCATGTTCATGACACCTTCTACAATGGAAGGGGATTTGCTCATAATCGATGGCTTGATAATAGTCCTCATCTCTAAACTCCAGCCATAGGCCTTCATGTAGAGCTCCTGAGACATCCATCTCCACATAGATTCTTGCACAGGAAGTGTATCTTCGTTGCATCGTTGCTTCTGAAGCTTTGATGAATGTTCCTAGACGGTCTCCTATTTGCTTAAGCATTGCTAATCCCCAATAGTCTATTGGAAGGGAGAATAGGCGGATCCACACAGGGACCTGTGTGAAGGTTTCTTTTTCTGGCACAAAGTTGGCCTTCCAGGGTCTCATATAGAGTCCCACTGATGCAAAGAAGTAAGGACCTCCATCAAAAACCTTGTCCTTGTCCTCTAAGTTCATAAAAACAACAATAAAAAAACCTTTTTCCCCAAGGTGTAGTTTAACATCACCTTTAGGTTTCTAATGTTGCTTGATCCATTGATAGAGCGCTCATTCCGTTGGCCACAGTCCCATGAACTTGCATATTATTGCATGTTCTGATATATGTTCTCTATAGGCTTGAATGTCTGGATCTGAGAAAACCACTGTGAGGTTTTCTATTTTTTTTTGGTTTGCATGCTCCTTGCGTTGCTTTGTTGGAACTGGGGTTTAGAGCTGTTGCTTTCTCCACTTCATCTCGAGAGTGCTTCTCTGCCTCATGTTCCTCTTCTTCCTCTGTTTGGATATTTATTGGTGCTGTGTCTCTTTGGCTTGCATCTGCCCTTTTGTCGCTATTCTCCTGTCCATTACTTACTTTTTCTTTCATTTTTGGGTTGTTTCTTGTTTCTTTTTGCAACTTCTGTGTCCTTTCTTTGCTGGTTCCGCTATTTTCCTTACGCTCTCCATAACCAGTGATTTTAAATCCTTCCTGCGCTTTCTGTTTCTACATTACAACTTGCTTGAAGGATGGGGTCCCAGTGGACCCCCCGTTTACCATTTGTCGGGTCAGTCCTCGACCTCTGTAAAGTAGATCCGCTATCCTGTCTCTATGTGCTTCCAGAACTGGTTCTGAGCCTGCAGGTTTGAAGCACTAAACCCTAGACCTCGAAGCTCGCTCCTCCTCCTCCCGTCTTTGAACCTTTTCCTTTTCAAGATCGCCTAGGAAACAAATTTACCAATGAGATATTAACTCCATAGATTTAATAAATTTGGATATGGGCACAATTAAAGAGATATATTGAGAAAAGATATCAACTATGTTATGAATATTTCAAAATTCATTTCTTACAAGAAAACTACAATGTTACGTAGATCTGACACCAATGCCATGTGATCTTTCCTATTATAATTACAAAGCATATAAATTAAGTATTATTATTATTTTTACTTTTATTTTTTGCTCTAAACTTCAATGAGCCAAATCTTTTGCATACAAAGTTCATTTGACGATGTTCAAATTGTGTGGGAAAAATTCCTGCAAGCTCTTCATTATGAGAAATTCCAAGTAGAAATTGGGACCTCCTTAAAATTTTGAAAGTGAATATCATCCTGGATCATATCTCTCCACTAAAAAAATTTTTGGTCCACTAAAATTATATAAACTAGCTTTATTTTCTCTCTCTTGGAGGTTGATGTATATATTATCCTTACTGCTTAACATTCTTAAGAAAGTAAACATTTGACTTATTTCAATGGGCCCCTTGTAGGTTTTAACCCTATATATAAATTACCTGCAAACAGATTCTTAAAATAGAAAAATATAAAATGGCGAGAACATGAAATATACATAGATATTTTCTCCTGGAACTGAAATCGGGAAAACTAGATTAATTTTTCATTATATTGCTTTCAATGTTACAATACATTATATACATGTTGAAGCATTCATAAACCCCAATCCATTAACCCTGGATTAGAACATAATCATAGTTCCCTTGACCAAATCTATAAAATACCATGGGAAAAAACCATCATTCCCAAAACCATGCATGAAAACCATGTGAAAAACCATGGATAAGTCCACCCACCATCATTAGGTCTACCCCCCATCCTTGGGTCCACCTGGAGCTAGTCATGGAAAGAATATAACACATAACCAACACCCCTTGAATGGTTTCCTTACAATTTCTAATCTTTCTAATATCCCTTCTCATCAATGGAAAATTGCAGTTTACATGTAAGTTTCACGAAACTTCTAATTGGAGTCTTATGCAACTGTTGAAACTATAAAAAGTGGAAACATTCCGAAAGCTACAAGGGATATGTGTCATTCTAGTAGCATCGACAAGAACAACATAAACAATTATTACATCCTAAATAAGTATTGAAAGGAGGTTGCTAAAAATAAACGCAAACAAAAGTGGCACCATTTTCCATATGCATTGACAATGCATTAATATTGTTCTTTTTTTCATAAAACAAACCAACTTCATATGGTAACATTATTGAGAACATCATTTTTCAAACATTCTTGTTCATATTTTTCCTCCCCTAATACTAAAGTAGATGTATTGCAAATATTTTTCAACTATATCTACCACACACATACATGAGATTACCAAGAACCACGTACTATTTTCATGCATTTTGTGCTTATTGGAAATCCCATGACATGAATTAGATTTCTACATAAGGATTCGAAATCTATCTTGAATATATGTGGAACTGGCTTTCTTTGGTAAATTTCAAGGCAATTGCCATTTTTTATAGAACAAAATTTTATTAGATGGAAACAAAAAAATTATATTCACAAGTATGAATATACATTTTCTTTGCTTCAAAGTAACTATATGAAAAGGCATATTGTTTTAGAAGACTACACCTCTCCATCTAATACCTAAAAATCATAAAAGAAAATTAGGTTTTGATTATTCATCCCTCCTTATATAAATATGCCAATTAGGGGAATTTTGAGGTCTAAAATGGGTCTCCTAAGAAAAATTTACAACCAAAATAAACTTTATAATAACCAATAGGATTCAAGATGATGATGACAACCATGGGGGATGATTCACCATTTTTGGAGTAAAAAAGTAAAAAAAATAAAAATAATAAAATAATAAAACTACTTTTTCAACGCGTATTTTCATCTTACTCCGTAAAGTTTTACTCAAATTTTCTGTCGGAGTACTCATTGGATGAAAAATTGGATTCCTCATACAAGGAGTACCCATGTTGCATACTTTTGATGAACCCTCCTGTTAGTGTCGATATCTTCATCCCTCCATCAGTGATCAAATTTCTCTTTTTGCATGCATATTAGGTGTCCCATCTGATCAACTGCATTCCATTAGGTCATTGATCAAATTGATGGTAGTGGTTCATTGTCAATTTCCCTCATGGCATTTACGTGCTGACCTGTTTTCACATGTTTAGCTCATTTATTGTCATTTTATGTCATTTCATTTGCAAAAGCCATTTTTAGGGTTTTAGGTCTCACTAGGTCTAGGGTTTGCCACCATGGTCATCAAAAACTCAATAAAAGGTTAGCATGCACATGAAGAGGTCTTATAAGTTCATGAGATCAAAATTCCATTGATGATATGCTCAATAAATGATTTTTACCTCAAAACTCTATTTTGAGGTAAAAACAGAGTTTTTTTTTTTTTTTTTTTTTTTTTTTCTATGTACAAAATTTATGTAATTTGAAATGTTTTCTATATGTAATAAGTTCCAGCTATTGCCCTTTCTCACCTTGCCAACTCCAGCCACTGCAGACAAAAGAAAAAGCATCAATGCATCAGTTTACCAAGTGATCAAGAAAAGTCAATTCAAATGAAAAAACAGAGCTTATGACCAAAAGTGACTTTGACATTAGAAAAGTGGGTTTGAAATAAGTAAAAATTAAAAGACATCCATATATAAAGTGAAAGGAGTGCTATTCATCATTTCATTATGCAAAATACCCTTGGAGAGCAAAAAATATTGATTTGGAGGCAAATTGAGCTAAGGAAGTCAAAAACCCTGTTTTCCAAGAAAACTAGCCTGGCGTTGCGCATCAGAGGCAGTGTGCTATGCATCAGATTGGCGTTGCGCATCAGTGAGTTTCTACCAGTGTTAATTTGCACGAGCGCTGCGCATCAGGAGGGCGCTACGCATTGGGCCTAGTGCGCTGCGCATTAGTGCAGAAGTTGCAAAAACGTTCCAAATCATCCAATAACCCTAAAAAATGTTGCATTTTTATTCTATCCTTGAGCTGAATTTGACCTCCTACATGTGTTCTTCATGAGTTTTGCATGTTTAAAATTAAACCCTAGCTTGTCTTCATTATTTTCCATTTTATTGTACAAATTTCACTCCACAATCACAACCAACATCATTAAACCCTTTTCTCACTTCCATTGCCCTAAATCATTCCATTTATCCCATTTTCCATATCCCACTCCCCTAAAACAACTCATTCCCTTCATCAAACCCTAAATCCCTCACTAAACCCTAGTTTCCCAAAATTTATCCCTTCATTCCCCCAACTCCATTTCCCATTAGTAAAATATCTTCATACTCATCTCCCTTGTCCTCCCTCATTACCATTTTCCACCATATCATCATCACATCACTTCCTTAAGACAAGCACCAAGCACCATGGCAAGAATCAGTGAGTCAAGCTATGAAGAAGAGACACTAAGTGACAGTTCAAGAGAAAGAAATGCACTGCCTAGGAGACCTCACAAGGGTGGGAAAATTATCAGAGAGGAACCTATTAGCATTGCTGAGCTCCTTTCTTGTCCCCTTGCTACCACTTGTTTCAGATAGCAATCTTGCTTTGAGTTTTGTGATATGGTTGAGAGGGTTAAGTATCATCATGAATTAGCAAGGAAATTTTTCATAAACATGGAGAATAACATGGTACACCTTGTTGGGATCAATTTTACTCTTTCACATGCCATTATTGCAGAAGCAACTAGAATGCTAGATGTAGGGGAAAGGTGGAACAAAAGACAAAATATCAGTATGCAGCATTATGAACCATATATTAAGGCCAAATATCATGGTAAATTGAGCAAGGTGTTTCCTTTCAAGTTCTTGGAGGACTAGTATGTTCCACTTATAAAACTCATCATCAAATACTTCACATGTGAGGGTAGGTTCTCCAGACTCTATGCCTATCATATCATATTACTTATGCACTTCACCAGGGTTCGAATAGTGAGTATTCCATATTTTATTTGCAAAACATAGAGAGGATGACTGTGATTGCAAAACGAAAACCATACCCACAGCAACTCAACAGTATTTATCACTTTGTTGTCATCAAAATTATTGTTGTGCGCCAGCTCACTCAGTTGGGAGTGCCATGGGACACCTTCACTGCCCATGAAATCTTCAAGAGGCCTCAAATTTTTGTAGATCCTCAAGAGGAAGGTGAACCTTCTGAGCAACAAAAGAGCATGAAAGCAAAACTGGAGAGGCTCACATTCCTATGTTTCTAACTTATGAAAAGGGCACAAGGAGAATTTTTGCAGCTGCCAAATGAGTATTATCTCCACCAGGGGCGGAAGGGGTCTCGTTCTCTTCACCGGATCACAAGAAAATGCTATATTCACCTGGGGTGAAAGGGGCTTTGCCTTCTTCTTTAGCTGAACAGGTATAGGACAAAGGAAAGCAACAATTGCATCATGAAGGGCCTTCTGAAAGGCAAGGCAGGGATTTTGTTTTGGTTGAGGAAGATGTCATTGATTTGGGCTCTCAAAGCTCAAGACTGAAGGATGTGGTCATCAAAGAAAAAGAAGTTGAGATCCAAGCCTTATCACTTGACCTTGAGAGGGCTATATGGATCATTAACTTCCTTGAGGAAGAGAATAAGCAATTGGAGGACAAATAAACAATTATGGAGTTGCAAACCATTAGGGAAAATCAACAAGTGGCAAAAAGAATAAAAATCAAGATGACATCACTAGAGCAAGAAATAGAGGCTGACCGAGAATCATGGTTGGAAAGAGTGAAAATCCACCTTGAGAAGCTGCTTGATAAGGCTAACAAGGAGAAGAACATGTTGTGCCACATGGCTTATCATTACTTAGCTCGGAATAAAGTTTACAAGACAAGGATAAGAAGCCTAAAAGCTAAGTTAAAGAGAGCCTTAAAAGCCGAAAAGGAGCAAGATAAACTTAAAATTTTGGCTGAAGCTTCCTTGGCTCAGCAAAGCAATTAGTAAGCTTTCCTCTTGCCAAATTTGAAGCAATTTTGAGAAAATTTTGTCATTTCACAATTTTTAAATGCAAAACACAAGACTTTTCATCTGATGCATAGCGCCATTGGCGCTGCGCATTGAGTTGGCTTGGAATTTTGCAAAATGGCTTACATTTTTGGATTCTTCATGGAAAAATACTCAAACCTAGAAAGTTTCATGAAATTTGGAGGATCTCTAGGTCAGCTAAAGGGCAAAAAACACCTAAAAAATTCTCTCTCTACCACTTTTTGGACCCATAGGAACCAGTCTTGGGAGAAGTAATTTTTGAAGGGGCAAATGGACTCCAAATTCAAAAATTCTAGTTTTCTTAGAAAGTAGATAGGTAGAGATTTCCAACAAGCCATATTATAGCTAATTTGGTGAAATGGAAGGCCTTAAAACTCATCCTTGAAGTGGCACTGCGCATTAGGTTCAGGGAGCTACGCATTAGGGAAAATTTTGCTTATTTTGCTAAAAAACTTAGAATTTCGCCTAGTTTTCTACTAGTTTGACTTTTTCTTCTCTCTTTGGTAAATTCATGATGTAATATGATGTAAATTGATGTACTATGATGTAAAAATGATGAAAAATGACTTAAGGAGGTAGATACATTAGTTAGAGTTGGTTTGATGATGAATGGATCAGTTTCCATAGTTTTAGAGGCAAGCTGTTCCACTGCCTATTTTTCAGTTCCAAGTTTAGATCTTGTTGAAACAGCTCCTTGACTCATGGATTCGACCCCTGATGGCTAGCATAGATGGTTCAATGCCTATATCTTGTACTTTCTTAGTCATTTGTCAAGGTTGGACTCTTGTGGATGCATTGAGCTACTTTGTATATCACTTCTGCAGTTTGGCAAGGAAATAAACCAGGGTTTTGCAGCATTTTGTGGGATTCTTGTGGTAATGTGAATTAGCATTGTTTTCTCCTTTTTTATTTAGTTTATCTTATGTGTATATGTGCCACCATCTCTCTTTTTCTACATAACTAAATGAATCAAGATTAAAGGGTGGAATCCATTGGTGTTTCAGTGCTTTTCCTTGGGGTTTATTTAGTTTTAAATATTTTCTGCTGATTGAAGAGGACTCATGACATTTTCATGCCCTCTCCAACTCCTCACTAGTCTTTAGACTCACCATCACATTCATTTCAAAGTGCTAAAACACTTGCCTACCTCGCTCCACAGAAACCTCTACAAATCTGAGTTGATTTCCCAGACCCAAAGCTTCCTTCCTCATCTGATCCAACAACCAACCTTTAAAATCAAGAAAATTCCTCTGAGCATATACCTAGTCTAAAATTAGTATTCATATCAGTCATCTCAAGACTTACTTCCCATATTTTCTTTGATATTAACAAGGAGAGATCCCTCTCCCGACCTGGTAGGGCTAGCTACCAGGTTAAGTGTGGTCTGATGTTACCCTAGACCTGCCTTTCTCAGCCTGAGGTAGATTTAGGCCCTAACACCTCCTACAAGGAAAATGAGAAATACATGAAAAAATGTGATTTCAATCACATTTTTCATGTATTTCTCATTTTTAATTTAGGAGGGTTTATCAAAAGTGTGCAACATGGGTACTCTTTGGATGAGGAATCAAATTCTGCATCCAATGAGAGTTGTTGTTTGAAATTTGAGTAAACCCATAGGGAGATAAGTTGAAAATACGAGTTGAAAAAAAAATATTTTATTTTTTCCCTCTAAAATTTTATGATATAGCTTAATATTATTTTATTATTTCCACTATTATTTTATAGTTTCATTAGCAGGCCCATTTTAGACCTTAAAATTCCCCTAATTAGTATGTAGACCTATAGAGGAATTTTTTTTAGCTTGTTAAAATCATTTTAGCAATAAAATAATAGTAGAGTATAATTAGAGTTATGCACATGTTAAACATGTATGACCATTTGATTGTGTTCCTCACCATATACGAAGTTAGATATAACAAAGGTCCTTGTTGGTAGATCTAGTGCATCTATGGAGAGTCTATTGTTGGTAGTGGATTTGAGTTCTCTGAGTATGTGGGTAAAAGATAACCAATCAAAGGATGAGAGTGCTTCTTTGATATCTTGAAGTATGGGCTAAATAAAAATGTTCTCTAAATTGATCTTGTTATTGGCCCAATCGATCATGAATTTTGAGTGTCCAATAACCTAATGTTTTTTTACCTTTTCTTGTGAAGCAATGGCGAGGAGTGTGCACAAAGAAAGAAACTCTACTTGATTGTCAGTGCCTTGTCCAGGGGCATATTTTACTTGCATTAGGGGGATTTTCAAGTCTAAAATGGGCATCCTAAGGAAAATAATAAAATAATAGTAAAAATAATAAAATAAGATTTATGACTTTTTAAAAGAATAGAAAAAAACTACATTTTTATTGTATTGTCGACTTATATCCTTGTAGGCTTACTCAAATTACAAGTATGAGCACTTGTTGGATGTGGAATTAGATTTCACATCCAACGAGTACCCAATCTACATAACTTTTAGTAAATCTAGAGCGAGAAAAATTCAAGATACATGAAAAGACATGTTTCAAATGTGTTTTTTCATGTATCTTGAATATTTCTTTGTGTGGATCTACTCAAAAGTATGTAGAGTGGGTACTTGTTGGATGTGAAATCTAATTTTGTATCTAATGAGTGTACACACTTGAAATTTGACTAAACCTACAAGGAGATAAGTAAAACATATGGCTAAAAAAGTAGTTTTCTTATCTTCCCTCCAAAATTATTCTCCCTTGTGGATGGCATCATCATCTTGAATCCTATTGGTTCTCTTAAAGTTGTTTTTGTTAGTACATTTTTCATTTTGAAGCCTATTTTTTACCTTAAAATTACTCTAATGTATACTAAGAGACTAATATAGAAACAGGACAACAATAATCCCACAACATGGCAGATCTCCTTATGTTGCACTATCGAAAAAGCCCCACATATAACCTAGAGTCAGGGGGGCATGATTGGTATCGACCATTTTTATGGATTTGGATCTACTTTGTGTTCAAAATGAAATTTCTTACCAGACCTGAAGTGACCTCAATAGGCATGTCTTTTGAATAGAAAATGCTTGTATTCATAGACCATCAAAGGATGTTAATAAGAATACATAAAACAAATCATTACAAGAGTATATAAATTTTTTCTTTTTCCATGTTTTGAAGGCTTCCTCCAAATCTTGGTGTGACCTTGAGCCTCTTAGACTCAATTATGTCGGCATGGATGATATGTCCTGCATTGTATATGGAAAAGAAATGAAAATGTGTGAGACATTTTCATTAAAGGATTTGCATAAAGGGAAGAAGCTAGATCCATGCTAGCCCCTTTTATGAGATTGTCCCACGTTAAGAGTTTATTTTTAATATCTAGATAAAAGGTAAGTTTGCATTCAAGAAGGGCGTACAATTTCCATATGAAACAAAGCCACCATTTTTCTTCCATGGAAGAGTGACTCTAAGTGTGATTCGTATCATAACTTTGTTGTAAAGTCTCTATTGCAAGGATTTTTTGACCATACCAGGTCATCTTCATTGTCATCCTTCAATATTATGAAGTTTGTGGCTAGGAGATTAGTATAGTTTTTTCAATCATCAGTGTATTTCCCTTCAAGCCCTAAATTTGTAGTTGATTTCCAATCGACTAACCCCCATTCTTATGGATTTTGTGCCTTAGCATTAACAAGTGTGTACATACCTAATTGGTGTAGGTGATTTAAAAGAATTTTGGATGGTTTGTATCCATTTCCAAATCCTATCAAGGGTCTCAACATAATTTCACATATTTTCCATTTCTAATACACCAAAATATTCATTCTCCTATAATGGGGAAGGAGGGGATGAGCGCTTTCCAAAGATTAGAGTGATTGTGGGATTTCCTGAGGAGATGGGACCATTCCATGAAAGAGATGGATAGGAGGTATTTTTCTTTGAGGGACCTATCCCACAAGGATGTGTTTTGAACTAGGTGCTAGATGTTTCAGCTTAAAAGTGATTTACTAAAGAGATATATGTTTTTGAAACCCCAACCCCAACCTCCCAGAGACTTGGGGAGAAATTTGTTTTCCCATTCGACCAACAGAATACCTTTGAAGTGTTTTGTGCCTTACCAAAGAAAATTGAAGCATGTATTGTTAATTTTGGTAAGTATTCATTTTTGGATAAAAGTAATGGATCACCTATAAATAGGAATGATTTCCAATATTGCTTTGATTAAAATGACCCTCCCACCTTTAGAGAGTAGTTTGTTTCCCTAGGAATTTATTCATGATTTTTTTTTTTGTAACAACCAAATCCAATCAAAATATTGATATCCTATAGGTTTGAGAATAAAAATAGGTATTTAAACCAAAAATCCATAGGGGCAAGGGGGAAAGGGAAGTGAGGGTCAATATTGGAAGAGACCAAATTTTGGAGGACGTGAGGAATTAAACAATATTTTTCAGGGTTAATCTACATATTAGCGGCCCTACAAAAAAGGTTATGGATGGATTTCAGTTTCGTAAGGCATGCAAATGAGCCATTTGTGAAAATTAGGATGTCATCTACAAAAAGAAGGTGAGAGAGGTGTTGGTTTTTGGCTATTTCAATTCCTTGTAAGGAGTTCCTAGAAATAACTTCATGAATAAGTTTAATAATTATAGGTTAAGCCCTATATAAGCCCATGTTAACCCTAAAACCCTTTCTTAATCCATACAAATTGAGTGATTACATTTATATTGTTATATTGTTATGTAGGATAGAACCCCTCATGGTCCAATTTTATTATAATTGTACCCCTTATCTCTTATATATATATTGAGGACCCCTAATTGTAGAATCATCAAACATTGTCTTATAAATTGTATTCATTGTAAAATATGGTTTTCCCCTCAAAGAGGACTATAATTATTTTTTTCTTATCACTTTTAAGGTGCAAGGATCATAACATTTTGTATCATAGCTCATGATCCTAGGGTTTTTTTGCTTCAAATAGGTCATCATGGAATTTTCGTTATAGTTTTTTTTGAGATGTTTAAAATAATGAAAGTTGGAGAATACTAAGAAGGCATCTCAGGAAATATCTTATTCAAATTTCAAATATTGGTTTAATATATTTTCATAGATATGTTACAAGGAAAATTAGGGGAATTTTGAGGTCTAAAATGGGCCTCCTAAGGAAATTATAAAATAATAGTGGAAATAATAAAATAAGATTAGATTACAAGATCAAATTTTAGAGGGAAAAAAGAAAAAAATGATTTTTTCAACTAGTATTATCAAATCATCTCATTATGGTTTTACTCCAATTTCAAGCGGAAACATTCGTTGGATGAAGAATTTGATTTATCATCTAAGGATTACCCATGTTGCATACTTTTGATGGACCCTGCTACACGAAAAATGAGAAATACATGAAAAATGTGATTGCAATCATGTTTTTTCATGTATTTCTAATTTTTTGTGTAGCAAGGTCCATCGAAAGTATGCAACATGGGTACTCCTTGGATGAGGAATTAAATTTTTCATCCAATGAGTATTCCCTCTCGAAATTTGAGTAAAACCTTAGGTATATAAGTTGAAAATACGAGTTGAAAAAGTAGTTTTATTATTTTTTAATCTTTTTACATTTTTACTCCAAAAATGGTGAATCATCCCCCATGGTTGACATCATCATCTTGAATCTTATTGGTTCTTATAAAGTTTATTTTGGCTGTACATTTTTCTTAGGAGGCCCATTTGAGACCTCAAAATTCCCCTAATGTTTGCAGTTTCTAAATGTTCCTGAAATCTCTCTCAAACAGGTCAATTTAGAATTTTTACTATAATTTTTTCTCTGTGAGGTTTGATACCGTGAAACTAAGACGCCATTGAGAAAAAAATTTGGTGAACATCTAGTTGAAATTTCAAATATTGGTTCACTAACATTTCAAATATATTCTCTAAATAAGTCTCAGTTCCTGGATGCTTTTAAAATCAATTTCCAATAGGCCAATTTTCCATTTTCACAATAAACATTTTTCTTTGATGTTTTATATAGTGTAACTTGGACCATATTAAATAAAGTAATAGGGAAAGTCTAGTTCAATTTTTATAATTTGGTTCACTATATTTTCATATTTATACCTTATGGAAGTTAGGGTTTGTGAACAATCTTGAAATAAATTGTAAATAGGCCAATTTGGTGTTTTTGTTGTATCTCACTATCTGGGCTTTTCATACTGTGAAATATTTTGATATTTCAGGAGACATATAGAAGTACCTCCTTTACAAATTTCAGAATAATATTTGAATAATTGGACATGTGGGATGCTATACAAGTTTGCTCATGGAAAGAGGCCAAAAATAAGCAAGTTTTGGGAAAGTTACCTTAAATTTCACTTGACATATCAATTTCCATTCGCATTTGTTGAATTCTAGAAAATACATATTACAAAAAAAAGGTCAGATCCAAAAAGGCTCAAACCTCATAGATATATCAATAAAACTTCAGTCATTCTAATTTTCTCCAAATTAAGGTATGTAACTTACTAGTGAGATAACTCTTGATTAGGAGATCCCTATTTTTGGGGTTGTTGGAAGTTGTGGAGTACTATTATTATTTTCCAACATGTCTAGAAAGAAAGCTAATACCAATTAAACATATTGAAATATCAGCCTTAGATCATGAAGAAAGTGAAAACACGGAATTTAGGTTACCTCAATTAGAGAAGAAAGTTAATGAAATGGATTGTAGTATGTTGAAAAAGGTGGATTTATCAAGTTCTCAACAAAAACTTAAAAGAGAAATGGAAAAGAAGATGACTGAAAATAAGGAAGGAATAAAAAAGAATATAAATGAAAATTAGGAAGGAATAGAAAAGAAGATGAAAGAAAATAAGGAAGAAATGCAAAACCCATGATTTCCACAAAATATTTTATCTTGGAGAGGCTTCCTAAAAGGGATGTGGAGACCCAAGGAAATCAGGAACGTAAGGAGAATCATGTTGTTGAGAATCAATTTCATATGGGGAGTATTCAATCGTAATTGGAAAACACAAATATTGAATCACAAAATTAGACACTTGAATTTTTAATCCAAAATCCACATCATGAGGGCTTCAAGTTGGTGAGCTCCAGTATTGTAGCAATAATGCTACAACTCCTGGGGCTTCCTGTCTCTTAATTTTATCAACCCGGTAGTTCGTACAAACTTGGAAGCGACGGTGTTGTATGCACAAGTACTAGCTCTTGTCGCAGCTGTCACTTGGTCAGCTGGCACAAGTCCGCTAGGGCTCAAGCCAACTTCTATAGGCTCTCAGAAGAAGCTTGTTAAATGATGGATGAAAGCTAGCTCAAAGAAGACTAATCTACTTGGAAAAAATGAACTGAAAGCAAATCAAAACATGGAAACCGTAGGAAACCCTAATTTAACTAGTCTAACCTCTATGATGCAAAGAATGTGAAGGAAACTTCTACCAATGATGCCATTACTTCTAATAAGTGAAAATGCATGAATCTAATTTGCTTGCATCCTAAAAGACATGTTTTTGTATTTTTTCTTTAAGTGGATGGAGTGATTGTGACTTTGTGCTTATTAGGGTTTGGTTGTGCAGATGTGATGCGGAAGGAAGGAAAGCTTGGGAAAGGTTGGGGAGGCTAGGAGAGGTCCCCAGAGATCCTTAGCATCAGTCCACAGAGGTTCCTCACGTTTAGAGGCTCAGCAACCGAGTGAGTGGCCTCCTACAGGATGTCTGCAGGGGATTCTACAGGGAACGCAGGGGTTTCTACAGGAAGTCTACAGATTGCTACAGGATGACCTACCGTGGGTGTTTGAAGTGATGGTGGAGTGATGGAATGGTAGGGGGAGATGTGTAAGGTAGGAATAAGGCTGGTGATGGCTCAGGAGTGGAGAAGTAGGATGGAGAACGAGTGTATGAGGTGGGTTGATGGATGAAAGGTTATAACAATGAAATATCTAAAGAATGAAGTTACGTGAGGAGTGGAGGAGTTTGGGAGATAACAGAGTGGAGCAAAGGTCCAGGATGTGGTTGTATGCGTGATCAAGATGAAGAAGGAGGTAATAGAATGATGAAAAGCAGTGTAAATAAAACAAATGGCTTATGACTGTCACCAAGATGAAAATTCATTAACCTAAGCTACCTGAACTCAATGAACAACAATATAAAGCGTGCAGAGGAATGTGCATGAAGCGGTGATGAAGGTGTATGGTGCAAGAGTGAAGTGCATGGAAAGATCTATCGTAAACGAGAATATGTTGCAGCATGTATAAAGTGAAGAACTGCGTATTTTTGTGGCTGGTATAGGCTGCACTCTAATCTCCAAACAGAGATGGCAGTGGAGACTTCCTCAACCTTTTTTGCTGGAGCTCCAAGAGATTATATCTATCCTCCTATCAAACTTAAGCAACTGAAAGCAAATCACCATAAACTAGTCCTATCTATGCTCATGAAAACGACTAAATTACCAAACTGTGAATTCGAATTGCATGTGAAAATAAACAAACTCAAAGTGCTGGAACGAAATGCAAACACATTACAACACTGAGGAGATCTATTGCTCTCAGGTTGGGCCCTAACCTGAGAGCTATAGCTCCTTGAGAAAACTCAGAACTAGATCAAAATCTGCCTACTTTATTCATAATCTGATGTCATGCCAAATTGGCTTACAAAAAGAAACAAAGACTGAGCTCTAGCTCGTACTTTCCAATTACAAGAGTAATGCCAAGGTTCAAAAAGCTCCTATCCAAGGCTACGGCCTCAGTATTTATGCAAAAACGATCATCCAACAGGTGTCCTTGATTTTAGGAGCTCGGCTGTCCAACTGAAGTTTAACTGTTGATCCTGTAGGATAGTCATAACTACTGTTCCTGTAGAACAGTTATAACTGCTGTTCCTGTAGAACAGTTATAACTGTTGTTCCTGTAGAACAGCTGGCTGCTTCTAAGCTCGGTGGGGAGATGGATTGGAGCTCGGAGTTCTTGGTGGGAATCACGAGGAAGGTCCCCAAGACCGTGGACATCCTCTCCTAAAAACCAGCAGTGCCACCTCATTGTCTCCTTGTCTCCTTGTTCGTTGTCTTTTTCTCCCTTTTAATGCAAAAAACCTGAAAGCATCATGCGTTAGTCACGTAGATAAAGTGTCTACCCTTCTTCCTACAAACAACACGAATAAACTAAGAAATGCATGCATAAGCAGTAAAAAGTGAATGGTTTGAGCAAAGAAAGTAGGCCAAATGAGCCCAAATTGTACCAAAAATTGGGGCTCATCATCACCCCCCAACTAAATTATTTGCTCATCCCTGAGCAACTTTTTCCTGGCTCCTCATCTTTGGCTGAGAACTAGAGCCCGGAGCATGCTTTTCCTCCCCTGATTTTGGTGGTTCTGCCTTTTCTGCCGAGGGTGGCGCTTCTTCCTTTCCCGTTTTTGGTGGCCCTGCGTGTGCTGCCCCTGGTGGTGACGAAGGTGATGCTTCCTTCCCCTTTCCTATTTCCTTGAGCCGGGCTTCGGAAGGCGACTGGCCTATTTTTCGTGTCCAGGAAGTTACTTTTGGGCTCCCCTTTTCGAGGGTGGCTGATGTTTTAGAGGGGGTTCTTGTACTGGGTGAAGTAGGGACATCCCCTGAAATGGTTTGGCTGCTGGCTGGAGGCTGTGGCTTGCCCGTGGTCATCCTCTTGCTTGTCCTTGCCTCAGATGGTAGAGGGGTCTCCCTCTCCCTTTTCTCCTTCGGTTTTGGAGGTGTACTGAGGGCATCCAGCGCCGCTGCTGCCTCCTTTTCGAGAATGCCAGCCTTTTCTTTCTTGCGTTTTGCTCTCTCAGAGCTCCTTGTAGAGGGCCCCTCCTTTTCAGATTTCGGGCTTCCTGTGGAAGACCCTGCTTTTCCCACTTCCGGGCTTCCTGTAGAAGGTTCTTTCTTTCCCGCTTTTGGGCTTCCTGTAGAAGGCCCTCTCTCTGTCTTCAGACTTTCTGTAGGAGGCTGTTTCTCAATGACTTTCAGGCTTCTTGTAGAAGCCCCTTTTTCCAATTTCGGGCTTCCTGTAGAGGCCCTTGTCTCTGCCTTCGGGCTTCCTGTAGAAGCCTGTTTTTGCACTTTCGGGCTTCCTGTAGAAGCCTTTGTCTCCGTTTTTGGGCTTCCTGTAGAAGCCTGTTCTCCAACGATTTTCGGGCTTCCTGTAGAAGCCTTGGTCTTTGCTTTTGGGCTTCCTGTAGAAGCCTGCTTCTCACTGATCTTCGGGCTTCCTGTAGAAGCCTTTGTCTTTGTTTTCGGGCTTCCTGTAGAAGCCTGTTTTTCAATGATGTTTGGGCTTCCTGTAGAAGCCTGAGTTTGTGTTTTCGGGCTTCCTGTAGAAGCCTGTTTTTGCTTTCCTGTAGACACAGGTGTCTCCACTTCCGCTTGCTTGCCTGCTTGAGTTTTGCTTTTTGCTTTGGGTGCAGGTGCTGTTGAGGTACTTGGGCTGACGTGGGCCACCTCTGCTTTGTCCATTCTGCTCTTCATCCTCTTTTCCCTTGCTGACAGGATAGGTGTGCCACCTTTTTCTTGGTCCTTCTTTTCCTCATGGTTCTTCCTCTGTTCTTCGGCCACTGCTTCATGTTCCTCACTGCTAGAGGAACCCGTTTCTTCGATCAACATTTTAATATCCCCATCTTTGGTCAAATTGCGGAAGGATTCCCATGAGAGGGGGACCTTATATGAGTGCAATGCATCTTCCACAAGCAACTTTATTAACCCATGGTGGGCTATCTGATCAGGTATGCCCTCTCTTAGCTTTGTAGCACACTCCATTAGGGACTGCAGGAGATAATAAGGGATTCTCAGTTTTTTCTCTACAGGAAGGTCAATTTGGTGCCTCAGCTCAATGAGTAGCCGAAAGTGATATGCATACACGATGTTGAACCGACCTTCACAAGTAATATATTTCATGATTTGCAAACTGACTTCATTCCAAGGTGGTGATAAACTCGTTCTTCTCACCCCGTTTTTATCCTCCGAGAATTCTTCCTCAGGTGGAAAGAATTCCTTCTTTGCCTGCTGACTCAGCTTTCTCTCTTCTTTATCCCACGGCAGACCCATAGGAAGTTCTGTGATCCGACTGATATGTTCTGGGGTGAGTTTGAGGCTTAGACCTCTGAAGTTTACTGTGGCCAGTGTCTGGGATTTAGGCTTCAAAGCCTGCAAGAATTCCTCGGCTACTTCATCATCGTAGCCCTGCAGCTTATCACAAAAAGGCATCCATTGTGCTCTGGTGAAGAGCTCTACCACTGCCGGGTTTCTCCTTAGTTTAGTTGAATCCGTGGGCTCTCGTCTTATAAACCCACCCGGCATGATGAACACGGTCGTTTTAACAAAAGGTGGCAGATGCAAAAGGGATTTGGTCTATGGAGACAGAGCATGCACATACAAAATTTCAACACAGACTACTTATACCAACATCCTGTAGAATGGTAGCAACGGCACAGCAAACAACAATTCCACCAATATCTTTATAACCCGACCGTGGACGATGGTCTTGCCACTTCTAATAACCAGTTACATTAAGAGTTCAGGGTTACCTCCTTCATTGGCCACCTTTTTTCGCGAGGCACCCGCTTTCCTGTAGATGACTCCGTTCCTGTAGACTGCATTCCTGTAGAACTGGGCTCTTGTAGAACTGCGTTTCTGTAGAACTGCGTTCCTGTAGAAGCCGTGCGCAATTCTCAGGGAGGACTGTAGTTGGCCGCGCTCGCGGTGTGCTTGACCAGCGTTCTGGTAGCCAACAACTCGGCGTATCAAAGTGCAGAGGAGATCAGAATAGCTTTCCGAGTTGAAGTGTTGGCTGATAAATGCATGCGCACGATTTAGCCGATTGGATTTTGAATCGGCGCAATCCGTGGCGCGGGGGATGAGCTGTCCCCGCCGGACCGTTGGGCGATGTCATCCATCCTTCGCCTGCGTATTCACTTGCTGCTGCATTCATTCCCACAGATTTGCCGCTGCCTTTCCTGTTAAACTCATGCTTCTGACGAGAGTGTTCCCACGTGCGTGCCGTTCATTCTCTTTGTCATGGCCGCCACCCAAACATCTAGTTACACTTTAACTAGCCGACGTGGCCAGTCGACTGGCCATACGGCCGCTCAACCATTCAATTTTACGCTTTGCAAACAATTTCAAAGTTAGATTCATGCGATTTGATGGAAGGAAGGGTGGAGACACTTACTTGCGCGGCTGCACACGATTTTTCCAGTTCTCGGACGATGGTGAGCGGATCTACCTGCTGCGTGCGACTTACACAGACCCGGAAGCTCGTGGTTACAGGCTGCCAACGCTGGAGTGGGTGGTGTTGCTTGCATGCGCCCGCGTTTCATTTCGGATGGCGGTTCTGTATAAAATCCACTCGAGCAGGTTGAACTGTTACAGGATCCCCGCGAGGGGTCTCGTAACAGTCCTTTCTCCTTGGGTGCATGCTGCACGATGGCGGTTCTGGCTTCTCGATCACAATCCCGGAGCTGTCGATGCATGTGGTATGAGATTCCATCATTTTTTAACCTTTGGAAATGGCTTTCCCGCGAGAACTCATCGATTTTCTTTGTTTGTGCAGGGACTTGGCTGCATGTCGACACGGGTGGTGGAGCATGGTGACAACAACGTGCAAGGATGCCAACAGAGGCTTGCATGCATCCAAACTAATCCATGGTCGCGAAACCTCTTATTAAGATGAATTCTAGCCGTCCAAAACTCCTACAGGAAGTTTCCTGTAGACACAGAGCTTCCTGTAGAAAGTTCGGCCTTCCTGTAGAAAATTCGCCCCTTCCTGTAGAAAGACTGCGCCCTCCTGTAGAAAGACTGCGCCTTCCTGTAAAAAGACAGCAACTTCCTGTAGAAGATTCAAACCATGATAAAATTGCACATACCTTGAAAAACATGGGTGCTCTTGGAGGAGGTACTGATGAGGTTCCTTGACAGCATAATAAGGACCCTTGGCTGTGAGTTGAAGGGCTTCCTCTTCTCCATAGAGCATCTGCAACTTGCATGCAATTTTTACCATATTTTGCTTATTGTTTTTTTCTTTTTTTTTCTTTTTCTTCTTTTTTTTTTGAAAGATAACAGGGGCGCCTCAAGGAGGTTTTCACCCGTGCCATCTGCCCTGAGCGCCTCAGAGAGGTTTTCACTCAAGGATCTTTTTCAAACTTCTCTTTTTTTTTTTTTTTTAAACGAAAGCAATAGGAGCGCCTCAATGAGGTTTTCACCCCTACTACCTGCCTTGGGCGCCTCAGAGAGGTTTTCATCCAAGGATCTTTATTTTATTTTATTTTATTTATTTATTTATTTATTTTTTTCAGATCTTCTTTCAGGGTGTGCCAGAGGCAGAGGCAGAAACCTTCTCTATGACCAATCCAGATTTCTCCATAGTTTTGATAAACTCTTGTCTTGAGAGAGGTCTCCTGTAGATCTTCAATCGATGCCCATTGACAAGCATGAGAATGGCTTCCTCATCAATGGTTCGAATGAGGACAGATCCATTGTCATGGCATTTCTCCACTGTATATGGTCCTAGCCATCTGGTTCTCAGCTTCCCCTTAAAATCTTTGTATCTGGAATCATACAACAAAGCCCAATCTCCCGGCTGAAATTGCTTGTCATGGAGATGTTGGTCATGCCACACCTTCCTCTGAAGTTGAACCACTTCTGAGTGAAGGAGGGCCTGCATTCGGTGCTCGTCCAGGCCATTCAGCTGCAACAGCCTCTCTTGTTGTGCATGGCTGAGATCTAGGTCCAGCTGAGCTGCCATCCTCAAGGTGTTGTATTCAAACCCAATGGACAACAAAGCTTTCTTCCCATAGACCAGCTCATATGGTGTGAAACCGGTGGTGGTCTTCCAAGTGGTGTTGTAGGCCCATGTGGCTTCTACCAGGCGATCTGCCCAGTCCTTTCTGCTGCTGCTCACCACTTTAGTCAATATCCCTTATAATGCTCTATTGGTGACTTCCACCTGCCCATTTGCTTGAGGGTGATAAGGGGTGGAAGTCCTGTGCTTGATCTTGTGATGAGCTAGGAGATCTTCAACCAGGTTGGAGGTGAACTGGCTCCCTTGATCGGTGACCAGCTCTCTTGGATAGCCAAACTTATAGAAGATGTTCTCTCTTAGGAACTCGGCCACCTTTGCTTCTGTTGCTGCTTTGATTGCTTTGGTCTCTGCCCACTTTGTCAAATAGTCAGTACACACAATGATGTAAGTCCTTTGCCTCGAAGAGGGGTTGATTGGGCCCACAAAGTCCATGCCCCACTTCTCAAATGGCTCAAGAGTCACTTGAGGTTGGAGAGGCATCTCATCCCTTTGGGTCGGTTTCCCCATTCTTTGGCATTGGTCACACTGACTGACATATCTTCTGACATCTTGATGAAGTGTGGGCCAATAGTAGCCTGCCTGCAGGATCTTGAAGGCAGTTCTTTTTGCTGCAAAATGCCCTCCACAAGGCCCATCATGACAAGTGAGGAGGATATCAAAGACTTCCTCCTCCCTTACACAACGCCTTAAGATCTGATCGGGGCCAAGCTTGAATAGATTGCCCCCGATCCAAGTAAATGAGGCACTTTTTCTGATGATTCTACTCTTCTCTCTGGAAGATAGGTGTGGAGGGAACTGTGTTGAAACAAGATAGTTTGCTATATCAGCAAACCATGGCGAGAGTACTAAAATAGCAAATAGATGTTCATCAGGCATCTGATCATCCACTGTTCCATCCTCATCTGCAGACAAATCCAATCTAGATAAAAAGTCAGCAACAACATTTTCTCTACCTGGTTTATCAACAATGGTTAGATCAAACTGCCGCAATAAAAGTAACCATCTAATAATATGAGAATTCACATCTGGTTTATTCATCAAATATCTAATAGCAGCATGGTCAGTATGTACAAAGGTCTGGTAACCAGTAATATAATGTCGGAACTTGTTCAATGCATGGACCACAGCCAAGAATTCTTTCTCGGTTACAGTGTAATTCAGCTCAGCTTTAGACAAGTTTTTGCTAACAAAGTAAATGGCATATGGAAGTTTCTGCTCAACTTGTCCTAAAGCTGCACCTATGGCTTTGTTCGAGGCATCAGTGTGGATGTGGAAAGGTAGGGCCCAGTTTGGACCTCTTAGGATTGGGGCTGACACCAACTTGTCCTTCAATTCATTTAAAGCCCTCTGACAATCGTCAGTCCGTTTAAACTCCACATCTTTTGCCAACAAACCAAACAATGGCGAGGCTAGCTTGCTGAAATCTTTAATGAATCTCCGGTAGTATCCTGCTAATCCCAAGAAACTCCGGACATCCCTTACCTTTTGAGGAGGTGGAACCCTCTTGATGAGAGCAATTTTGTTAGGATCCACCTGCAATCCTTGGGAAGAAATGGTATGGCCTGGCACGGTCCCCTCATTCATTAGGAATTCACATTTTTCAGGACTAAGGGACAAGTTCATCTCGGTGCATTTGGTTAGGACTTTCCCCAGGTTGGACAATGCTTCCTGGAAGTTGGCCCCATAAGGAGTAAAGTCATCCATGTATATTTCCACTGCATCATGGACCAGCTCCGAGAAGATGCTCAAGACAGCTCTCTCAAAGGTAGCAGGAGCATTGCATAGCCCAAAGGGAAGGACTCGATAGGCAAAGGTACCCCAAGGACAAGTGAAGGTGGTCTTATCTTGGTCTTCCGGGCTGATTTGGATTTGATTGTACCCGCTGAACCCATCCAGGAAAGAGAAGAACTTCTTTCCTGCCAGTCCATCGAACACTTGATCTATGAAAGGTAGAGGGAAATGGTCCTTCTTGGTAGCTTTGTTCAGTTCTCGGTAGTCCACACAAATTCGCCATTTCCCATTTTTCTTGGGAACCAACACTAGAGGGGACACCCATTCACTATCTGAGATGGGGTAGATGAATCCGGCATCCAACAGTTTCTGCAATTCTTCCTTGACAATGTCTTTAAGGGCTGGATTCATTCTCCTCTGAGGTTGCCTAACCGGTTTACAATCCTCTTTGATGTATATATGATGGGTACAGACCGAAGGATGGACTCCTTTCATTTCCTTATAGCTCCAAGCAAAAGCATCTAGGTGGTTGGCCAACAGACTACACAGCTCCTTTTCCTGGGAAGGAGATAGGGAGGAGCTGATCTTCAATGCTTTCTCAGGGCCGAACTCCACATTCTTGACTCTGTGAGTAACGGGGTTGGTTGTACAGAGATCCACTAAGGTGCTAGCTTGGGAATCCTCCACCAATTCCTCTAAGGGTAGTTCACTGGAAGGTGGATTCTGGATTAAGGTCTCGATCAAGTCATCCTCTGTTGGAGGGTCTTTTCTAGTGGTATCTAAGGTGCACAGAGGTGATGAGTACACTTCGTCTTCTTCTCCTTCTTCCAACCAGAGTGGTAAATCATGCTCTAAAGAAGGTTGGGCAGGAGGGTATAGGACTAGCTTCTTGGACCATGGAAAATTTTAGGGGCTAATGTTCGCCCAGTGGGCTAATTTTCCATGATTTTTCCACAAAAGAGATTCGCCAATTTCCAATTTTATAAAAGAAGATTCGCCCAAATTTTAGAATATAAAATTATTTTACCTTAAAAATCGCCAACATTATATAGAGACTATATATAAAATAATTATAAATTTGAATAATTTTACAAATATATCAATAAACATTTATAATTTGCATATTAGGGATTAGTGAGATTCGCCAATGTTTTAAACTTCAAGAAAATTTTCCATCCTTAAAATTTTCCTTGGCTTGGACATGGGACCATTTTTGATGGTCCTGTTTCCTGCCTGACAACTTATGTAAGCATCTGCAGTAGCTAACCAAGGCCTTCCCAAAATGAGAGGATATCCAGTAAGCTTAGCCTTTGGTTGCAGGACCAGGAAGTCTGCATGGTATTCCCAAGAATCAATGGAGACCATGACATCCTCCACAATCCCTTCGGGAGTCACGGTGGAGCGATCTGCTAATTGCAGTACTGTCGAGGTCTTCCTCAAGGAACCCTGAAGATTGAGTTTAAGCATGGTATCCCTGGTCATCACATTGATGGCCTCCCCCAGATCAATCAAGGTGTGGGGGATAATGGTGCCATTGATGTGAACATCTACTACAGGACTTCCAGGATCTAGGTACTTTGGGCAGATGACTTGTCCTAGCATAAGGTCAGATAGTTTTCCTATGACATTGATAGTTGAGGCATCTTTCTTCCGTCTGCCTGGGTGTTTGAAACACTTCTCCTTAATCAGCTTGTTATATATTGGCACATCCTTGATGGCTTGGAGAAGTGGGAATTTTACACACAACTGCTTGAGCTCACCCAAAAGCTCATCTTCTTCTGGGTTAGGTTGTGTGGTGGCTGTCAGTCTCTCAGGAAAGGGTGGAATAGCCTTTGGTTCACTTTCCTATTTATCTTCCTCATCCTCTGGGGGAGGAGGTTGGCGATCTGGTAGAGTCTTTCCAGATCGAAGGTTGATCTCCTTGATCTCCACAGCATAGGTAGGGTATGAGGTTTCCCCAGTGTATACCTGCTGGGCCTGTCTATTGTTGGGGTTCGGGTTCGGTTGAGCAGGCATTTGAGGTTGCCTTGGAGGAGCAGGAGGTAATGGTTGAGGTTGAACTGGTGGTGGAGGCAAAATGGCAGGAGGAGTGTTGTATTGGGGCCTCCACCCCGACTGAGGTGCATTCCATTGAGGCTGTGGCTGGGTATGTGAGTGATATGGATGAGAAGTAGGTTGAGTGGGGTACTGAGGTGGATAAGACCATGGAGGAGGCATGGACCATGAAGGATGAGCAGGGGGACCCCAGGAAGGCATAGGAGTTGACTGGTTGGGGTTGTAATAAGCTTGAGATGCCCTTTGCATCCCCTGCTGATAAGGTCTAGATCCTTGTGGCCTCCTTTGGTTGAGGTAATAGAGAGGCTCTGTGGGAGCTTTGGTCCCTTGGTACATGGCTTTAAACCCAGGTAAGGTTGGACACTGATTTGTGGGATGGTCCTCCTCACAAACGAAACACACATCAACCGAATGCAATGGACATTCGTTCTTAGGGTGTCTCCTTGTGCACCTAGGACAGAAGACAGCCAAGGCTCTCTCAGCCTCTTCCTTCTTTTGCTGAATCCTGAATGTATCAAGCTGCATGGCAATGGTTTGTCTCACCTCACTCTTAAGATCTTCTAATTGGTTTGCAAGCTCATGTTTGGAGAAAGGGACACTAGTTGAGAGGTGGTTTCCTCTACCTCGTTTCCGAGCTGCCCTGGAGTGGTTTCTAAACACATTTTTGATGTCCTCATAAGGTAGTTGGTAAATGTCCCCCCCAGCTAACATGTGAAGGGTATCTAAGAGGTCTTCAGGGACTCCTCGGAGTAGGACCAACTTGAGGGATTCAGGGTCAAGTGTGCACCTAGCCCGCTTATAGCTTAGTTGGAACCTCTCCTCATAATCCTCTAAGGACTCATCATTTCCCATGGACATCTGAAAGATTTCCCCCTTTGTTTCCTTGGACCTACAGTAATCCCGGTACTCGGTGTTGAAAGCTTGCTGCATGTGAGCCCAAGTAGTGATACTATTCCCAGGTAAACCCATGAACCAGCGTAGTGCTGCATCCTTGAGAGTGGAAGGGAAAAGTTTCAACTTTTGCTCATCTTCAGTATAGTCATAGGTTCTACAAAGGACAACAAACTCAAACAGGAAGGTATCTGGATCTTCAGTGGTCAACCCATGGAAGTGAGGTAAGGCGGAGGGGCTAATGTTTTTCATTTTCATCTCTCCATTGGTCTCTCTGATGGGGAAGGCACCTTCTATTCTCTCATCTTCTCTTCTATTATCAGCCATAGCTTCAAATGGAGTAGTCTCTAACTCTTCTTCTACTATAGGATCTTTAGATATCTCAGGATGTTCACCTATAGGTTCTTCTGGGTCACTCTCACCAAAGAGGAGAGAAGGGTGACTCAGAGATGTCGTGGGGGTGTTTGGTAGGAATTTGCCTGATCTATCTCGGTTCCTACGAGGTGTGAAATGGAAAAGACTTTCTTTTTTCTCTTTGATTGCTTTTGCTTTGCTTTTCTTTTGGTACCTGCAAAACTGAGACAGATTGATCTACAACTATCTATGAAAGATGCAAAATTAACTGAAAGCAGGAAAGGACTAATCTACTTTGCTCAAATGAAATTGCAGGAACGGAAATGCTAGTCTACGCTTGCAGAAAGGAAATGCTAATCTATAAAAGCAGGAAATGCTAATCTATGAAAGCAGGAAATGCTAATCTATGAAAGCAGGAAATGCTATGCTACTTTTGTAGAATGGAAATGAAGTAAACTACTTAGCAGAAGGTAAGAGTAAGAAAGTAGAAGAAAAGCAACAATTGCTAATACTCTGACGCTTCCCCGGCAACGGCGCCAAAAAGATGGTGAGCTCCAGTATTGTAGCAATAATGCTACAACTCCTGGGGCTTCTTGTCTCTTAATTTTATCAACCCGGTAGTTCGTACAAACTTGGAAGCGACAGTGCTGTATGCACAAGTACTAGCTCTTGTCGCAGCTGTCACTTGGTCAGCTGGCACAAGTCCGCTAGGGCTCAAGCCAACTTCTATAGGCTCTCAGAAGGAGCTTGTTAAATGATGGACGAAAGCTAGCTCAAAGAAGACTAATCTACTTGGCAAAAATGAACTGAAAGCAAATCAAAACATGGAAACCCTAATTTAACTAGTCTAACCTCTATGATGCAAAGAATGTGAAGGAAACTTCTACCAATGATGCCATTACTTCTAATAAGTGAAAATGCATGAATCTAATCTGCTTGCATCCTAAAAGACATGTTTTTGTATTTTTTCTTTAAGTGGATGGAGTGATTGTGACGTTGTGCTTATTAGGGTTTGGTTGTGCAGATGTGATGCGGAAGGAAGGAAAGCTTGGGAAAGGTTGGGGAGGCTAGGAGAGGTCCCCAGAGATCCTTAGCATCAGTCCACAGAGGTTCCTCACGTTCAGAGGCTCAACAATCGAGTGAGTGGCCTCCTACAGGATGTCTGCAAGGGATTCTACAAGGAACGCAGGGGTTTCTACAGGAAGTCTATAGATTGCTACAGGATGACCTACCGTGGGTGTTTGAAGTGATGGTGGAGTGATGGAATGGTAGGGGGAGATGTGTAAGGTAGGAATAAGGCTGGTCATGGCTCAGGAGTGGAGAAGTAGGATGGAGAATGAGTGTATGAGGTGGGTTGATGGATGAAAGGTTATAACAATGAAATATCTAAAGAATGAAGTTACGTGAGGAGTGGAGGAGTTTGGGAGATAACAGAGTGGAGCAGATGTCCAGGATGTGGTTGTATGCGTGATCAATACGAAGAAGGAGGTAATATAATGATGAAAAGCAGTGTAAATAAAACAAATGGCTTATGACTGTCACCAAGATGAAAATTCATTAACCTAAGCTACCTGAACTCAATGAACAGCAATATAAAGTGTGTAGAGGAATGTGCATGAAGCGGTGATGAAGGTGTATGGTGCAAGAGTGAAGTGCATGGAATGATCTATCGTAAACGAGAATATGTTGCAGCATGTATAAAGTGAAGAACTGCGTATTTTTGTGGCTGGTATAGGCTGCACTCCAATCTCCAAACATAGATGGCAGTGGAGACTTCCTCAACCTTTTTCGCTGGAGCTCCAAGAGATTATATCTATCCTCCTATCAAACTTAAGCAACTGAAAGAAAATCACCATAAACTAGTCCTATCTATGCTCATGAAAACGACTAAATTACCAAACTGTGAATTCGAATTGCATGTGAAAATAAACAAACTCAAAGTGCTGGAACGAAATGCAAACACATTACAAAACTGAGGAGATCTATTGCTCTCAGGTTGGGCCCTAACCTGAGAGCTATAGCTCCTTGAGAAAACTCAGAACTAGATCAAAATCTGCCTGCTTTATTCATAATCTGATGTCATGCCAAATTGGCTTACAAAAAGAAACAAAGACTGAGCTCTAGCTCGTACTTTCCAATTACAAGAGTAATGACAAGGTTCAAAAAGCTCCTATCCAAGGCTACGGCCTCAGTATTTATGCAAAAACGATCATCCAACAGGTGTCCTTGATTTTAGGAGCTCGGCTGCCCAACTGAAGTTTAACTGCTGATCCTGTAGGACAGTCATAACTACTGTTCCTGTAGAACAGTTATAATTGCTGTTCCTGTAGAACAGTTGGCTGCTTCTAAGCTCAGTGGGGAGATGGATTGGAGCTCAGAGTTCTTGGTGGGAATCATGAGGAAGGTCCCTAAGACCGTGGACATCCTCTCCTAAAAACCAGCAGTGCCACCTCATTGTCTCCTTGTCTCCTTTTTCGTTGTCTTTTTCTCCCTTTTAATGCCAAAAACCTGAAAGCATCATGCGTTAGTCACATAGATAAAGTGTCTACCCTTCTTCCTACAAACAACATGAATAAACTAAGAAATGCATGCATAAGCAGTAAAAAGTGAATGGTTTGAGCAAAGTGAGTAGGCCAAATGAGCCCAAATTGTACCAAAAATTGGGGCTCATCACAAGTCAGCACCAAGGAACTATTACATTCTGAAGATTGATATTGGGAAATTTGATGGTAATAATCCCATAATATGGATATTTCTAATGGAAATTAGTTTGATTTACAGCTAGTGCATTCTTACAAGAGGTAAATATTGCATCCGTGTTTTTAAAACAAGACCAACATGTATGGTATCAATGGTTTTGTGAAAGAAAAAAGGATTTTCTTATATATTAGTCCATTTTTATATAGGAATTGATAGAACACTATGGGGAGATTAACAACACCAAATTCTTTGGTCAATTTGTAAATATTCAACAAAAAGGTCTAGTTACAGAGCATATTCAACAATTCCAAAAGTTGAGTGGCAGAGTAAAGAATATTTTAAGGGATAAAATTTTAGACCTATTTATTGGAACTTTAAATGAAAGAATCTAACATAAGGTGTATCTCTTTGAACCTAAATCTCTAGAGTATGCTTTAAGTGTAGCAAGGAATGTTTAAAGTGAAAATATGGCCATTAAAGTTAGTCACTAATAACTATAGCAAAGATCATGCTCCCTCTCCTAAACCAACCATGTTGAATCCTTAGAAATGGATGAAAGAAGAGAAAAGGGACTATGTTTCAACTGTGACAACAACAAAGATCATGCTCCCTCTCCTAAACCAACCAGGCTAAATCCTTAGAAATGGATGAAAGAAGCGAAAGGGGAATATGTTTCAACTGTGAAAACAAGTACAAAACCTCAATATAGAAGGATATATAAAAAATAAAAAGGTAATAGTGTTGATTGATTTGGGTAGTACCCATAAATTCATCAATTATAAATTAGCAAAACTTTTTAGTTGTTTCATATATCCAACACCACGATTTCAAGTAATAATTTCAAATGGAGGCACCATAATTTTTTCATGGAAGTGCCATATTATTAAGCTAAATATGGGGAAGTATTTGTTGGGAAATCCCATAATTTCAATACAAATAGGTGGTGTTGATGTTGTATTAGGGGCCCAAAGGTTACAATCATTAGGAACAATGACCTTTAATTTTCAGGATCTATTCATAATATTTACCTCATAAGGGAAGGAAATTGAGCTTAGAGGTAGCAAAGGTAAAACCTCTAAAGTGATAAACCCTAATGGAATGAAAAAATTACTGAAAAATAGGCACTAGAGTGCAATGGCACAATCAAGTGCACTAAATATTCAAATCCCAATATCATCTATGTCAATGGATTTGTTAGATTGCTATAATTGATAAGATGCTAGATGGCATCAATGTGTTGCCATTGAGGTAAAATTTATGCATTGATCTGGTGTGTTTCATGTTCATTTGGAGTTGGATCCTTGACAAGATCCAAAGCGGGAGTTATATCTTTGAAGGCATTTCTACATTAGGAGATTAGCTCAAATGCTCTTGGAAATGGAACAGTTAGATATTGCTTGGAAATATATTTATAACAGTATGATAAAGTATAAAAAATAACCCCTCGATCAAAACTTATTTCTAGTCAAAGTTTTCAAGCCAAAAGGGTTAAAGGTTCAAACCAAGATTGGTGATAGTTTGGGTGGTCTCCAAAACTAGCAGTAGTTTGGAGTTTCCCTAAATTTGGTGGAAAAACCTCACAACATTGTCAACATATAAGTGGTGCAGAGGTGGACCAATTAGAAGATTGGGAGAGACAATACATGGGTCCAGTAGGGACACATCAACCTAGCAGATTGACATCTATACTTTCCAAGTGCACCCAAGTTTAAAATTTTTAGGGACAATTATAGTGGAAGGATGTGGCATGCAAGTGGTCGAATGAGCCACGTGGGCACAAAGGTGGACTAGTTGGAAGCTTAATAAATATGACACATGGTTCCACATGGGGCACCTAACCCCGTTGATTTAACCTCGACAGTTTCCAAAGGAGGCACAAATTTTGTTTCTGGGGTAACAAGGTCACGGAAACAGGAAAATTCTCATCTACTACAACCATATTTCCTATCCTAGACTACGACATTTGATAATGCGCACCAACCATGGAATGACACTTGGTGCATTGTTATTTATGATTAAGATGACATTGATCATAGGTGGAAACCAAGGTGGTTTAATGACATCATCATGATGTATGCAACTCAAATATTTAGGATGATGAAACCATGATGTCAACATCTAAAACCTCTGAAGCATGTGGCACACTAGGATGATGACACGTGAGTGTAGTGGCTAGTCACACAGTGACACATCACCTTGAAAATCATTTCTTAAAAGTTTCGAAGGGGACTCAACATAAATTTCCAAGGTGATGAGGCATCAAGATGATGTCAAAAGTGCAGTGGTAGAGAACCACAACAATTCATTAGCGCAAGTCATCAGAGCAAGGGACCCCATAGGACACATCACCCCAATGATTTTCTCATTGGTCTAGGAAGAGAGCAAGGGACCTAGTGGGACACGGTGGCAAGGGAACACTAACCCCAAGATATTTTGAATTGGCACAAGTCATCAGAGTGAGGACCCCATAGGGAACATCACCTCGATTGTTATACCTCTGAAGTTATCAAAGGAAAACCATAAGAAATCATTGAGGATAAAGAGTATGGGACACAAAATTTGATAGGATTTAATTCTTTTTTCAAGTGACAAAAGGTGTGCCTAGGGATAGGTTATGTGGCATTTTCATGTGTTAAGTGATCGAGGCCCAGAGTGATCTATAGCCTTGATTCAAAAGGGTTGCAGACATATTGTAACACTACAAACATATGTCTAACATGGACTGAATGAGATTCAAACCAACTTATTACTTGTGGACATGAATGGTTTGGTAGTTGTTTAGCATAGAATGCACCATATTTGGCTATTATTCCATTTATGGAGTTCACTATATCTTTAGTTAAAACAACATAAATGGGTCAATAACCATTTTAGCACTGTGTGTTATATTTGGTGGTTTCACTAAATATGGTAGTGTTGTGCTGTACAAGAACGCCCCATTTCTAAAAGACTTTTACACAAATTTTTTAATAAGAAATGGGTCCCTTTTTAAAATAAACTTGGTGAGATTTTTGATTTGATAAATAAATCTGGTATTAACCTCATTATAAGTAAAAACTTTTATCAAAAGGCCCGATGTAAGAAAATCATTTTGTGAAGCCTTTTGAAAAGTGCAAGGTGTTCCTTTAAAAAAAAACATTATAAATAATTCTACATTGTGATAAAGCAATTAGAGATCGCATATCGCAATGACAAAGGGACACACATAAAGAGGGCCTCATCAAATCCTCTGATCTGATAAAGGTAACTGCAATCGGCAATCAGAGGTATCATATGACGGAGAACTAAAAGCGCAAGCCGAACCCTCGATTGCGATCAATAAACAAGGTGCACATCTCAAGAAGAAAACATTTACGAAATGGTTTGGATGAATAAGTCTTTTAAAAATCAATAAATCAAACCAATTTAATGAAAACATACCCCGCCCTATTATAATATCACTTTATCGGTAATAGGAGATATTCAGTGCAAGTGACAAAGCCTTACCATTTTGAAACTCCCAATTGCAATTTGTGATTTATTGCCGATCGGGGAAATCCAAAGAAACGCTTGAGATAATAATTCGATATATGATCAATGAGATGGGTATTTATGGTATTTATTCATCACAATTGGTGACTCGAACGACTATTAAATGTCACAATTAGGAGTAAATCCTTCAAAGATTTCACTCGTGGTGTTTCTTAACTGCATTCGACTTATCACATGTCAATTGCCTTAATTTTTTTCATTTTCATATTGGCTTTCAGTGGCAATATCCTTGTGTTATGGTTTTTAATTGTCTGTGCAGAGTTTCTGTGAACTCATGAATCCGCAGAATATGGGGAAGAAATATAAGAAGGCTAAGGCAACTCCTATAGCTAAAGAACCAGAACCAAGCAAGAAGGGACTAATATCAGATACAACATGTCTCGGTCTGGGAAATGCGAGCTGGGAAAGCATCTACAATTTGATAGAAGCAGAGGAGCTTGAAGAAATGGAAGAGGAATCCACAACCGATTCCACCAGCAAGTCAGAAGGAACTCTCAAACAATTGGCATGTTCATACCTTCACAGGATAGCAGCGTGGGAAAAAAAAATTCCATACACTAATGTGGTTAGATGGGTTGTCGAGAAAATCCCAACTTCAGACAGAACATTTTCCACAGTTGATGGAAGAACACTTGTGTCATTTAAACCTGAAGATCTTAGGCAAATGTACCATCTACCTCCGCCCAAGAAGCACTATAACAAGGCATTCATAGAAGCATTTGCAAAAGAAAAGACTTGGAATCAGACCCGATCAGGCACTGTAGGCATTTCTCAAAGAAACATAAGCATGAGTGATTGGGTAAGTATTCTGTTGACTCACTAGCTTCTCCTTATTGCTATGCTGGTGCTATGATGTGTAGACTGTGGGAACAACGTGATTCTACGAGATTTACTATAGATATGGTCCCGTTAATGGAAGCTGCGATTAATGGTTATGTTATGGATTTGGACAAATATTCTATCTCATAGAATAGCCACTGAGATACTAGAATACAGAAGGAAAGTGTTTACAACTTCCAAGATCATTCCTCCTTTTTACTACAGTGCATATATTCTTGATACTATTTGTTTTAATTCTGAATATCCCATACTTAGATGGAAGTGGACTCCCCAAGATCCTAATCCTATTCATATCTATCAAAAACAGTTGTGGAATGCCCACTATAAGAATCACTTGTATAGAATTTGCAATGGTTTTGTCCTACATGTATATTATTCTATCTTCAATAAGCCTGCCCCTAGGATATCTCAGGAAGCAGAAATTGACCTTACATCAGTGGGCAGCTGGTTCGGAGAGGAGAAATTCAATTATGTAAGGCTTTTTGGCAGTCTTACCAAACCCCATGTTCTTCCTCTATATGTTCCTGACAAACTATTAGGCCGAGAGTTCGCATATCAGATAATAGTTGAAGGAACGTCAAAAACCCTGAGGGATTCCAAGAAGCATATGTGGCCTACATTCCCCCTACAGTGTGTCATTTTTACCCTACATGATTATAAACATGCAGAGAAAGAGGCAAAGAAGATTTAGATGCTAAATCTTGTCACCATTCCTAATAGGCAATTTGACCCAAGGAAGGTTGCCTATAACGTTACTTCTCAAGCTAAACATACCAGATTTGATCATGAAGAAGATGATTTTGATGATTTGTTTACTTCAGCTGAAATATTTTATCAGGTTGAAGGATTAGCTCGTATCAAATTTGGAGAAGAGGGGTTAGAAAAATTCAATAGGCTCAAAGCCCAGAGGTTGCAAACTTTGCCTTTGGATCTATTAGCTACAACCCCACTAATTTAGCCACAGAGTCAGTGAACAGAAAGCTGCCGATAATACTCCTATAGTGGAAAAGGTTCCCGGAAAGGAAAAGTTTCCAGAACAGGAGAAAAGACAAGAAACAAGTAGTGGACCCCTTGATTCAAACATTTATGTTGATCCTAAACTAATCAAGGAAT